>QUSF01000163.1:152098-218965 GCA_003676055.1 Chloebia gouldiae | reverse complement strand
GCGCGGCCGCGCTTCCGCCGCTGCCGGCGCTGCGGCCCCGGCCCGGGGCGCTCCTGCGGCAGCCGGCCCGGGCACGGGAGCGGCGTCTGTGGCCGGCGCGCTGCCAGCTCGCCGGAGCCCCCCGGGGGCTGCCGGGGCCTGGGAGCGGCTTCCCCGGGGCTCAGAGAGCGCCTTCGCAGGGGGCCTCGCCGCTGGCCCCTCGGGCTGCGAGGGTGTGAGCAGCCGTGCCCCGGCCCCGCCGTACCCCGGCCCGCCTCCGTGCGGGGACCCGGGCCGGGAGGGTCTCGCCGCCCGGCTGCGCGGTCAGAGAAGCGCTGCTGAAGCGCCGCTCACCTGGCAGGGACCGGCCGCGGGCATTGCCCGCTGTCCCCGCCCGTGCTGCTCCTTCCAGGCCAGCGTGGGGCCGAGCAGCTCTGCGGGGGGAGAGCCGTGAAACCCTTCGAGGCCGTGAGGAGGGACGGGGTCCTAGGGAGACACGTCGCTCCTCTCGCAGCCGAGCACTCGGGATCTTCACCTGCGATGGTGGATTCCTGGTGCGTCGTTTGTGTCAGCTCAGTGTAGCAGCGCTATGGGTTAAAGAGTTAAGAGAGGAAAATTTGCTTTTTTGTGCTTCCTTGCTGCTCCGTGTGTAGCCATCCCTTCCCATGGGAGGCAGGGACCACGACTGGGAAACTGGCCTCACTACAGATCTGCCTTCTGCATGGGTGAGGGATGGAGCCCATGCTGCTGACCAAAAGACACCATGCTCTGAGTTGTTCCTTTGAAAGCCATTGGTATCATCCAAGCCAGATGGAATGGGGCTTGAAGTAAGCTGGTCTAGTGAAAGTTGTCCCTGCCCATGGCAGGGAGCTGGAACAAGGTGGACTTTAAGGTCCCTTTAAACCCAAAGCACTCTGTGTTTCTATGATCTTGCATATCCTCAGGTATAAGCTGCCTTTCTAGATTTGCTGATAGCTGAAAATGCTTTCTTCTGAAAAATATGTTTATTCCATCCAAGTACAAGATGAAACTCATTGTGACTTAAAAGCTCTTAAAAAAATATATATATATACAGCTATCTAAATTTTGTAAATTTTGCTTTGTTTGCCTCTTCATTTAGGACTGAGAGCAATGTTCGTTTGGACCCTGTACTTCAGGGAGCAGATTTAGCTTTGGTGCCTGGTCCCAGTTTGTAGGAAATTATCAGGATAAACACTAGGTGCAAGCAAGTTCAGAGAGAGGCAGTGCAAGGAGGATTTTTTGTTATCCCAGAACACCAGTGTTGTGGTACTATTATATTTCAGTTTTGCATTGTTGAGTCCTTGTTGTGGCTCACCCATGGCAGGAGGCTCTCGGTGGGATGATCTGCTCTTCCTGTAGAAATTCTGTGTTCTTGGAGCTTGCAGCCTGTCTAGTTAATTTTCCTTCTCCTTTTATCTAGTCAGCCCTTGAACTGAAGTGTTTCCTGAACCATGACACTGTGGTTTTTGTCCAGAAATGTCATATGTAGTCAGAGGACTTAAAACATGGTATATAACTCTGGTGGTGAAACTGGAAGTAGTGCTTGGCTTGGTTAGCACTCCTCGCATGTTGGGTTTTGGAGGCAGAGGGGGCAGACTGGGTTATCTGGGGATGGTCAATAGTTGTGTTGGCATCAGTGGGCTGCCTTGGGGGGGAGCAGGATGTGGCATGAGGGAGATGCTCCCAGCTGGCACAGCAGGCCACTGCTCTTCTGAGCATCATGCTTGCTTCTGCACATCCTGTGTTCTGCCTGGTGCTTGTTTGGCCTTTAAAATCTTAATATTGGCTGGCGTAAATATTTTCAGGAGCATGTCATCAGTGGGATATGAGGCCAAGTGCCACTGAGTTCACTTTTCCTGTTACCACCTGTGGGGAAAGACTTTGACACATGCAATTCCTGTTTGATATGACTTTGGTCTCTCCTGGCTGGTGACCAAAGCTGAGGAGTACCCAGGAGCTCCTCCTGAGTCCGGCCTTGGGTGGCCTGCCTGCCTTGCCTTGGGGAAGCAGCTGCCTCCAGCTGGAGGGGAGGCTGCTGAGGTCTCTGCAGGGCTGTTCCTTCTGCTGCCTTGGCTGTTGCTGCTTGCATTTTTTTCCTTTTGAGTAACTGCAGTGTGTGTCTTTTCCAGGAGCTGTTTATTCAGAAGGGAATGAGTGCTCCTGGAGCACTAATTTTAAGAGTGGATGGCTAATAAAGAGCCCCATGAGGAGTATGACTGATCCTGGGCAGCTCCTGAATGCCAATAGCAAAAATTTACCATGTGATTACCTGATAAGGGACACGATATCAAGGGGATACAGTTGACCAGATCAAGCTCTGGTTTCTCTTCAGATTAGCAGTTACAGGTGTAACCTGGGTATCTCATTCTGCTGAATTTTGTTGTTAGGATGGTTTTAAAATTTACGACCTAAAAGTTTTTCTCCTTGGCTGTGTGGCTGCAGAAACCAAGAAGTTCAGCCAAAGAATACACACAAAACACCCTAAGAAAGAAACTTTCTGATTATTTGTCACCCAAAGCTGGGAGGGTGGGCACGGGGCAGTGTGTGCCCACTTTTAAGGTTAAGCTCATCCTTCATCCTGGGTTTGGTTTTGGGTCCCTGGTGCATGTCCAGAGAAGGGCAGTGGAGCTGGGGAAGAGTCTGGAGAACAAGTCAGATGAGGCACAGCTGGGCAGCCTGGAGAACAGGAGGCTCAGGGGGAACCTTCTTGCTCTCTCTAACTCCCTGACAGGAGGCTACAGCCAAATGGGGGTCAGGCTCTGCCACCAGGGAACAAGGGGTAGGACAAGAGGAAATGGCCTCAAGCTGTGTCAGAGGACATTTAGATTCAATATCAAGGAAAATTTCTTCTGAAAGGTTTGTCAGGCGTTGGAAGAGGCTTCCTAGGGCAGTGGTGGAGTCCCCATCCCTGGAGATGTTCAAGCATGTGTGGATGGGGCACCTGGGGTTTAGTGGTGGTGTTGGCAGTGCTGGGTTAGGGGTTGGACTGATGATGTCAGAGGCTTTTTTCAGTCATAATAATTCTGTGATTGTCACACTTTCTTGTTGCATGCTGTCAGCTGGGAGGCTGGTGGCATCTCTGGGTGGTCTCAGCTGTGCTGCTTGGTCAGGGCTCTGCAGGGGCTCAGAGGCCACACAAATCTTGTGGTGGGTGTGATTAGGTGGGAAGGCCCTTTTGGGATAAGTTTATCTCAACAGAGATGTACAGGTATAAAAATAAAACCCCCAAAACGTTAAAATGCACTGGGCTGCAAGCTAGGAAGACATTTGACCAGTCTCAGTGTGTGTGAAAATTGATACATAAACCACCCCCAATTAATTTGTAAGGACATATAGGGTTTTTCATTCAAGGATTTTCATTCAAATCCTTGGAGTAGGCTGCCTACCTACTCTGAGCACAGAGAGACAAAGGAGTGTTGTCATGAGCTGCCTCTTCTTTTCTGACAAAACACATTTACTACAAAACAATAAACTGTCACTCCTTTGGATGTGAAGCCATGTGAAGGCTGTCCCACTGCAGTACCCACACACTCTGGACTGTTGGGACACAGTGTGGTATTTGGATAATTCACCCAAAAGGCTCAGGGAGCCTCTCTGTGTGTTCCTGCTGGGTACCTTGCACCTTGCTGCCAAATACTCAGTGCCAGAGGTGGCATGGGGCAGAGGCTGTGCTGCACTCTGAGCACACAGGCCTCACATTTGTGTAGACCCCGCTGTGATTCCCCATGCAAATATAACCCCTGCTCTGGTGGTGTGGGAGAGCTGGGGAGAGCCTCAGGGACGTTTTCCCCATGTCAAATTAAAGATTGGCTCTGCACAACTGCCACCAAGCCATGACAGCAAGATTCATGTGTGGGATTCAGCCTACATTCACTAGTGTCAGTCTCTGTCACTGAGAATTTTGCCCACTGATTTAGTCTGGGTATAGCACAAATTTCCTAGTGAGGTGAAGAACTGTTTAGTAGCCCACTTGACTTTTTAACTTGCCAAAGAGCCAGAAAAGAGACTGACAGAGTGATGTAATGAATGGAGAGAGAGAAAAAAATGGAAAAGAAGGGGTTTTTTTTGTGCTTTGTAGCAGTACCTGAGGAAGGATCTGAGCTGCCAGCAGTTAAGGTTTTGCACGAGTCATCATTTTGGGGATGCAGGAAATTAATAGTTCTTGTTATCATGTGTGCAGTCAGTGGGATGGTTGGGTACCCATGAGAGGTACCTGCCTAACCCTTCACTGTCCCCAGTGCTCATGCTGCTGGTGGGAGGAGGCTCATCAGCAGAAAAACTTTGTCAGAAACAAAAATGTTCATGTTGAGAGGGCAGAAGGCACAAGTTTGACTACCCCATTTCTTAACTAGGCTTCAGAATGGTTAGTTTTATTTCCTGCTTTTCCTTCCCAGCTGTTGGATTTTAGTCATTATAGAATGGTTTGGGTTGGAAGGGGCCCTGAAGCTCATCTTGTTTCAACCTCTCCCATGGGCAGGGACACTTTCCACTAGACTAGGTTGCTCCAAGCCCTGTCCAGAGTTTCATTAACCTGATTTTGCTAGTGGGATAAATAGTGTTAAATGAGGATTTTGTGATAGTGCTTCAGTAGGAGTGGTATTTTCATACAGAATATCAGTGTAAAATCTTTCAGGCTGTTTCCTTCCATGTTTCTACAGACGCTGCTTGCTGCTGGAAGATGGGAGAGATAGAAGGGACATACAGAATTCTGCAGACTCCAGGCTCTCGTTTGGGTGCCCAGAAGACCTCAGGAGTGAGTACCTTGGAGCCAGGACAGAACCTCTTGACTGCCATGGCATCGTCGCCTGCCAAAGCGCACGAGCGCGACCTCCCCGTCAAAATCAAGATGTTGGACAACACAGTGGAAGTACTTGACATTGAGGTAAGAGATATTTAAACCTGATTCCAAGTACACTGAGCCTCTGATAATTTAAAGCTCACAAGAATGAATGTGCCTCTGTAGAGAGCTGGGACATTTTGAGGCAACATCTGAATGAAGATTCCTGTTGGGATTTACCTGCTTACAAGTAGTGATATCAGTTGCATGGCTTGTTTTTTAAAATCTCTCAAGTATAACAGATGTTTTGTGTTTTTAATAGACTTTAAATACAAGCATATACTGTAAGGAGAGTCTTTATTTGTTGTTTGCTTTGGGGGAACACCAACTGTCTCTTGCCAAAATGTTCTTGCTTCCTGAGCCACCTGCAGCTTTGTCAATTTGGCAGCTGGGAGAGCAGAAGAGCTTTGCCTTTGTTACTGATTTATATTAATTATTTTAATGGTTTGTATCCTCTACAAGTAAACTTGCTCCTATTTGAAAGTCTTTGATTGCCAGCACGCTTTAGGAGGGATGCACCAAAGCAGTGTCAGTTCAGTGTTTCTGAAAATGTTTATTTAAAAATATGCTTGGGGAAATGTGCCATAAGACATAGAAGCCATGCACAAAGTAGGGAGGTTCTGCTTTGAAACTATTTTTTTCCTCCAGTTCTTGTTACATTTTCAGCATTAACCTCTTGAGTTTAAATCTAGTTTGCCTGAGAACTGTTGTTAGAAAACAACTGTGTTTAGTTTGATACTAATAATATCTGATAGCTGAGTAGGGAAGATACTCAGCTATCAGATATTATTGGTATCAAACTGTAATCAGTAATTTATAATTACCACTTGGAGCCTTAGTGTGTTTCATAGACTCAAAAAGGGTTTTTCAAATAGAGTGGAAAAGGTTTCTGTGGAACTCTGAAGAAATAGTGGATTTGGGGATGTCTTCTACAGATTTTGTCCAGCTGTTGAAGTCTCAGACATGAAATCTGGTTTTGTGGGTTTTTTTTGTGTTTTTTTTTGGTTTTTTTTTTTTTTGTTTGTTTTGTTTTTTTTTTAAGAGTGAGGCTGTGCCTGTATCCTTCCACTTGAGCACTACTGCAAACCCACCCATCCCTCATGTACCAAATAGAACACAAAAGCCTCTTTTTCCCTTTTACATTATGTTAGAATATTTTTTTAGAAAATCCGCTGACTTTGGTTCTTTTGAAGGACAACTTTATTTATTTTTCCAAGATGATGTAGATGGTGCTTTTGTGTTTTGATAAAAAAAAAGGAAAAAAACCCCAAGCAACACCCTCAGCTCTGTAATTTTGAAAGTCAGTGCAAGGCCAGGTTTATGGGGCTTTCAGCTTGTTGTGTTGTATGTGTTAATTGTAATTAGGAGCTGTCTTACTTTTCTTTACCTGGAAAGCTCTCTCTGATTATGACACCCATAGAAACACCCAAATTCAGGCACTAGCATGCTGAGGCCATAATTATTATTGTACTGCTTTTCTTTATGAGATCAGTTGGAACTGAAAGACTTAGAAACCTCATGGCTGACGCTGTGAGTGATGAGGAAAAAGGGTCAGCCTTGGGTCAGCTTCAGAGCACTGAGCACAGAAAGGTCCAGAGTCAGCAGCTGTGGCATTACAGTCCAGCTAACACTGCCTCTCCATTGCCTTTCAGTTTTGGCTAAATAAGGTAGCAAATTATAGAATACAGGCATGAGGTATTAAAATGTGACCATCTGCCTGATTTCTTTGGTGAGCTGTTGGGATAGCAGGAACTGCTGACTGCTGTTTGTCATGGAAAATGGGAATTTTTTGCTTGGGATTGAGGGCAGGCATTAGGAAAAGGCAGTGACGTTGCTGAATAGGTGGTGCATGCTAGCACAGTAATTTTTCAAAAAGCAGTTAGATAAACTGGTGGCCAAGCAGCTATCCTATATCAGACTGCCATGCCACTTGCCCACTTCTCTTTGCTTTTGTAATTTTTGTCACTAGATGTGAAAACAAGATGTGATGTTGTGGGGTTTGGGTTTGATTCAGGGCAGCAGTAGTTTGTCAGTGCAGTGGCACACAGGCCTTTCCCACGGGGTTTTGGCACTGCCTGCTCAGGGAGATGTGGGTGATCCCAAAAGGTGGTCTGGTTTTTTTGTTTGTTTTTTTTTTTTTCCTATTCAAATGATTTTCTCTTATTTCTGTAAGAACTGTGGCAAGTGACTTTTTACTGGGAAAAATGGTTTGTTGATGGAAGGACAGACTGAGTATAGGATCAGCTCCTGGAGAGACCCTTCCCTGTGCAGTGTGGTGGGGAGCCTGATGCAGTAGCCCAGTAGCCCTGTTTATTACCTCCCTCCCTAAAATGAGCCACAGCAGCATTTTTAACCATATGGGATTAAGAGAGTAGCCACAGTAACAACTTAATCCATGCAGCTTTACCTTGTCATCCCTTCCTTTCTCCAAGAAGTGTTTAAACCAGTTGCTTCTCTCCTGGCAGGAGTTGGTGGTTGCCCTTTTTGGTAGCCCACTTGACTTTTTAACTTGCCAAAGAGCAAGAAAAGGGACTGACAGAATGAGGTAATGGATGGAGAGAGAACAAAATGGGAAAGAACAATTTTTGCTTTGTGTTACTGGTGTATCTGGAGCAGTTTGCTAGAAGTTCCACATAGCTATGTTCTACCACCTTTTAAGTCCACTGTCTCTGTCCATTTTCCCCATCTGTTTCATAAGGTTTGATTTCTAAGTAGGAATTTGATTAATTACTAAGAGATAATTATTCTTTAAAGTATGTTGGGCAGAGCCTTTCTCCACTGAATCTGATTTGAATGTTAGGGGATGGAGAAATACTCAATGTTTTCTGGAGTTTAAAAAAACTGAAAATGGGCTATTTATGGGTTCTCCTTTCCCTTCCAAAACAGAAGAGAGAATGAAACATATCCATTCAAAGCTAGGCTGCAATATTAATTATTTCCATGAGTTGAGTTTTTTCCCTTTTTACAGCCAGCTTATTTAGTCAGCTCAAATCTTGCATGTGCCATTTCATGGAGTACCTGGCCTTTTCAAACTAAGGCTGTCCAAAGTGTGGTTTTGCAGACTACAAGATGAATGATTGGCACATTCAGTTTAGTTCAGACTGTGGGCACACTTCAAAGAAGTCAGGGTTTCTCAGTAGAAGTTCTGCCAGTTTTCCAGGTTTTTTGAAGAGATTAAAATTGGAGGCTTTTGATCAGCACAAAAATGTGGCAGACTCTTTGAGTAGAAGGGTCTGGGCTAGGTTGAATTTATCAAAATGACATTTAATGGAATTGCTGCCATCAAATGATGTTTAATGTTTGGCCTGTGTGTTGTTCCTTATATAAGAAATATGTGTCATTTAGGAAATTCTTTTACATTAAATACTCTATGTTGTGAGGAAGTGCCCCAGAAGAAGTAGTTTATATTATTATGCTTCAAGTTTACTGAATTGTTTGGGGAGAACTTGATGCTTTTTCATTGGCATGTACTTCCTCTTCTTCTGCTGGGATGTCAAATGAAATTTGGGATTCAAAAATATTTGTGCATTTTATTATAGGGTCTGCCTGCCTGCTCCATTCTAAGGGAAAATTTAAACTGGAATTTTTTTCCTTTGTGCCAATCTGTGTTGGGTTGTTTTGAGAACAGAAATCTATTCTTTACATTTTTTTTAATGTAATGCAGTAATGATGTTCTGATCCCTGCCATGCTGTCTCCTTCTGACAGGGGTGGACTCCTAGCAGGGAGATGCTCTACCCCACTGCCATTATTGAGAACAGGCTAGTTAGATAAGATTACACTGTAATTCCCCCCTTTATTTTCTTATTAATTAGTGTCCTCTCACTGCTCTTGTCTGCTTTGGTGTTCATTGATGTACCCTGCAAAACTATTACATGACTACAAAACCAAAGTGGCTTATTTTATCCTAAGCTGATAATGTGTACTTGATGATTACTCTGATAGTGATAGTGTCTTTGCTGGGCACTTCCTTGGCTTATTGAAATTTATAAATTGCATTAATAAAAATTGCAAAGCTACTCTCCATCCTTATGTTTAGAATGGAATAGAATAACTCTGGTTATTCTGGTTTCTGTGCAGTTTGCAGTTATCTGTGATTGAAAAGTAGCCATGGAAGTGGCTTCCCCTGGGATGCCCATTGTTTTTGACCAGCCATTGGAGGCCCTGAAGTCAGGAGCTGGGCTGGGGCAGCAGGAAGTTTTTGGGATGGCAGAGGAAGCAATCTGACTGCAATATCCTTCCCATGGTTTGGAGAGAGTGTTTCCCACTCGTTCACATGGCAAAATGCTTCTCTCATAGCAGCGTTGTGGTAGTGTTAGTGCCCCCAAGAACTTCCATGGGCATGATGCAGAAATGGTGCAACTTTTAACTGCTGTTATTGAGCAATTTTTGGGAAGAAATATGTGTATGTTGAACACTGGGATGGTGCTGTGGGCACTGAAAAGCACTTGCTGTGTGCCATGAGGAGCAGCTGGGATAGGCAGCCCAGTCCTGGCTTGTTGCACTTGTGTCCTCCTGCCTCTGCCTTGCTCTCCCTGTGCCTGCTCAGACCTTCCTTTCATGAAGGCTTTCACCCTCTGTGCTGTGAAAGTATTAACAGCTTAAATATGTGAGGAGTCAAGGGATAGTCTGCTGCTGAATCCTATTAAGTGCTGTGCTGGAGGAGTCGAAGTGCTGTTGGTCAGCTCACACTGTTTTTCTTCCTTAGCCAGGAAGAAATAGTCAAAATTCCAAAAAGAATCATAGCCAGATGTTTGTCATTGCTTCGGTTTGAGTCTCCTAAATATGGCAAATAAGCTGCCTTAGGACTTATTTTTATCTGACCTCAGAAGAGAAAGTTAGTAATTCACTACTTTAATTTTGCAATTATTGCAGGGTTTAAAAAGAAGGTAACTAAAGCTTTGCCTTTTGTGTGCTGTTTGATTCCACTATATATTTTTTAGGCCTGTTATTTCGTCTTTGGAAGCTTGACTTTTTTGATGCTATGTAGGAATGTGGTATGGGGTGGGGAAAGGTGAAACCACAGTCATTTTATTGACAGGCATTTAGAGTGTATGTTTTGTTCATTCTAGTGTTTTTGGTTTTGTTTTTTTTAAAGGAAAAATATGAACTTAAATTGTATAAGTCAAAATTATTATTGTACAGTTCTCTTGACCTTAGGTGTCATATTATATATAAAGAAAATTGAGTTGTACTGCAATAAAGAAAAAACAATCTGAATATCCCTGTACAAAAAGTTGATTATGTGCACGTGCCTTAAAACACAGAAACCATTTAGGAAAATGGTGATCAAGTGTTATTACAGTCCTTGAAATATTCATGTAGTGGATTGAATTCATAACAGTTTGTATGGCTAGGCAGGTGTTTGCTTCTGTTTTCATAATCTAGTTATGTAGGATAGTGAAAATCAGCTGAAACCAGTCTTATGCCATTCAACAAAAATGGCTGTAGGAAATGCTGTATTCTACAAAAAACCCAAAAATAAGAAGGCCATTGGAAACCTTTTAAACCTTTTTTGGGTGTGGGTGACATTCAAGGTTGGGCCCACAGATGGGTAATTCTGTAAAATATAGGGAGCCTGAAAGGGAAGAAAACCAAGAATCAACCCACAGGCAACTAAAGATAGCTACATGAGTTTGGTGTGCTGAGAGGCAGATCAGAGAAATTTTAGGTTTGTGCCTACTGGAAGAAGGGACTTGGAGCTGAGCAAGGATGATGTGTCATGGTTCTCTCAGGGTTCAGAGCAGCACAGACTTGGGGATGTGCATTTAGCTAAACAGGGTTGCAAATGCATGCCTGTGTGTCAGCCCTTTCTCCTTGCAACCAAATTCCTGTTTGGAAAGGACAGTGCTGTCTACTTCGGTAAGAGAGAGACTGTATAAATTGAATATTTAAAAAGCTGTGCTATGGTGGCAATGCCTAGCGTGAGAGATTTACTGTTCATGATTTAGTGTTGGATATGGGAGGGGGCTGGGCCCCTCTGTCTAACAGAGCAGTCATTCATTAATAAAAACAAAAATTAGAAAAGGGAAATAACCCCAAAGCTTTGTAGACTCTGTTAGAGCTGTCTGACATGTCTTCAACTGAAATAATGAAGGAAAAGTGTTGCTGAGCCCACTTCTCAGGCAGATAGCCTGAAGCCAGTGGTGTAGGAAACCCCTGCTGGCAAGGGGGAAGTTAGAAAAGCTTGGCCTTATCTAATCTGGCTTGTAGGTATTTATTAACCCATCACTATGTTATCAAACCTCTGCTCAAAGTACAGTGGGGAGTGATATTAGGACAGCTGATACCATTTCAGTTTTACACAAAACAAAAGGGAGTTTTGGCCTTTTCTGTAAAAAATACCCAATTTGTGTTTGTCTTTTGTCCAAAGAGTCTGTCATAACTGCTTCTAGATGTTTTGAAGTATTTCCTTTGGGCAGATTTCCTCAAAGAAGTGTCAGCCTGGAGTAGCCTAACACCTTGCAGGGGAGCTACAGTCCCTGGGTGCTGTGAGACCTCTCCTAGGAGAGAAGGCTGCGAGAACTGGGATTGTGCAGCCTGGAGAAGGAAAATCTCAAGGACTTATTGCAGTCTTTGAGCACCTGAAGGGGCTCCAGGAAAGCTGGAGAGGGGCTTGGGACAAGGTTCTGGAGTGGCAGGACAAGGGGGAATGGCTTCCCACTTCCAGAGGGCAGGGATAGATGGGATCTTTTGATGGTGCTGGCTCAGGTTGCCCAGAGAAGCTGTGGCTGCCCTTGGATCCCTGGAAGTGTCCAAGGCCAGGTTGTATGTGCTTAGAGCAACCTGGGATAGTGGGAGGTGTCCCTGCCCATGGCAGGAGTTGGAAGGAGATGGGCTTTCAAGTCACTTCCAACCTAAACTGTTCTGTAATTCCATGAAAACCCAGATCAAATCTGGTGAATCTGGTGGACATGGATGATGGTTTTGAGGCAAAAGCATATAATGGAGAAAGACTTGCAATTTTAGTGAGGTGGTAGGTTTTTTTATGAACAGAGTATTTTCTGTGTTTAAAATGACTTAAAAATATTGAGTTTTCTTTAGATGCATATACATGCATATGAAGTGAAGCTGTGCAAGGTCCCAAAAGCACCAACAGTCTGAGTGTGTGGGGTGGCCAGGCCCGAGGGAATGGCTGTAGAAAGGTTCAGGGCTTTGTGCAAAGAACAAAGTTCAAGGGGGAAAAAGTTGAGGTCAGTCTCCTGACTTCTCATTCTCTTCATTAGCATGTGTGTACAAAGGAGATACTTAGACCTTCTGGTATGAACCTGAATTTCGGATCAGCTACCCCAAAACTGCTCCTCTCTGTGACACTGTCACTGTTGCCACTTGGATGTTTAATTATTAACAAGCAGGAGCTCTGCTGCCAAATCATCCAGCAGTACCTGTGAAACTCTCCAAGGATGTGGCCCACGGTGTTAATTTATGTGACTTCCCTCTTTCCCAAGTAATTACAGCAGTTTTATTCCGAGTAGTCCAGGTATTTCAGCACAGCAACATTTCTAGAAACTCAGGACCATTTTTCGTCTCTATGTACTCTCTACCTAAGTATACATTATCCAGTCTCATTCACGTACTTCCCTCCTTTTTGGGAATGTCTTCCCATGTCAACCAATTATTGTTTTCCTACTTTCAGGCATCCAGCAAGTCTAGCCATTCTGGAAAAGCTTGTTTGTTGGGTAGAGCTGGTTCAGTGCTTTGACATTGCCTTAAATGATCCTTTAAATGATCATAATTTTAAAGCTAACCTTAATTAAATGAGCCAGAGGCTTCCATTTCTAGAATAATTTGTCTGGCTGTGGATTCTGCTTAAAAAAAACCCTGACAAAACCACATCAAAACCAACCACTGAAATCCTAGGACAAAAAAAAAATCACAGGGAGAGAATCTTAGAATTTAATTTTTTTTCTTAAACAAAAAAAATGCCCAATATGGAGTGTAATAATAGAACTTAAAATAGCTCCAAGATTTTTATTTGGATTTGCAACTTCCATAGTTCAGTAAATGATACTTCAATGCTGTGTGGAAATACTGTAACACCATAATTCTTCTTTCTGTAACATAATAACTACTACTTTTTAATAAAGAAGAAATTCCATGATGAAAGTGTGCTCTATCTCATTTTGTGATAATGAAGCTCCCTCCTGTGCTCTGTAAGATGTTAAATGCTCTACAGAATATTCTTGGTGTGGTCTTATTAAAGTAGCCTGTAGTTGGGACTTGTCAGTATAGAAGGGTGGATAAAATAAATGTATTTAAAATACCCTTTTCTTCACAAAGAGTTAAAAGAAAAATTGAAAGAATTGAAGATTAAAGTTGTTGTTAAGTGTTCAGATGATCAAAATAAAATAGGACTTAAACAATTTGGCTGAACACAGGAAGACAGTGTTTGACAGAGTTGTTACCTGGTGCTTGTTTTTGTGGGGAATCAGGGAGTATTTTCATTGGAGTTACTAGTTCCAATCAAAATTGAGAAAACTAATAAAGTACTGAAGAGGAAGGCAGTTGTTTCTTGCTTTTCCAGTCTGAAGATTGAATACTAGATATGGAGCTGTAAGGTCAGCTTGTTTCAGCCATGAAAGCACAAAGTTAATGACTAGTATTCCTTGCCATATTAGATTATTTCCTTCTTTCTAATAAAGATTCTGATGTCCACCCTGTATTCAGAAATGCAGTTTTGTTTATATGTGGCATTAATGATGATTATTAACAGGGAGTTTTGAGGATGTTTTTTCTGTCTCATGCTTCATTTGGACAGAGATCTAACAGATTACAGGAGGGTTGGAGATAAACAGAGCTATAAACTCACCAAAATGTTTGCATATTTCTGATTAAGAAAGGAAATAACAAGTCTATGTTTAGTTGCAAATTGTCTAATTTTTTTTAATTTGCCAAAAAATGAAAAATCACTTTTTCATTAGGAAGACTTCTAAAGAGCCCCAAAGAAGAAAAACCAATAAAAATCCCTGTTGAAGTGGCATTTATTTAAGTTTAGTTTGTCTTGGCCATTCACAGGGTGCTCTGTGTTGGCTGCTTGTGAGTGATGATGTCAAATCTAAACTTCTGCCTCTCATGCACATCCACTATTAACTAGAGGAATTGGACTCCTGACAAATGCAGATTTCTGTGACACAAAAATCCAAGGTGTTTGCTGGTGCTAGGGTCCAGTGGCTCTGGCTGCACAAGAGTTTCCATTCTATACTTCAGCTTTATAACTCTTTTTTTTTTCCGAACTTATTCCTTTTGGACTGATTTTTTTTTCCAAACTTATTCCTTTTGGACTGATTTTCCCTTCCAGCTTATCTGCTGCCAAAAGTGGATTTTTTTTTTTTTTGGAAAGTTGGAGCAAGGGCAGCTTGCTAGTTTTGGAAGATGAGAGTATTAGTCCTTATGAAAATATGGGAGTTTTTGGGTTTTAAATTAAAATATATAGAAGCAGAAAGTTAAGATGTTCTGGGAGACAAATTTGGGAGGTAGATGGAAGCCTTGATTTTAATAATATTGAGCTATGGTCTACTGGAAATCCTAAGCTATGAGTTTGTTTTTCTCTCTTCCTAAGCTCAGACATTATGGCAGAAGGAGGATCTGCCATGTAGGAGTGATATTTGAGAAAACAGCAAATAACACTTGGCTTGATTCTTCTCCTCTGCTCTGGTGGGACCCTGTCTGCTGGAGTGAGTCTGGAGGAGGCCATGGAGATGCTCCAAGGGCTGGAGCCCCTCTGCTCTGGAGCCAGGCTGGGAGAGCTGGGGGTGTTCACCTGGAGAGGAAAAGGCTCTGGGGACACCTCAGAGCCCCTTCCAGTGCCTAAAGGGGCTCCAGGAGAGCTGGAGAGGGACTGGGGACAAGGGATGGAGGGACAGGACAAGGGGGAATGGCTGCACACTGATAGAGGGCAGGGATGGATGGGATATTGGGAAAAAATTGTTCCCTATGAGGATGGGGAGGCCCTGGCACAGGCTGCCCAGAGAAGCTGTGGCTGCCCCAACCCTGGAAGTGTCCAAGGCAGGTTGGACAGGGCTTGGATCAACCTGGGATAGTGGAAGGTGTCCCTGCCCATGGCAGAGGGTGGAACGAGATTATCTTTAAGGTCCCTTCCCACCCAAACTGTCCTGTGATTATATTGTTCTATAAAACAAAAATAATTGCTGTTGCTAGGTTTAAAAAAACTATTTATATTTTATTCCTCTCTCCTAAGCATTCCTAACATTAAGTATGTTTATTCTTCTGATAAAGTAAAAAATAGAGATATCTTCTTGAGGCAAGAACCTTCAACTGGGAATGGTTTGATGTTGCCTTAGCACTAGGAGGGTTTTGGGGTTTGGTTTGGGGCTTCTCTTGCCACACAGGGCTCTGCATGCCATTACTGGCTGTCAGGATACATGATGGCACTTGCACAGCTGAGGGAACTTTTAAAGCTTGATCTCACTATAGAAATCAACTTGAAATGAATCTATTCTACCAACCAGACTTACAATGATGACTTCATAAAATTAACTACAGTACAGTTAGAGCAGGGTCACTGAGGAAAGCTGTTGTTAGTTGCCTATTTAGTTCTTTTACCCCATTTTTTCTTCTTTTTCCTTATATGAAATAATTCACAAATATCAGTAGTCATTGTTTTGGCAGAAAATAAAGAGTAATTGAGAAGTTTGGAATGGAAAGTATGCCATGTTGTGGATTTGTATTGAAAGCAGGACCTTTATGAAATGCATTCATGCAGCTACTTGTCCTGATGTCAAAATTACAGTAATTAAGAAATTACTTCAAGTATTTTGCTTTGTGCTGCTTTTATGCAAATTAAACAATGGCATGGAGCTGCCCACTGTGTTACTTTCATTTCTGTCTACTCCAAAATGTTCAGCTCTTTGGAAAGGATGGTTATAAATGTAATAAACAACTTGAGGAACCAAATAGTTCTAGGAGGAGTTTTCCCAAAGAATTTGAAGCATAATAATAAAATATTGTGTTCTGTCCCAAGCTTTTGAACCCCATTTTAATTTTAAAATAAAATTAATACTGTTCTTTTGAACTGTGACATTTATCCTTTGAAGGATGCAAAACGATACTGAGCTTAAACTGGAGTTTTTCTTAGCTTTTTATTGTAAATAACACCCAAAATTACAGTTGGTAGCACAAGCAAAATTATTTTACACTTTTAAAATTTGGGTTATAACTCTTAAAACCTTTATAATTTACTTGGTTGCCAAGTGCTTTCAGTTCCAACCATCTAAATTTCTTCATCTCCAGTTTCTCTTGAAGGAGTGTGAACTTGACAGTGGAAGGGGAGAAGTGCCAGGAATCTGTGCCATAAAACCTCTTTTTTTGGGGGGAGATGAAGGCAGCTAGGTTGTCTTCAGGCACAGAACTAGATGGAGCCAGGAGACATGGCTCAGTTAAAAGGAAGAAAGCTGTGTAGTAGAATCCTGCTGGGATAATTGTAATGTCTGTATGGAGCTAGCCCTGCACACAGATTCCTTGATCAGTGCAGCACACAGTTTGGCTGTAAAACTTGTCTGATTGTTAGCAGGCATCTTTCAGGAGTTAATCCAAGTGTATCAGTTCTAACAAAAGGTGGTTGGATCCAGAATTGCTTTTTGTTTCATGAATAAGAAATCAGGGACTTAGGTCGTAGGACACATCCCGTTCAGAGGCTTCTCAAGCTTTGTAGATTTGTCCATGAAAAGGCAAGGTGCATGCCCTATTTTCTGCACGTGAGATTGGTCAGGGTATTGCTGCCTCCCCACAAACATTGCTGGCTGAAAAGTGTTCCCTCCTGTGGGGCCTGGGAAAAGGAGGTGTACAATTACAGATGTGTGGGTATGGACCTTAAAAAACAAGGGTCCTACTATATTTGAGGATATTTTCTTCTGTTACTATTTTAAGATTTTTGCACAAGTTCATCGTATAGTCCATTGAGGAGTGACTTAAGGAGCTTGAGGAACAACTGAGGGAGCTGGGGATGCTCAGCCTGGAGAAAAAGAGGCTCAGAGGTGACCTTATCACTCTCTACAACTCCCTGGAAGGTGGCTGTAGCCAGGTGGGGTTGGTCTCTTTCTCCAGGCAGCACTGACAGAACCAGAGAATGCAGCCTTGAGCTGTACCAAGGAAGATTAAGGTTGGATATTAGGAGTTTTTCACAGAAAGGGTGATGAAGTTCTGGAATGGCTGCCCAGGGAGGTGGTGGAGTCACCATCCCTGGATGTGTTTAACAAAGCCTGGGTGTGGCACTGAGTGCCAGGGTTTAGTTGAGGTGTTGGGGCTGGGTTGGACTCGATGGACTTTAAGATCTCTTCCAACCCACCGATTCTGTGGAATTCTGGGAATAGCAAGAAATGTGTTTCAGTTAAAAATTAAAAAAACTTGATTTCCAAAATTCATTTCTCCAGGCATAAATGTCTCCTGTAGCAGAGTCTGTAACCTGCATGGGAAATCTGCAGGGAGACAGCAGAGAAAGAATGTAATTTTCTGCAGATGTGGCTTGCCATTACCTTATTATTCCTTATTTCATTGTCACCATTTAAAAACCAAAACCCATACCCAAACAGTCTTCTGGCAGCACAGACTTTGGCTAAAAAAGTTCAGCTGTATTCTTACCAAGGAAAGACATCACAAGACCTGTTCAGAAAGAGATGAGTACTCATATTCATGTGCCATGTCAGCACTCAGCCTGGCATCTCTGCACCATCTGCAGTCACTGAGAACTGCATCATTTCTCCTGACTTGCAGTTTTATTTAGGGGTTTCAGCATTAGTGGCCTGAGCCAGTGTGATACCAAGAAACTTTTTGAATGACTTGTGTTTGCACCTGATGAATTCACCTGACTGAAGCTCTGGTTGCTCTTACAGGTACCATAGGTGATGAAAGCCTGAGTGAGAGATACAAACCCATCTTGTGTCATCCTCTGTCCTCCTTCTGTGCTTTTCTCTGAGGTTATAGGGTTGGATTCAGTCAGCCTTGCTCACACAACTGCAGATACCAAACCTGTTTCAGATTTGCAGCACTGCGGGGCTGTCAGACTTTTTCTCCATGAAATTTTAGGGGTTTTTAAAGTGATACAGAGGCATTTGCAGAGTTCTAAAAAACATTGACAGTTTGTATCTTTTTCCTGTAAGAGGCAATTACTTTTGAATTTTTTATGCACCTCAGTCATGTGAAACTATCTCCCCAGTGTTCCCCTTGTTTTTTATCTTTTATGCCTAAAATAGCACATTCTTGCTCTCAGATATTTTAATTTGCATTGTATTGAATTATTCTAATTCTATCTCTAATTTGGCTGTAAAATGAAGAAGGGTGGATTTAGATGAAATGTTGAGAAGAAATCCTACCCTGTGAGGGTGGGGGTGCCCAGAGAAGCTGTGGCTGCCCCTGGATCCCTGGAAGTGTCCAAGGCCAGGCTGGACGTGACTTGGAGCAACATAGGAGATGCCCTGCCCATGGCAGGGGGTGGAACAGGATGAGTTTTAAGGTCCCTTCCTACCCACATCATCCTGTGATTCTGTGATAATTTATTATAATGCCTAATACTTTTAAAGTAGGTACTATTCTGAGCATGTAGAGCCATTACAGAACTCTGTGCCTGCTTTGATGGGAAAATCATAGTCTTTCATCACTACCTTTCAAAATGAACAAAACCAGAGCCACTGGCTGGCTGCTGTGTGTTTTGCTGGATAACCCAGAATGGTGCCACACCCTGTCAACCCAGCTGGGGGATGCTTCCCGACCCAAGGAGGACCTTGGTGGCCATGCAACTCCTGCTGCACCCTGCTAGGTCTGTGTGTTGCTGGAATGGGCTGTGACAGCCTTTCAAATTCTTTCCTGAGTGGTGTAGATGGGCTGAGTGTTGGTTCAGAAATGCTGATTTTCTCCTGGTGCCTGCTGCAGTGAGAGATGCTGGGAGCAAGCTGGCTGATTGAACCAGCAGCCCCAAGTGTTGCTGGTTTGGGTGTGCTGTAGAAGTCTCGTGTTCTCTCCTGTGTTGCTGTAGCTGCTTTCTGCTGATGTTTGTGGCTTTGTCCCTAACTCGGCTCTCAGAAAGGGTTAGTGAGTGAGTTTCTTGAGGCAGAAATTCATTGAAAGGATTCCCTAGCAGCGCGGTGAGAGGAGGTTTGGTGGGGTTCCCGCTGTCCGCGGGCATTTGGAGCCTGGCTGGTGCAAAGGCTGTGTGTGGCCTGGGGTTCCTGGCGTGGGGAGGAGTGAGGGGTCTGTGTGGAGCAGGGATTTGGCAGCTCCTGCTCCAGGCCACAGCACTCAGCTACACAAACAAACGGGTGCGTTTATTGAGGGAGCCGCAAATAGCCCGCAGCTGGTCTCAGCTCTCTGCTGACCCTGCTGGGAGCAGCAGACTGCGTGTAGGTGACCTCCAGTGGCCCCTTTCAACTGCAGTTCCTCTGGTTCTCTGAAGGATTTTTGTATGGAGTCTTGTATATTAGATGTTTGTGTGTTACAGTGACAAGAACAATGTGAAAAATCTTTGTGGAGAAAAATTTTTCTCCAGTTTATAAAGATGCCATTTGTTTTTGCTGTAAACTTATTCTTGTTTCTTCTTATTAATCTCACCGTAACTTTTTTTTTTATTACTTCTTTAGTCAAAATGTTACGGCCAGACGTTATTGACAGAAGTTTACAAGCATCTGAATTTGATTGAATCAGACTACTTTGGAATTGAGTTCCAGAATATCCAGTCATATTGGGTGCGTACAGTTCCCTGACAAATCTGGCATAATAAAAAGTTTGGGTGAATGCAGTTCCTTGAGTGACAAAGATTTCTCAGTCTGCTGCAGTTTCCTGTAGTCTCCTGTGGGATTATCTTCTGGATTCTTGTAAATCTTTTTCACTCAGCAGAATGACAAGAGGAATCAGAAGAAGAAGGGAAGAATCAGATCCTGTTTCTTGTTATGTCTCAGAAATTGTATAAAGCAGTTAAATAGCTGTTGATATTCCCAATTACAGGGACAGAAATAAAATTCTCTTTTCCTCTGAAAGGAGAAACATGAACTTAAAGTGTCCTCTGCAGAGAACTTATAAAATCAAATTATGGTGTTTAATTTTGGTAGTGTTCATATTTATCCTCAGTTAATTCAGTCTTCAATTAATTTTCCTGAAGAGCCATTACAAACCTCTTTCTAATCAACACAAACCTCAGCAGTCACAGAGGCCTGCAAGCTTTTTAAATCATTGATCTAGATCACTGCTGACACTTTTAAGCCTCCTAGTCACTTATCCTGTATCTTGCAAAGAGGACAGTGTGGATTCTAAACTGGAAAATGTTCCCCAAACTTTCCTTTCATTTTGATTTGGTTTGTGTTTTTTGAACTTTTTTTTAATTACTTTTTTTTTAGATTTATGAGAATATGACTGAGAACATAGGGAATGTTAATGGCACTAAACCATGCTGCTCTTGAGCTGAGGAAATACACTAAAGCTTGTTTAGTTTCTGTTGCTTGTGCATGGTGTCCAAACTGTTCCTGCAGCTAATAAGGTTCTTAAAATCCTCAGCTGTCTCACAAACAGAGCAGTAACTAGTAAGGACCAAACATAACTGTCTTCTAACAATTTCCTGTTTGGAAGAGTGGGGAAAATAAAAGGTTGAGCTTCCACAATATTTTGCATTACCTTTATGGATGCTCCTTGTACTAGAACAATAGTATTTCTTTTAAAATGTGCTTGTCAAAAGAGATAAAATGGTGGGAAGTTAATATTGAGTCAAGAGCCTTAAGTAGGTAGGTAAGAGTGACAGAAATAGCATGAAAGGGAAAAAAAACATTGGCCCTTTTCATGTTCTGCAGATTTTCTGTAATTCTGCAGCCTGGCTCCTGTCAGACTGTGGATTTTGGCATGACTCCTGCACTCTTGGCACTGGGGCTCTGCTTTTGCTGACTTGACTCTTCTTCTGTCCAGATGAGCTTTAAGCACAGATCAGTGGCTTTTGTATTGATGCATGAGAAATGTCAATTCAAATAGATAAATACACTTTTTGTAGAGCAAAGGAATTACTGCATTGAGGAAGAGATGCTACTTATAAATTAGTGCTTAATTTGAATTTACTTTTGATGTTTTCATATAATCTTAAATAATAATGTATGTTTGTAATTTTTTTCTCTTCAATTTCAGATTTGGCTGGAACCTATGAAACCTGTTATTAAACAAGTACGGAGTAAGTAGTTTTAAAAAAAGGAAGTTTTCCTTAATTTGCATCTTCTTTATGCGGGTTGCTTTCACAATTACTACTTGATTTACTGGTTATGCTTCCCTGTAAAATACACATGGCAAGGGTGATAGTGATTCCTGCTGGGGCATGCTAACCTGACATTTTAATAGGTACTGTGTGGTGGGTGGAATGGAAACTTCCTGCGGGTAGGGTTCTTTCTCTGATGAATATCTGGATAGGTTGGCTCAGCTGGTGTTACATTGAAGTGAAATACAACACTTGCTGTGTTAGCTTTTGCTCGTTGTGTTGTCATACCGTGGGAAGAAAAAGGAACATTTTGGCTGATTCCCATGGCAGCTCTTTCCACATGCTCAGGAGCAGCTGCCCTGGAGGAGCAGAGGTGGGGATCTCCCACCTGGGTGCTGGCTGCAGTGTCAGAGCCTCTGCCTGGGCTGTGAAGTGTGGTCTTGTCTCTACACCACCTAAAAAGTGTTAATGTGAGAGGCACTTTAAAGGTCCAAAACAGTTGAGGAATGCAGGTTGCTGCTTGGTTCTTCAGATGTTGAAAGATTAGATCCAGCTTTTTGTTTTTTTTCTTTGTAGAACACAGTTAAGCAATTTGTTTGTTTTGTGGTTCTGATTGTAGAGGCTTTGTGAAGGAACAAGATCAGGAGGGTGTGGTGGATTCCTGCTCCTTTCCAAATCTTGATTGAAATATGTTGAAAATGAGTACTGGGAAGTAGTTTTTAGCTACTCTTCTGTCTAAAATTGATTGCCAGAAAATACGAAATCATCAATTTTAGCTAATTTTCTAACTTTAAGGTAATGATTTCTGACTTTAGTCAACACTGTTTTTTAAGCAGAAGAGCCAAATCATCTATAAAATAAGGCTCCTTTGGGAGAGTACAGGATTTTTTCACTCTATTTTCCCTTCCAAAAAGATGTTGGCAGTGCTGTCTTTTTATATCCTCCTGGCTAGAAGGAATTATGTCCCAGTCAAAAGATCAGGTGGATCTGCAGTGCTGCTTGGTTACTCCTTCTGTATCCTTTCCTATACTACATAAATTGTGGAAACTTGACCTTAGACCACAGACAGTGTTCCCTGATGATACAAATACTGTTTTAAAATGGTCTAATATAATGGGGATGTACTAAGATTTATGGCTGCTTTACAGTCTGCCACCCATGTTGTGGTGCCAGTGAAACGGAAAGATTTATTTAATTTTTTTGTTAATATTATTCTGTAAGAGATACCAGTCAGTTTCTGGCAAGTGTTTGTGTTCTGAAATCAGTTTTAAATTGACTGAAATGTCCTGTTTTCTATGTATTGAGGATTTTGTTTGGTTGTTTGTTTTTTTTTTTCCTGTAAAATATAATGATTTTTGAAGTTAAACTTCTAATTTTTAGTCCAGCAGCAAGGGAACACAGATGTTATGGGCTTTAAGGTGATCTTGCTGAAACTGTTGGTTAATGTTGCTGGTGATTGCTGTGTACCTGCAGATAGGCACTTCTGAGTCTTTGACATCCACTCTAAAAACAGAAGTTCTTGGATTGCTCCCAGTTAGTTTTGGCTTTGTGGCATCCATTGAACTTTGTATGATAAGGTTTGGAGTTTTTAAATTAATTTCAAATGAATGCAGTCAGTTTTACCAGTGAATCACTCCAGATAGGAAGGAGTTTGGATCCAAATTTTCAGCCTCCTAACAGACACACAGTATCAGGTTGACATTTGGGTACCTTCTCTGAGGTGCTGCTATTTGATATAATATATAATTGATATAATATATAATTCACCATTCCTGCCTGAATAATTTTTCCTCACATCCTTTTTATTTCTTTCTTTTGCTCAGACTTGGCTTCTTAAAATAAATTCTGCATCTTGGTTAAGACTGGGCAAGTGTTTCTTTCCCTGATTTGAGTAGAACTTATTCATAGAGGAAAGTCAAGACTGGCTAAACAAAAGAATGAGGGTTGTGCTACAGAGGCAAATATGTAGTATTATATTTTAAATTTTTAATATTTATTATCATTTGATGTAAGTGATGCTTGAAACACTTCCAAAATTGCTCCCACATTGATACTTCTACGTGACTGACATCAGTAATGTGCAGGACTGTTCTTAACCTTGTGAACGTCTTCCAGAGGCTCAGAGTATTTTCAGAAATTTCATGTCAAGTTTTGGCCTTTTAACTGGAATCATTGAAACTATTTATTTTCCTCACTTGATCTATGTCTAGAACTGTAGAATCCTTAGTCTCTGCCAAATGGGGGCTTTCTGTGTCATTATAGGGTGTTATTTCCACCCTCCTTTCATTTCTAGATACTACATTGTAATTAGGATATGGATTTTAGGTTTTTGTTTTTTGTTTTTTTTTTTTGTTCACCAAAGCTTTGGTAATTCTGGAATTGGAGGCTGGGAGCTGCTCTTGTCACAGCTATGATAGTCTGTGAGTTTTCCCAGCTACTTGTCAAAAAGCAAAGTTTGCTATGAGAGGATGAGTGAAGGAATGTTTGGTCTGTGGGAATCAGATATTTCAGAAGAAGAAATCAGTGTACTTTGGGGCTGATGGGGTTAAACAGGACTTCGTTAAGCTTTGAGAGATCCTGGTGCTTAAAATAAATTAAAGCAGGCAGCTTGTGGTCCAACAAGTTTGATTTATTTTTAATTTGGGTAAGTTTACTTTGAAACAGCAGTGCCACGGGGAGTCCCTGGGGGCACTGCCTGGCTGTGGTCCAGAGGGTGCCTGTGGACATCAGGTGGATGCTCAGCAGGCTCCTGGAAGCACAGCCTGGCCAGTGCTTTGCCTGCCTCTGGAATACTTGGCCTTATTTGCTTTCAGGCAGGAAAAACAATGGGAAAACAGTGCTGCCCAGTCCTGGCATGGTGAGAGACTGTTGTACCCTGTAGTAATTCCTTCAGAAATCCAGGGGAAACAGGGATTGTGGTTCTACAGGCTGAGTTGTGATGCTGGAACTGTTAATTTAGAGCACTATGGACTGCTGCCAATAGAGATCCAGGATTCTCTTTAATTTTGAAAATTAGTTCTGGGTTTTGTTTTTTTTTTTGAAAATCGGTTTTCTGGAAATGGGAGAAAATGTGTGTTACCAGGCATGCTTGGAGCAGGCTGCAAACACCCTTTTATCTGTATGGGGTGCCAGCTGGGTCTGTTGGTATCAGTCCTGGTGGTAGGGATGGGTGTTGGGAGCCTGTGGGATGTGTGTCCCTTCTGCTCTCCTTCTGGGGCCCTGTCCCTGGGTCACCTCTGATGTTTTTTTATGCAGCCAAGCAGCTGCTTTAGAGTATTACAGATTTCCCATTGCATGAAACTGTTTTTCCAGCATTCAGCCTGCAGACTCACCTTATCAGTGGTGTCCAAGTTCCTCTGGAAAACAGCTGCTTTACCTCACTTGACATGAACAATCTTACACCAGAGCCTGCTGTGGTTAGCTGGGATTTGAAATCTGGCTAGAATTTCTCTGTGTTGCTTCTCTGCCTGTTGGCAAACAGAATATGCATGTATTTATGAAGAGCACCCAGTGCTTTTGTGAAATGACCAACTTTTCTTCTAGGACCAAAGACTACAATGCTTCGTCTGGCTGTAAAGTTCTTCCCTCCTGACCCAGGTCAGCTGCAAGAGGAATATACCAGGTAAAGTATTTTTAGAACTACTGGACATGCTTCATGTACTGAATTAATAGAATAGGAAGGCAGCACAGCTGCTTTCAAGCAAAACTGAGCAAAACTGAGTGAAAGAGCACTTACAGTAAATGTTACAGTTTCAGCAGACGTGTTGGCAGATGAATGTTATCAGAAAAATTACTTTCCAAAACAGAAAACAGCACAGGTTAGAACTTTCCAGCATTGTGTGGTCAAAGGAGTCAGAGCATACAGAAAATAGTGATGTTTATAAACACTGTCTATAAAAATAAATATAAAATAATCAGTACATATTTTAATAAGTGATTTAAACTTCCAAACATACTTTGCACTTGCAAACACACTTTACTGTTCACAGTTTTAACCATGCTCACCATAGGTTATTTTTGTGGATTGCTAATGGATCTGTGGTCAGTTAAGCAGTCTGGTTAACCTGGTTTGAAGTCTGCCTCTAACAAGGACATTACCCAGATGTTGGTGTTTAAAGAGCACATTTAGTGCTTTTCACAGTTTCACTACTTTTAATTGGAATTCCTTGTAGGTTCCTCATTATCCTTCAGATGTGTTTAAGAACAAACCAGCGTGACAACTGTTGTGATTGTCTCTTGTAAGGAGAAATACTGTCTAAATATTTCCTTTGCTCCAGGTTTTCTTATATTAACTGCTGTTTCATGTAGGAAATTCATTAAGAATACAGCTTTTTAGAGCAGGAACTGTATTTCGTCCATTTTTTGAGTATTTTGGGCTGCACTTAGAGCATCTGGGTAGTCAATAATGCTTTCAATGATACTATATTCTTTATTGTGAGTGTACTAAAAAAACTGAGAGCTCATCAGAAAGCAGAATATACTTTTTGAGAAACCTTTAATACATACAGTACTTAAAAACTTAAAAAACCCCTGTCATTCAAAATGTATAACTTTTAGTATATTTTACTTCAGGAATAAAGTTTTAAAATAAATTCTTATTTAAAAAAATCTTACTGCTATCTCTTAGGATGTAATTCAGTAAAGAAAAAGGATCAGTCTGTCAGTTTGAAGGTTTATAGTAGTGAGTTGTTGCCTGTTTACTGGAATCCTTACTGTATCTCCTTCCAAGTAAAAGGAACAGCATACAAAACTGTTAAACAGAAATTATTCCTCTTTACAACTGAATGGGGAATATTTTAGTTGAACTAATATAGCAGTATAAGAAAAGTAAATTGAACTTCTTATTGTCTTTGTAGGCTGCTAATATAGTTGTGGAAAATATAGCTGCTGAGTAGATTAGTTGAGTGCTAACAGAAATGCTTATCCATTTTCATAACAAAATACTGGAATCAGTGATATTCTTCCATTTTTTTTCTAATGGATAAGATCACTTGAAGTGTTCTTTCTTTCCAGCTAAAAATGACAGCTGCTGTTACTGCACAGATGAAGCCTGCTTAAAACATAGTTTTCCTTCTTCTTCCTTGTTCCTGTGAGTCTTTTTGTGCTGATAAATTGCACTGGAGCAGTCACAGGTTATTTTGGTTTGATTTGACACTCCTTGGTAGCCAGGCTGTTGTGTTATTCTTTGGAGAGCAGAAGGATGAGGAGGATGATTCTATAAGCTCCTGCTCAGTTGTTCTGTTGTCCTTTCATGTGTCAGGATGGTCTGTGTAACTCCAAGCCTTGTACCTCTCCTGCAGGTACCTGTTTGCATTGCAAATCAAGAGGGACCTGGCAGAGGAGAGACTGACCTGCAGTGACAACACGGCTGCTCTGCTGGTCTCCCACCTTCTGCAGTGTGAGTATCCCAGCTGGGCTGGCACTGCTGGTGGTGCCAGTGCTGACCCACATTAAATCACACATAGCAGCTTTTGCCAACTAAAAGAAGTCTCTGTTCTCACAGTATGTCCTTCTCCACACACTGTAAATATGTTGGTTTTCAACCCTCTGATGGTCATCAGGGCTGGTGTGGGGAGGAACAGCTGGTGCTTATGTATGAGGTGAATTTAACTTCAGTAGGGTAGTACAAAACCAGCACCTTGCTGTTTCCCTGGCTCTGCAAGCTCTGTTGCCAGCACTCCACATCTTCCAGACAGCTGTTCCCACCTGTCTAGGTGCTCCCTTGGCTTCACTTCTCACTTTACCTGTGCCTGGGAGGAGATGGCTTTACAGGAACTGGGCTGAAATACAGCTAAGAACCATGCTGGAACAGGTTCTGCAGTGGGGCTGTCAGCAGCTTTCCTCCTTGCTGGGACTGAAAATGGAAATGGGAAGCAATTTATTTGTAAGCACTCCATCAGAAAGCATGATGTTGGCAGATGAATAGTATCAGAAAAATTACTTGACTTCTGGCTCAGTCTCTACATGCTTAAAGACCTAAAATGTGGCCTTGGAGACAAGGAGGTTGGAAACCTTGAGTGAGTTTAGACACCAAATTGCTGGAGCAGCAGCTGAAGTGTTCACAGGTCTGCAACCTGACCTGCAGGCAGGGCGGGGCCTTTGGTGGCTCTTTGCTGGCTGATCATTAATGCTTCTTCACATATGCACTGCTCACCAGTTATTGGCTGTCTAATTCTGCAATGCAATATAATAATACAGTTATAATAGCATTACTTGTGGTGATTTTATTGGAAATGCAACACTGTCTTGTGTGTGTGCTATCAGTGAGTGACACCATTAAAACCTGCTCATGATTTTCCAGCACTGTGAGAGAATCTCACCTTCAGGCCTTGCTTAGCCTGATTCTACTCTTCTGGAAAATGGGCTGTGAGAAATAACAGGTTTATTTTCAGAAATTATTTTACAAGAGTGCCTTTCAGTATTTTTTACTTCTTCTTTTGTGTGCTGGCTGGACTTGAAGCAGGATTTGCTGGGTTCTTGTTTAGAACAATCCCATTCCTTTCTCTGACAGTAGGTGATGACAGATGACCCCAGACACAGAGCAAGCATATGGCAACTCTTCCTTTGCTGCATCCATCCCATAATCACTGCACACACAGCACCACACACTGACTCTGCATCTGTTTGGTTGCCCTTTGTCTAATTTTTGAATTTGCTTATATTTTTGGCATCCTTCACAGAAATGAGCTTTGCAGCTTAGTTTTTGGGAAGTTTTTAGGACAGCATATCTACTTTTATCTCTTAAGACCTTTTAGTTTTGAATTTAATATTGCAGCTTCATATTTTTTTATCGGAAAAAGTAAATTCTTAAAATTTATTTATTCAACTTGTAATTTTATATGCATTTGCCACATGTTCTACGTGCCTTTTACTTTTGTATTCTGAGCCAAAGATTTCTGATCGTTTAATGTTGTATCAGGTGGAAGCTGTTCTGCACTTCACAATAAAGCTTTTTTCTTCTGTAGATCTTCCTAAATTCACAGCATTGCATCTGAAAGACATGGGTATGTGAAGGGGAGACCAAAATTCCAGATGTAACTTGCTATCTTCCTGAGTAGCCTTGTCTGTTGCTGTTCTGCATATATATAGTAAAAAAATTAATTGAAATATGGTATTTGGTATAAGGTACTTGTAAAGAGGAAATGTTCTGACCACCTCACAGATCTTCTACAAGTCTCACATCTTGCACTCTTAAGAAGTCTAAATTTTCCAGACAATGTTCAAATACTGCTGTAATCCTCAGGAAGTCAGCTTGGGGTAAATATGAGTTTGGTAAAATGAAGCTGGATACAAAACATCATGCACAAAGTTGAAGCGGTTAAAGGCTCTTGTGGTCTCTCTAATTCCTTTACCAAGTATTTTCTATCATTGTTCCTTTTCCATTGTTTCTTCTTACTCTAACATTGTTTTGTTTTCTGTTGTAGCTGAAATAGGAGATTTTGATGAATCAGAAGATCGAGAACACCTTAAAACAAACCGGTATTTGCCAAACCAGGAAAAACTTGAAGGAAAGATCCTGGAGTTCCACAGGAAGCATGTGTAAGTGAGGATTAATGTAAACCACTGAGGTAACCCCTGGCAGCAGATGGACTTGCCTGGGGGAGGTTGAGCAGCTGCATGACAGGATGACATGAAGAGTGTGTAAATTAAACACCATTTACCTTGAGCAAGAAAGTTTGATAGCAATTGTTGCATAGTCAGGATGGAGTTGTTAGGCAGCAGTTTTTCTCAAGTGATTTTTGCAATGTGCCTTTAACAATGTCCCAAAGAAAGCTTACATGTAATTATGGGTATAGGCAAAATAATTCTTCAGAATTTCCATTCTACAAAGTCTAAACTCAGTTTTGCCAGCATATGCAGAGCTCTTGTTTTTGACTAAGTAATTAGAAATCAATTGCATCGTATTCTTTTGCTACACATTAAGTATAAGGGAGATGGAGAAGGATGGAGGGAGTGGGGAAGAAATAACTTCCATTAGCATTCAGTGCAATACCTTATCTTACAGCTGGGTATTTTTGAAATAAGGGAAGATTATTGGTGACAAAGAAACTCTGCCACAAATATAAAATTAGTTCCAGCATGGAGTCAGGAACTGCAGGAACTTATTTTTCTGTAATTTTCGAGACCTTGAATATTAGGATTTAGCAATTTGAAGTTCTTCTAAAAATTGTGAATGTCCACACATGCATTTTATTGTGCATGGTTCTGTGTTTTAATCCATACTTAGATTTTCCTTTGCTCTCTGTGGGTGATCTCGTGGATTGTTGCTGACTGATTTTCTTTTAAGACAGAACAAAGGTTTTTCAGGGCAGCATCTGTGTTTAAAGACACATCCTATAGTATTGGAAAATTAGTTCCTGAGAATTTCAGTAATTAGCTATTTGCTGTTTATGGTCAGTCATTTTAACTTGTACTGAAATTATTGCTAATTATGACATTTCAGTTTTGTTGATTGTTCATTAAATCATGTAGTTACTTTTATCTGCTTTTGATCCTTTGAGGTGCTTGTGGAAATGATGAAGAAACAGATGTTTTAAAGTAATTTAAAGTAATTTTAAAGTAAATTAAAATATATGCTAGGATTCTTCACCTTGGGAGAAAGTTGCCAGAACAGGGAAATCATTAACTTCATTCTTTTTCTCTTGTCTGAAGAAAAGTGCTGAAATAATTAGTATTTTCAAAGCAATGGATAAGGGGGAACATCCTTTTCACAGAACTTGTAGTGACATTGTGGTCCTACTGCAAGGTGCTGTGGAGTGTGAAGCTACAAATGGGTCATGCAAGGTTTTGATGACACCATGCAGGGTAGGCTGATTGCTCCCAAATTTGAGGTGAAACGTGGGATTTTTAGATCTAAGTATCCCCAGAGCATGGACAGAGCAGTCCAGTGTTACTCACATACCAGGATTCTGTTGAGTTGCTTCTGCTTGTGGGGAATTTTCCTGGTTTGCTTCTCTTGATGGAAAGGTGTGGCTGTCTTCTGAGTCAGGGACTGGTAGTTCTGTTTAATAGATTTGAGCTTTTATTTTTTTCAAACAAGTTACTTCTAATCATTGGTTACAATAAGGAAAGTTTGTATTTTTGCCTTGTCAGGAAGGTTAATAGGTAAAGATTCCTTGCTTCATAAATGTACTTTTCAAAATTGGTTTAATAAGAATTGCATTTAATACAGCCATACTGTTAAAATGATTGTAAATCTTACTTTAAGGCAGTTTTTTGGAAGTGTACATGCAAGCCATGTTCAGATTAACAGCTGAGGCATGAAATTAGAAAAGGTTACCTTTGAATGTTAGTGATACCTGAGTACCTTGAAGGCACATTTTAAATTTTCCTTGTGCCTTTGGAAACATTTTTTTTTAGAGAGATGTCATTTTGCAAGCACTGCAGTTTTAAAATTAGCTATGGCTTCCATGGTTTAACCCCAGCTCAGCCCCATGCTGCTGCTGGCTCGCCCTTGGTGGGCTGGGGGAGAGATTTGGAAGGGTGAAAGTGAGAAAATTCACAGCTGGAGATACAGACAGCTTAAATAGGTGAAGCAAAAGCCACACACACATGCAAAGCAAAACCAGGAATTCATTCCTTACTTTCCACTGGTGGCAGGTGTTCAGCCATCCTCAGGAAAGCAGGATCCCATCACAGGTAACAGTGACTTGGGAAAACCAGCACCATCACTCCAGCTGTCCTCCCTTCCTCCTGCTTCCCCCAGCTCTGTGTGCTGAGCACGAGGCCATATGGGATGGAATATCCTTGGGGTCAGTTGGGATCAGCTGTCCTGGCTGTGCCCCCTCTCCCAGCCCCTCCCTGCTGGAGCTGTGTGTGGAGCAGAAAAGCCTTTGGCTCTGGGTGAGCTTTGCTGGGCAGTAAGGAAAACACCCCTGGGTTATCAACGTGTTCCCAGCTCAAACAGAAGTCTCAACCTGGTACCAGCTACTGTGAAGAAAATTAACCCCAGCCCAAACTAGCACATACATCCCCTCCCTCTTCCCTTACTCAGGGAATATTGACCACCCTTTCCCATCTTCAGCAGTTGAGGGGGGTTCTGAGTTTTCTCAGTGCACACACATTTTTCTTCATTTCTGTTCCAAGGATCAGTCAGGAGCAGGGACCTGGGCCTTTGGCTTTTTCCTGGTGATGATGCACAGTGCAGTTTGACAAAAATGCTACTTTTTCATATTATCCTGGTGTGTCATATTTTTACTTTATTCATTTATTTTGATTTTTTATTTCCTTTCATTTACCTTATTATTCCCCCAGTTACCTTTAGCAGACTAATATTTTTTGAGGCCAGGTTGGATGGGGCTTGGAGCAGCCTGGGATAGTGGAAGGTGTCCTTGCCCAAGGCAGTCATGGGGAACTGGATGATCTTTAAGGTCCCTTCTCACCCAAACCATCCTGGGATTCTGTGATTCTTCCACTGATGATTGCTCCTGAAAGATTTCATGTGCAAACCAGGTGTCCAGGAAGAGAAACCCATTTCTGGCAGGATGACTCATCTCCTCCAGATTGTTTCTGTGGCACTTTCTTTCTGCCCATTTTCCTTTTTCTTTTTTTAATTGCTTCACTGTAGCTATTAGAAGTGGGAGAACGTCATCACTCTCAAGAAAATAAAGAAAATAGAACCTGTGTATCCAGTCCATTCTGTAAATGGAGAATGTTGTAATTGGAAAGGTGGCAATTGAATACTTATTTTCTGTTAAACAGATTTTTTTCTTTTACATTTGGAAATACTTTCCTTTCAAAAAGAATAGGAATATGGTTTCTATACTTTGCAAATGTAGTAATGGTAAACAAGATGAGTTATATTTTTGGTGTATTAGTTATTGTTTCAGCAAGGGTCTGAATTAGCCTATTTTATTTCTATAGTTTATTAAAAATAAATGATGTGTATTTTGTAGATGTTGTATTGGTGCTGGTGCAATTAATTCCTGACACCCAGACACCCAAAATACAATGTTTTCTGCCTTCCTGTACGTAGTAGAATACTTGCTGGGGGGTGAGTGCAGGATTCAACATGACACATTTTGCCTGTGTTCACATGTCTGTGGTTTCTTTGTCTGGGCATACTTAAATCAGGAAAGAAGTAGAAGATTTAATAGATTTATATTTACATTTACTGTTATCCCTCACATCCTTTCACAACTTGTTAGCTTAGTTGTCCATGAATTTAAATTCTTTAAATTGTGTGTAAATTAAAAGAAACCCTAACTTGACACTTAAAGTTCTATATTAATCACTGGGTTTAAATGCTCTGTAAATCACTTAACACTTGACAGCATTTATTTTGAGTCTGTTACCATGGGAATATTGTATCACAACCAATATTTGTCTAGCTGGATGGTTGTAAGGAACCTCTGCACTAACACCTATTGCACTGACAGCAGTTTTTGCTGGAAATACTGATATTAGTGTGTTGTTTATTGACCTGGGGAAGATTAAGTGCATTTATCTGCTTAATGGCTGAACAAAATTAGAGCAGATTGTTTTGGGGCTGGGCTGTGCAGCTAAGCCTGCAGGCAGCATCTGAGGGCAATTTCTGTTGCTGCCTCTCTTGGTACCTGTCTGTGGTAAAACCAGAGCTGCCTGGCTCTGCTCCCAGCTCCTCCACACCAGGCTCAGCCTTCTCTGCTGCCTGCAGGCAGGTTGTGTGCAAGTGAATACTCTGAAAATTGGCTGATATCTTATTTTTATTTTTTTTCCTGAGATGTGCTGTGCTTTCAATCATATCTAATGGTACATGAAATAACATTCAGTGGTTCTACATTAGTTACTCCAGACTGATCATGAGGAATTTTTAGTGCTGCAGAGCTCCCATTTTCTAGTTGCCATTTTTTGGTTTTGCTTTCCTTCCCTTCCAACCCTCCTTCCCAACCTCAGCACCCTTTTTAAAAAAGACAAAGCCCTGCTTTCATTCTTAATGTCGCTGTATTCAGAAGAATTATAGCAGGAATTAGCGTGGGTGGGAGTTACACACAGTGCTCTCAGAGTGTAACTCAGGAAGCCCTGGCCAAAAGCAGGATTTATGATCTGCCTCTTTTGTCTCGTATATATTTAATAAATAGGAACATGGTACTCCAGGTTTTTCGACTCAGTTAAGGAATCTGTGGTGGAAATTAAACAGTGAAAGGCAATGTTGAAAGCACTTGCTCCAGTGTTACTCATTTCAGCAAGGAGAAGCTCAAACTGCTTTACCAGTTTGAGCTCTTAGATGTAACTTGTACACTCAGCGGTAACACTGGTAGAAATGCTGTTACAAGACTCTCTCTGTAGTTTGGCATTTCTGTTTTGTTTTAAATCAGATTTTTGTGCCCCTTATGTTCTTCCCTTTATATTACATGTCACATAATAGTGACGTTTGGAAAAGGTGGATTACAAACTGAGCCTGTAAAGTCAGGAATGTCACTGAATCCCTGCCTTCCGCAGCTGGCAAAATAAATTTGTGATTTCCTTCTGCAGTGTTTTAGGTTCTTTGTTTTCCCCTCCAGAATGAGCAAGGCAACAGAACACTGCTGAAATGCTGTTGTGTGCATTCAAGTTTACTTTCACAGGGCATTTTGTGTCTCTGCGTGTTTTATACTAAAGAGAATTTTAGTAAGTATTAAAAAATCATTGCTTTTTCTAACAGCTTCTATTTTTAAAACTGTAGCATATGAAATAAGTTTCATAATTCTATTCTGCATTGTAGACAGAGTTCCTACTTGGGGTTAATATGTATTGTCATCATCCCTGGTTTTGTTAAATTCAAATGTAATAATAATTCACTTCAGTATTCTCTATTTGTATTTTTTAAAAATCTGTATGGAGCTAAACAACTGTTTGATCTAACACATGACTCTAGGTAGGTAGAAGGAGGTATTTTTAAGGAGAATGACTAGAAAAGCCAGTCAAGGGACCAGGAGAATTTGTTTAGTAGTGATGCTGTGGTTGGCACAGCATAGTACACAAAAATAGGTAATGCTAAAAATAGTTTGTCATCTGTTTTAATAAAATGAAATGCAGATTTATGGAAGGAAGGCCACTTTCTTCTTGGAAAAAAAGGCTTGTAAAGTGTGCTTAGTCTGTGTGTGCAGGAATCTAATCTGTTTTCAGCATTGGTTGTTTGTAAATAGAATAAAAATGTTTTAGCACCTGTGTCTTCTGTGTATCATTGCATTTATCCTAGTGAACTTGCACATGGAAGTAATTTGGTATTTATTATTTCTAATCATTGTCAGTAGTGATGTAGGGGGTCAGTTTGTCCAGCTGTGGCTGATGCAGCCTCACTGCTCTGAATGCCCCAGCAGGTCCTGTGCTGCTGGTGTTCCACAGAGTTCCAGAGTGGTTTGGGATGGAAGGGACCTTAAAGTTAATCTTGCTTTGACCTGCTGCCATGGCCAGGGACATCGTCCACTATCCCAGGTTGCTCCAAGCCCTGTCCAACCTGACACTTCCAGGGATCCAGGGGCAGCCACAGCTTCTCTGAGCAGCTGTGCCAGGGCCTCACCACCCTCACAGGGAAGAATTTCTCCTAATGTAGTCTTAATCTCATCTCTTTTAGTTTAAAACATTCCCTCATCTCCTACCATCTTTTGTCCATAGAAAAAGTCCCTCTCTTTCCTAAAAGCCCTTGTTAAGAACTGAAAGGCCACAATGAAGTCTCTCCAGAGCCTTCTCTTCTCCAGGTGAACACCCCCAACTCTCCCAGCCTGTCTCCAGTGCAGAAGGGCTCTGGAGCATCTCTGTGCCCTCCTCTGGTCTTGCTTCATCTTATGGAGGGTCCACTTATGCTGGGGACCTGAGATCAGCAGCTCTGCAGTGGGGTTTCCTTGGGGTCAGCACAGGAGAAGGTTCCCCTGCTTCTCCTGGACCATATTATGACTAATACTGAGTAATAGCATTTTCTTGCAGGGTGTTTGTAGTTCAGAGAGCTACTTGGGTGATGTTCTTATGTTTGTGATAAGACTTTTTTGCTTTGTAGTGTAACTGGGGCATGGTCAGCAGCAATAGTTGGACTTGATAATCTTCAATGTCTTTTTCAGCCCTAATGATTTTATGATTCTATGACTCCAAGAACTCCTTCATTTCCACAGCACCATTCGCTCATTCTTGGAGGATCTTTAACTCCTTGTCAGGACCCACGAACTTCCAGAGTGTTTTGACTTAACAGGGAAAAGGTCTTGGCAGTGCAAGTACCTGCTGAAAATGCACTACAATCTAATGCACTCCCTCTCATGGAAAAAAAACCAAGGGGGGCTGAGGAAACAAAAGAACTGTTTTCATGCAGGAGAGCAGAATGTTAGTGGTTTGTTGTCAGCTAACGTGGGGAGCAGTCAGTGAGGGCTGAAACTGTGACAGATATGTGCCAGACTCATGAACAATCTCTGTGGTGCTGTTTTGGACCTTGTGCACCCTTACAGAGCAGTTGCTCCTGTCTGTGTACAACTTCCTCTTGTTTTTAGAGTAATTTTGACAGCAGATGAGGTTTCATTTTAAAGATCCTTCTCTGGATTCCTTTGCAGGGAGGGAATTATCCAGCCAACAGCAGGGGGAATGTGTTGTACCTGGTAGTAATAGAGTAATAATTTTGTGGTCCCAAAACCTGACCCGTAAAGGGTCATTCTGTTGTAGTATTTGCATTGTTTCTGTTTTGCTGGCAGTGCAACTCTACCAGCTCTCACTTCTTATCTTAGTTAATGCTAATGTGTACACAAGCAAGCAGAAGGAGGAGCACTGTGGCTTGAATTTGGATTTGTTCAACTTTATAGTTCCTCAACTGCAAAAGCTCTGAGCTAATTAATATCTTTCTCAGCATCTGTCTTGGGATGCACTTGACATTGGCCATCAACTGTGTCATTACAAAACTTGTAATGTGTAACACACAACATGGAGTGAAACCACCCAACTAGATGAGACAGAAAATTCTCATTTAGTGCCGGAGTTCAGACTTAAGCATGTTGGCAGTGTGGTAGAATCAGATTGTTCTTAAAATTTTATTTTTCTTCCTCATTATAGGGGTCAAACTCCTGCTGAATCTGACTTTCAAGTGCTTGAAATTGCTCGGAAACTGGAGATGTATGGCATCAGATTCCACCTTGCCTCTGACCGTGAGGGCACCAAAATCAATCTGGCAGTTTCACACATGGGTGTGCTGGTGTTCCAGGTATGGCAGGGGTGGCAGACTGTCCTTTAGCATGTCTTGGAGTAAGTCTCTCATTTTTACATCAGGTGTTTCTGATGTCTTGAAAATGTAACGTGTTCTATGGTCAAGAAGTGTCATTTAAGCCCCCAAAATTCTGTTCAGTGCAGCTTGTTCTTGTGCAGAGAGCTGAGCATCAAAACCAAGTGACAGTGAAGTAGAGGGGCTTTGTTTGAAGTTAGGTGTGTGTGTGAGAAAATCATCAATTCATTTGGAACAGCCCTGGGACAGGTCTGTCATCCTGGAATTTTTGTTTGGTTTCTCTTATTTTAATATTCCAGTAAATTTTTGCTGGAGTATTGTTGCTCTTATTTTATAGGAATGCTGATTGATTGGAGTGATTGGACCAATTAGTGTTACTATGTTTGTTGTATTAAAGAAGCAACTCAGTGCTCAGAATCCTGTTTATGAATGCAATGATAGGGTTTTTCTCTCCCCAAAACACAGAGGCAGCTTATTTACTGAAATATTTCTGTTTGGGTGCTCAGCTGTGTCTTACCTGTTCTTTGGTCACTGTGGGGCAGCTTTTTTTGGAGGTGCATCAGCCAGTTCAGTCCTGCAATCCCTCTCAGACTGCTTAGTGGCCTCTCTTGTTTAAGGAAATATTGTCACCAGAACTAAAAATCCAGCTGGATGTGTCCACATACACATCTATATACCCACAACAGAATTTTGCTTGGTACTCTGCTTTTCTGAAACTTTTCCTAACATTTGATCATTCTCATTTTGATTCAGGGTAACACAAAAATCAATACCTTCAACTGGTCCAAGGTCCGTAAATTGAGCTTCAAGAGGAAAAGATTCCTTATTAAGCTCCACCCAGAGGTTTGTGTAACTTTTACTGTAATATAGATGGTCAGTGTTGAAAAAATACCTGTGCTTCATTTTAGTATGAAATTTCTGGAGTTTGTGATTTGATAAAATAGCCTCAGTGGGCAGGTTTGGCTGCATCATTCAAGTGTCAGTCTTTCCTTTCTCACTCCACAATTTAGGATCTTCAGGTTTTGTGTTTCAATCTCAGTTTATCCTTGACACAAGCTTACACATGTATAAATATAAGACAGGAAAAAATTGATAGACCCAACTACCTCAGGTAGGAATAGGTGGCTGAAACTATATTGTTGTAGCTTAATTTTAAGAATTACTTTTGCTTCATCTTTTCTATGCATCTCTATTGCACAAGTGTAATTTTTCATACTTAGCTGATTTACAGTAGATGTTTTTCATTGCAGATGTCATCAAAATTGTTGCTTCCATGCTGGATGACTAGATTGCATTTAGTGTTTAATTTATATTAAAATAGAGGAAAAAAAAACCAACTTTGGACATAATATAATTTCATGTATCAAGGATGCCTGAAATAGGACACACTGTCTGCTGATGTAGCAATGTGTCTCACAAAGAGACCCTCAGAAATTTCATGTGATAACTGTACTCTGACATATGCAGTATTTTCTGGTTTTGTTTGAATTTCCAGGAGACAAGCATCAGAACTCCTAAAAAGGAATAGTATTTTAAAATAGCTACTTTTTCACTTAATTAACTTACTGTGAATTTTCTAAAGGTAGTTTATATTGAGCATATTTCTAAAGTCAAATGTTTTTTAAACACTTTTACAGTTTCAAGGTAAGCAAACATTTTTGCCAGATATTAAATAATTTTTAACTGCATTCAGAATTGCTCTCATTGTTTTAAGGCAGATGAGAAGTGACTTAGCAAAATCCTGCATCTTGCTGGAGTTCAGCTTTTTTGTTGGCACACATTTGTGCCTTCCTTTTCTCCTTACTGTCATTTTAGGTGCTACTGAACTTCTGTGTTTTTTTCCCAGGGCCCCTATCAAGATACATTGGAGTTTCTTTTGGGAAGTAGGGATGAGTGTAAAAACTTCTGGAAAATCTGTGTTGAGTATCACACATTCTTTAGGCTCTTCGACCAGCCAAAGCCAAAGGCTAAAGCAGTGTTCTTCACCAGAGGGTCATCATTCAGATACAGGTAGGGAGAAACAGAGCACACTCATTTTGTCTTAGAAAATGAGAGCAAAAGGAAGAAGTATTCTAAAGACATTCCTCTCTAATGCTCATCCCCTGTGTTTGATAACCTTTGTACTTCTGTGGGTTCACAGTGGGCGAACACAGAAGCAACTAGTGGATTATATTAAGGACAGTGGGATGAAGAGAACTCCATATGAAAGGTAAGATGAAATAGCTTTGTAAGGCAAAACATAACTGAGACTTTCACAGTGCCCTTGTTGCCTAAATTTCAATTTTTTAATGCTGCTTGGAAGCAGGCTCATTCTCAGTTACCAAATTAAAGGTAGCTAAACTAAAATATAAAAGTTTATTATTTTGTGATGCTATAAGGCGTTTAGGAAAGTTTTGGTACCATGATTGGATGTCTGTGGATGATATGGCTTAGCTGTCTAAAAGTTGAGCATGTACTGAAGATTCTGTGTTAGTGAGGACCTGTCTGTGCCGCTGTAGCTGTGCAGTCAGCCAGTGGCAGAGCACATAATGGAACTTGGGATCTGCAAGTTTGAAACTGTGACCTAAAATACTCAATTGTTTCTAAACATATACATATGCAAATTAAGAATATGTGTTATTTTTCCTTACTTGACTCTAATGCTGTCCAGTCTACATGTGGGAAGCTCCTCCTACTCCAAACTATGCATAAGAAACTCTTACTCCTAATCCAAAAGGTTATAAGAATTTAATAAGAATTTTTTTTAAATTACATTAATCTACTATTAATAAATCTTGTTAATGTCTCAGACTACAGTTGAGCTCCTTTTCTATTTGAAAATCTGATTTTCTATTTAATATTCACATAGAGTGAATCTAAAGTGTAACGCAGTATATCACTTTTTGGAGTCTAACACACAAAATTTTATATGGTTGACTGAGGTTGCAAAAATTTGTACAATTATTAGCTCATTCTGGTTCTGAAGCCATTCTTCTGTAGATGTTTATAATAATGGAGAAGGATGGAGTTAATGAAAATGTGCTGTTTAATGTTCAGTTAGTATTCAGCCCAAGTTGTTCTTGAAGTCTCCTTCAGTGGTACCAAGAGAACCCCACCAGCCAGATGGGGTCAGTCTCTTCTCCCAGATGAAGTGGCAGGACAAGAGGAGATGGCTTCAAGTGGTGCCATGAGAAGTTTAGGTCGGATACTGGGAGAAATTTCTTCACTGAAAGGGCAGTCAGGCACTGGCACAGGCTGCCCAGGGAAGTGTTGGAGTTACTGTCCCTGGAGGTGTTCATAAAAGGTGGAGATAAAGCACTTGGGGAAATGGTTAGTGCTGGGAGAACAGTTGGACTTGATGATCTGAGAGGCCTTTTCCAATTTTAATGGTTCTCAGATTCTGTGAAAGATCTGGGTCTTGCTTTATTCCATTTTTGTACGTTTCTTATCTTGCATCATTTAATTTACAACTCTTTCGACCTTTTAAAACTTGACCTAGTTATTAACAAAACACGATAAAATAGATCTTGAGATGTTTCTGTTGGCTACTGGCATGGCCATAAGTGATGGGGCAAGGAATGAGGCTGATGCATGTCTTGGATGCTGACAGGCTGCTCTGTTCCACAGGAGGCACAGCAAGGTCAGAGCATCCACTCGCACCTCGAACACAGACGTGCCAAAGCAGGTCAGTTCTGCAGCACTCTTGGGGTTGTGGTTGTGGTCAGGGGCATGGACAAACAGCCTTCTGAGGTGATAGTGGAGGACTCAACTCACCAGAATTGCTGCCACTGTATGCTCTTTGTCTGCTGCACAGTTCTTTCTGTTGATGTTACTAATTTGATAGCTGTGGCCAGTGGAGTGTGAAGTGAGTAATATTTTACTCAAAGTTCTGCTGAACCAAAAAAGAAATGTTAGACTTTCTAGTATGTTATTATTTCAGAGGATTAGGTATCTCCAGCTACTCTCTGACTGCTCTCTGGCAGTCTCAAAGCTGTTGTAAGATGCCTTCTGCAGGACACGGCAAGAAACAATAATTTCACTGAATGCTCTTTTGTTATATGGGAGAGGTTAAGGAAGCAGCACAGAATTTCACTCTCATTTTGTTGTTTTTCTTTGTGGATGCTTGTTCGGCTGTAAAATGTATGCTTTTAACTTTCCATCCAGCTATCACAATTAAGGAAAAAAAGCCTTGCCTTTTACATGGGCTGCTGGGTCATGTTCTGTACAGTGTCTGTTGTAAAGTGAGCTCCTGTGAAGCATATATTTCTTCTGCATATGGATGTAACTGGATGTTACATTGGTTTTTATGTATTACAAAAACCTTTTTATCTGTTGTGTCTCTGCTTTTCTGTCCCCTTTTAGAGTGTCCCATTCACTGAGGGCTTGAGAACTCCAGGGTCTCCTGCCTCAACAGCTGCCCCCTTCCACTCGGCTCACCCCTTGACCAGTCCTGCTTCTATCCTGCCCATGTTTGCTGAACCCAGCCCTTCCTCCTTGGACCCCCGAGCACCGTACACAAGGATTGCAGACAAAACCACTGCAGCACCAGTGGAAGAAGTGGGGAGGAAGCTGATGCAGCAGCCTGGATCTCCCGTGCTCCAAGGTGTTGGGTTTGGTAGTGTTGCAGGAAACTGTGACCCGTCTTGTCCTGTTGTTGAGAGTGGTTGCGGTGTAGACGTAGATGTAGTGAGAAGTAGTAAGGAGAGCAGGGTTGCTGGTTGTAAAAATGACAATGATGAGGATGACTTTACCACAGGTGTATTCATTGCTGAAAAAGAGCAGCAGCGTGGCAGCCGAGGGGCCCCTCTTTTCACACTGACAAATTCCCAGTTACAGGTGTCAGAGGAGTTTATTGATGATGACCCAGCAGAAATGTCCTTTTTTGCTGGGGGCTCTGAGGCATTTTCCTATGTGTACAGTGGGTTAGACTTAAAGGGTTCTGAGTTTTCTAAGTGTCTGTCAGAGCCGGCTGGTTTAGCTGCAGGTGCCCTCCAGCGAAGCTCAGTCTCTGCTCAGTCCAGCCCTGACAGGTACTCAACCGAGGCCGTGGATATGAATATGGAAGAGGAGTTTGAATTTGAAGAAGGGAGCGATTTCAATGGCAATGAGAGGCCGTCGGACACCTCGGAGCTGTTTGAGGTGAAGGCCCAAGCGAGCAGAATGCAGAGCCTGCTGAGCCCCTCGGAAACGAGCTCCCTCATCAACAACCGCTCCGAGAGCAGCTCCCTCAACAACCTGCCCCTGAACGGGACCTCCTCCCTGCACACCTACGGCTCTGCCAACCACTCCGAGGCCAGCTCCATGCTCAACTTCCCCGCCTACTCCGTGCGCTCCGAGTCCAGCTCAGCCTTCCAGTTCACGGACATTATCGACCAGCTGGAGCAGCTCAGCTGCCCTCCCACCACCACAGAAGACTCCAGCAGCACAGACACCGACTCCTGGGACTCGGAAACGGCTGCACCTCTGGATGTAAACCTTTTCTTTAGTAACCCCTTTGCTCAAAGCACGGGGGACAGCTGTGCCTTTGACTTTCAGAATAATTTAAAAAATCTCACGCAAGAAGACTGGACAGAGAAGTCACAAATCAATTGATTGGTCTTGATTTTTATGATGGATCCCTCTGTGCTTTTCAGGCTTGGAAGTCAGTAGGGTGTGACATCAGTCAATCCAGTGGCTGGATTTTAAATCACATAACAGTTGATTTTTTAATTTTTGTTTTTGAATTCTTGTGCCTCTTCAGTGTCCCTCAAAGCATCCAAGTTTTGGTGCTGTGTTTCTGTGCATCACACTACATCAAGAATGGGTTATGATAGGCTACAATATTGGAAAATACTGCATTTAGGAAAAAACACTGATTTCAGAGAATTTTAAGTATCGACTGACTCATGCAGATGTCACAATTTACAGTATACTGAAGAATTTCTTTGGCTGTAAACATAACTCTATACGAGTCTCATATAATATGCTGTTCCTCCAAAATCCAAATAAAACAGTCACTTCTGCACATGCTTGTAAACCAGCAGCTGCATCCACTGAATTGCCTATTTTCCTGTGCTGTAGCAAGATCCTCATTTTGGGTTTGTTTTTGTTTCCATAATTAAAAAAAACCCCGAAGAATCTTCAAATCATCTCTGAAGGACAGTTTTAAAATACCAACTTATGCAACATGTCTGTGGTATGCTTTGAAGAATAAATAGCCTACCTCTGGAAGGTAGTTTGGAAGAGGGAATGTGTATACAACCAAATGGAAATAGCAGTTTCCAAACTTCTTGTGAAGACAAGCTTATTTGCTGACTACCACGTGTCTTCAGCAGTCCAGCAGCAAATGTTTTGCAGCAGTTTGGAGATATACAGAGACTATAAAAGCACTTAATCCCCATCACATTTCCCTTCTTGCTCATTATTAATCGCTCTGCATAAAAATACAAAGTAATTCAAAAAAGTGTCCTGTATCTGTGGAGGACAGCTGGTGGTAAACCTGGTGTTAGCTTTAACTTTTTCTTTAAAATATGGACTGTATTCAGAAAAATACTGTAATTTTCCTGAGAAATAGAGTTGTTAGGAGAGGTGAATTCTGTAGACAACAGTTAGAACTTCAGGTTGGTTAAGCTTCTAGCACTTGGTTTTGGGGTTCCCTTCTGCCCAGTTTTCAGTCGTTTGCTGAGACAGTGCAGTACTAACCCAGTTGATGCCTCCAATATAAGCAGCTTAGTTACAAACATAACTTTATGGTCAATATTATTGCTACCAGTTTAAATATGGTCTTGATATATCATTAAAGACTTTCATTGTTTACTCAAGCATTTAAAAAATACTGTTATTTCTCAAAATTCTGATAACCAAAACTTCAATGCAATACTTTTCAACGTGAGGCAGAACTCGAGGAGGTAAAACCTCCTTTAGTCACCCGTTTCTTCCAGGTTAGTTTTACCAAGGTATAACTATTCTGCACAGTGCTTGCTTTTATCTTGTGTTTGAGTGGAATATGAGCTGTCCCATGAGAAACCTGTCCCCTTTGCCAGCAGCACAAAAAAGCAAAGCACATTGAGAACAAAGTATTAGCTCAGACCTCCAGTAATGTCCTACAAGGTGCTCTTTTTTTTTTTTGCTTTAGGTTACTTCTCTTATTTCTTTCCTGTTGAATGTGTGTTCTGGCTTTTTGTGGGGCTTTATTCAGGCCTGTGGAGATGATGTCCTGGGTTTGTGGTGTGACATTTTGAAGCAGGGCTTGGAGGAGGTCTGCAGTGGTGTAGAGAGCTGGTGCCTTTACGTACATTTTTAGGTGATTTGTCTGATTTCTTCCCAGAATGAACTACATTATGTAACCTAAGGAAGAGAAAGAAAATGAGCAAAAAGACAGAATTCTGTCTGCAAACTCTACAACAGGTGGTAGCATCAGGGACAAGTATATAGATAAAGATGTAGACAAAGGCTATTGACGTCTTCGATCTATTAAAAAGAGGATCATGGTTCAGCTATTACATATAACTGTGTCTGCCTCTGTTTCATGTCCCATGCCTCAATCAGAAGTATTCCTTTAAATGTGTTAGAATAAGGAATAAATGCAACTAAATTCTCTTAGTTTTCAAAAGATTGGTAAAAAGCTGCCTGTATTTTCAATGTACAGGCTTGCCAATCTGCCTTCTTGCATCAGTTTGAAAAGACATCTTCAATGTTTTTCTTCTTTTATTTTAAACTGTGCAGATCTTTTGTTGGCAGTTCTAACTCTCAGGGATTTTCTGCTTTTTTTTAAGAAAGCAATAAGATTTTTAGTGTAGTGCCCCTTTTGTTTTCCAAAGCAATGGCAGTGACTAGGTTTCAGTCTTCTGTCTTACAGCAAGTTGTGTGGATCCACAGGTGAAGAAGAAGTGAGGGGACCTTTGACCCTGGTACAGATCTGTTTAGATGAAGGCTTTAGGTACAAAATGAGAGTTCAGAGCTGCTGCTGTGCCCCTGTTCTTTCTGTGCTCTGGCTGACTGATAGCATAGAGCTGTCATGGTTTCCTTCTGTGCTTCACTTGATTTCAAAAGCCATATGAGGATATCTTTGCATGCTGAGCTGTGTTTTTTGTTCAAGGTTTCCCAGACATACACAAAAGAGAAGACAATTTGGTTCATAAGTAGAGTTTTTATTACAGCAAGAAAGCTGTGGGCAAAGGTGCTTCATAATTTCCTTCAGAAGTTCAGATTCACTTTTTAGAGATGGAGAGAAAACCAGCTGCCCTCAAGGGAGCGCGGCAGCTCAGACCTTCCCAGGGAGCTGTGGGGGTTTTTTCAGTGCAGTGGAGCTGTCCTCTTCTCCCCTGGCTGTCTCCTGAGGTGGCAGGAGAAGGTGGGACAAGGAAGGTCTTTCCCTGCTCTGTCCCCTTCATTTACTTTTGGGTACACGAGGGGAGTGGTGAACTGTAGGGCAGTGTGGTGTGTCCTCAGTCCTGGCGATGCTGCTTAACTTCCAGCGTTATTCCCTGGGGTTTGTTTTATTTTCCAGTTACAGTGTTGATACTAAAACTCAGTTCCTGGTACTGATTTCTGTTTATTTCCTGAGAACACAAGCTTTCCTTTCATGAAGGTGAGTGGTGAGCTGGCAGTGTGAGAGCCAGGAGCCTCGCAGTGACCTCTGCTGCAGGAGCTGCATGGCATGGGAAACAGGGAAATGACTCAGGAAAAATGACAAGATTGAGAAGATCTGTGTTGAGTATCATGTGCAAGAAGGCAGCATTTGAGGAGCTGTGGTAGAGCAGCTAAAACCTAGGGGTGAAAACTTTGTCCTGTGGCCAGCAAGTGGTTGTCCCCCTGCTCCTCCCAGTACCCACCTCTGGAGGTTCTTGCCCATTTGCTTTGTGCCTCCCACCCCATGGGGAGCTGGGGGCACACACAGGTGTGAGCATTTCTGGCCAGTGCACAGGTTTTGGTGCTGTGTTTTTCCAGAAGGAGAACCACAGAGTGTCCAGGTGTGTTCTCCTGCTCTTCACAGTGCACCCAGCAGCTGCTTGCAGCTCAGCAAGGGGAGTGTGCCAGGGCTCCACAGTGAAGCAGGGCTCTTTTCCATCCTTCAGTCTCTCTGTTCTGTTCTAGCAAACACAGGCAGCTGTAGAATGCATGCCAGTATTAGTGACCTTTTCCCAGTGAGTCAGGCTGATGGGCTTAGCTCTTTGCAGTGCTCAACTGAACATTGCAATGCAACTGAGAGAAAGCAAAATGGGCTTTTTGAGTGAGCAATTTAATCCCCACCTGTATTTCTCTGTGTGTGTACTTATAACCCTTCTGATGCTTAAACACATTTATTACCTGTAAAGCACTACATGAGAGCATTTTTGATCATCTATGCAGTTAATGAAACTTAATTTGCACAAAACATGGGTCATGGAATATTCTCTGACCTATCCACCACCTGGTTAAGCTTTGTTAAGTTTACTAACCTGTGTTACCTATTGTGTGTAGACTTTGTAATTTTAAAGTATTCATTAGTCAAGTAATACATGCTGTATATTCCCAGGACTTGCCATATGTTATCTTAGGGTGGAATTGGGTGATGTATCAATCTACCCTCAACTTTCACTTTAATTTCCAGTGAATTTCAGAGTTGCTGAATAATCTGGATAATACCAAGTATTGATCTCCTTTTTCCTGTGCTTATGTGTATTGTGGTCATAGGTGATTTTGTTTAAGGGATTTTTTTTTGATGGCTTGGTTATGGTTTGGTATTGGGTGTTTTTATTTGATTTTTTTTTTGGTGGTGGTAGATTTTGTCTAGTTGCAAGTCTTGGTAGGGATAAGATTTTGTGAAGACACTAATAAAATTTGTTAGAATTTTATGCTTTTTTGGTGCAAACCTGTCGGTAAGTCATTCCCATTATTGTCATTTTGCAAAATGTTCTAAGCCATAATTACTCAGTACCGAATGAGTGTAATCACAGGTGTCAATGTAGTCCTGTAGCTGTCATTGCCTGTCATTTTTAGGGACTCTTACACCTCACTTGGCACAAGGGCTGTGTGTATATGTATGGCTGTACATATACATTCTCTGTCTGAAGATGGGGAAACTTTACAGTTCCAAACACATCATAAAATCCACTTAATTAATTTCCTGCCCAGGGGCTCCCATAGGATTACTCCAGTGGTTGAGCTGGAGGTTTGGAAGTTCACATTTGGAACTTGATTACTTGAACCTGGTCTGTGGGAAGGTTTCCTACACATTTTCAAAAATTAAAATGTTCTGCAGTTGCTGGAATCACAAAATTCCTGTTTATCGGTACGAACAGGGGTACGTGTGCCTTGGTTAGAGGGACTCCCCAGTTCCATAGGTGCTACTCTTGCCAGGAAAAGATTGCATTCAAACAAAGAGAGCTGGAATTTTTTTTAATTGATCTCTGAACTTTATCTTTTATATGGGAAATGTTTATTGAATTATATGTTGGGGTTTTGAGTATCTTTGTGTCTGTTCAGATTGCCAATTATGAACCTACAGATTTGTACTAATTCATAATTTTAATTGTTTATGCAATAAAACAAGGAAATCTTTGATATAAATGACAACATGGGCTTTTTAGCTTTATTTTTATTACCCTTACCTTTGAAATAGAATAAATATTTGTTCTCCTAGCCAAGGCATCTTATAGTTTTATTCCCAGCTTTCTCCACACATTTTTTCCCCCTGTAGCACTTCGTTGGAAATAGAGCACAGTAGGCAAACACTGGTGTTTGGGTTTCAAATTCCTGCTTTGTGCAGATCTTTTGCTTGGAATACAAATGGGACTAGAATCTCAGATTTCTTATTGTGGAGACCTTTTAAACTGGGTATATCTCTTGAACTCTCTCTCCTGTGTATCTGTTTTTATTGGAAGATTGTCCTTTTTTTTTGCAAACACAGCATGTGAAGGCAATTGCATGTTTTCTAGCTGGCAGGTTCTTCTTCAGGTGTCTGTGGCCAGTGTTTAGGTAAATCCTCTTCCCTGCAAACAGGGCTTTCACAAGGTGGAAAGGTGGCAAAAGGAGGGTGGTTATTTGGGATTGTTTCAGCTGTTTTATGAGCATCACCATAAAACCAGGGCCAACCTTAAGATTCTGGTAGTTCCACATGTAGATGTGACTTCACAGGTACACAGCACTGGGGCACATGCCAAGTGCTGTAAATGTGCTTTAATGTTTTGTGTGACCTGTACCTGTTGGTACAGAGATCTTTGAATTTAAAGTCTCTTGCATCAGTTCTTTAAGCTCTCAAATAATTTTCAAGATTCTCATATGTCCCAACAATTTCTCATCTTTTTAAAGGGAAAATTTGCAGAGGGAAAAGCTGCTACTTGTGATGTTTTGAAATAAGAAAGGGAAAATATCCAGGATTTTACTTGTAGTACATCAGCTTGCTAGTGACTTTGCTCTAGAAGCAATAATGTGTACTTTCACTCTAGAATTAATCATTTGGTCTGTGCATGTGATTACTTCAGCAGGGCATGGGGTGAGGGAGAGGCTCAGAGCAGGCTCGCATTGTGCTCTGGTCAGCCTCTGCAGGGTTTTAGCCTGAAAATAATCTCTGGTTTTGAAGCAGCAGTAATAGCAATGATATATGAATAAAGTTGTATCTCTAAAGGTTTTCTGTCAAATACAAGAGACATTCCATTTGATAAGGAGCTGTTGCTGACATTTGACCCTTACATAGCTTTTGTCCATCCCATAATGCTCAGTATTATTGGGATACTATTTTAGTTGTCTGTCATGGAATTATTTTAAGCATCCAGGTATAAAGCTTACAGAACATGTATTTTTTTGTTTTGGCCAGTCTGTACACTCAGTCTGACCTTCTGTGTAGGAATTCAAGTTAGACTGAAGAATGGAAATACCTACTGAAAAAATAACTGGGAAGTGATGCCAAAAGCTTGTTACCTTATTATTCTGCTTGTTATCTGAGTGAAAATCTAATGGAGCCTGCTTCTACCTGACCAATATCACACAGTAGCTGTGGAGGATATCCTCAGCATTCTCACCAAATTCTGTAGCTGTGCTCTTGAATGCTACAGAGCTTTTACCATGTTTTATTGATTAGTTTTTGGTTTTTATTTCTATTAGGGGCATGCTGGTCTTTATGAAACTGTGGGTTTGTTTGCTTAAGGGCACGTTTCTAACTATGTAGTGTAACTAAGTATTAGTATACTTGAAGATCTTTGAGTATGTGGAATATTACACTGAGCTGATGCATTTTTGGATGTTGCCTTAAGTGCATTTGTGTGTGATGCAGAGGCAGAAATTTGCTGAATGGAGCCATGTCTGACTGTCTGGGCTACAGCGCTGAATTCCCACATCATGGCATGGAGGCCTGGCTTGTGCTCCCAGCATTTGCAGGCACCACTTTGGGATGTTGTGTGACTTCCTTGTGGGGAACAAATTTCCACTTCATGCAGAACATTGAAACACAGCAACATCCCTCTGAAAGAATAATCCCTTTTAAAGTATCTGGAGGATGCTGCCTGTGGGGAAGGGAAGACCTCAGAACACCAAGGTTTGATGTCAGAGGGAATCATTCACATGTTTTGATCTTCACATCAATATTTCCACCTAATTAGGAGTTTTCTACATTGAACAGCAGTTGAAATGGCTTCTCCCTGTACCATCCTTCTCTGTGAGAATGAGGAGTTGCTGTACATCCTACCTGCTTGCCTGGAGTCCTCTTGTGCTGCTCTGGTGGAGAAGACCCGGGTTATGAGAATGAAAATTTCAGTCCTCACCTGTAATATCATCTGCTAAGACACCATCACACTGAACTTAGAGCAACTATTTAATTAAGCAAATGTTAGCCAAAAAGCTGACTTGAGCTGCTCTGTGACTTCTTATAGCCTCTTCCAGGGGAAAAAAAAAAAAAAAAAAGGGAAGTGACAGGACAAGAGGGAAAGGCCTTAAGTTGAAGGAGGGAAGTTTTAGATGGAGTAAAATCTTCCTTGTGAGGGTGAAGAGGCCCTGGCACAGGGTGCCCAGAGAAGCTGTGGCTGCCCCTGGATCCCTGGAAGTGTCCAAGGCCAGGCTGGGCTTGGAGCGCCCTGGGACAGTGGAAGGTGCCCCTGCCCATCGCAGGGGGTGGAACTGGGTGGCCTTTAAGGTCCCTTCTCACTCAAACCATTCTAAGATTCTGTGAATGTGCCTCATTTCCATCAGGCACTCTGGCTTTGGGGAGGGATTAAATGTTTACAATTATTTTACTGGCCACCTTCTTTTGGAGGAGAAAAAAGGTAGAACAACCTGAGTAAAAAAGCAGGGTGGTTTATAGCAAATTATATCCCATTTGCTTCCACTGTGTCTGAGCTTTCAGGCTGTCTGGAAGCAATTCAAGTTACAGATTCTGGAATTTGTTCCTACTTCGTGTTAAATTCCAAGGACTTAAAGAAGCTCCTCACCCCTGCAAACTCATTTGTTTGGAAGCTGTCCTTTCAGCATTCCTGGCATGTAAAAGCAAACTTGAATCCTGTGTCTGGATAGGTGAAACAAGTGCTTTTTTCAGTGTGGCTTTCCTGGAGTGAATGGACAAAATGCTCAGGGAGAAGCAAAAATCTGCTCCAGAACTGGTGCTGGCCTAGTTTACAAATAGTTAACTCAGCAGCCTGGATGATCTGAATCTCTTCCAGGTGACCGAGTGCAGCTCTGTTTAGCTTCCTGCCTTTGTCCATGTGCAGTTACGGGCTGGGGCTGCCTCGCCCTGGGTGTGCTTTCCAAGCAGCTGGGAATCGAAAGCTCCCAACTCCTCCTGCAGCACCCATGTGGCTGTGGGGAGATACTGGCTATCTGGGAGGGCTGGTTTGTTGTTTTTTTTTTTTTAATTTTAGGATTTTTGTGATGATTTCTAAGTAGTCTGGGAAATGATGATTTGGCAGTTTGGGGTTGGCTGTTGATTTCTCCATTTGTCTTCAGGCGGGTGGTTTAGCACTCGTGACACATCAAATCCTGCTGGGGAGGCTTGGGAGGGTGTTTAAGTTGTAGTTGTTAAAGTGCTGATACCTGTTTAGTTGCCTGATCTGAGAAAACTTATTTGTTTATCACAGGGAAGATCAGAAAAATAGTATGTGAGATTAGGAGGAATTCTGTGGGTGTAGTGTCTGTCACCTTCCTTTGGTCCAAAAAAGCTGATCTTGAACGGTCATTTTCACCCCCTAGGGGGTCTACATGCTGAAAAGAGGAGGCTTAAATTCACTGTGTCAGAATTCTCTAAAGGGTCCACAAAATAATAATAATTTTAAAAATATATGTTTAATAACCTAAAGCAAAGTGGTACCTGTTGCTTCTGACAGCTTTAGCTGTAGATTGTGTCCATCCAGTTAATACTCAGTGCTACAAAATTGTTTTCCTTGAGATTATTCTGTTTGTATACTTAGAAAAGCAAGGAATTGAATTTTTTCATGCTCTTTCTTTGTAATAGGCTTTCCTTTCCCTTTGGATCAGTTTTGGATATGCCCTAATTTCTAAATGTATTTCTAACATGCTTTGTCTTCTGGATTAGCAAGTCACGGAATAATTTGTCCTAGTTTTTCCCTGTGTTGAAAAGTAACTTTTATATTGAAAAGCAAAAATTAAAAGCTGTATTCCAGTCCCCGCAGTATAACACTGTGTTGTGAACTGTGCTGCTACTCAGCAGCACTTTATCTGTGACAATAAGTTTAATGTAATTTAATAATTTACCCTTCCCTTGACTATGGTTGTCGCTGTGTCTGTCCTTGCTGCACTGCCCTATAACCTCTGGGATGCAGGGAACACTCCCTTTGCTTTGAGATACACACTGAAGTCTTTACATTTGTATGCCTTTTTGCTCTTTTTCTTTTACCTTTTTAAACATAATATGAGATTGCAATGCCGGTTTGCTGTAACAGTGGGTAATCACCTTATTTGCGCTATCTTTGAAATAATTTTCTCTCCTTTTCCACTCCATTTTCTTGTTGTCTTCCCACCCAGGCCTCCCTGTGGACCATGCCCAGCTCTCCTCCCTTGTGCTGAAGAGTCCCCTGGGCTTGAGCCCGGCCTTTCAGGTGAATGCAGCGACTCAGGGCTCCTCCCCTCTGCTGAGCCCCGTCCTCAGCGATGCTGGTGGGGCCAGGGTAGAAGAGGATGACGAAATGAAAAGGAAGGTAAGAGCACAGAGCTGGGGAGTGGTGGTGCCGTGTGGGAGCTGTGCTGGGTGTTGCAGGTGTGAGGTGGGAGCTGTGCTTGCTGGCTGCTGAATGCTGGTTGTTCTGTTCTGTGGTGGCTGTGGCAAAACTCTGATGCTGAAGGTTTGTTGGATGTGTTGCACTGGGAGTTCCAGGTGCCCTCCTGGCATCTTCTTGTGTCTTCTTGGCATGGCCACTGGGACCATCTCCCTCTGTTTTAGCAGGAGCAGTGTGTCAGGGAACTGTGTTCAAAATCCACCTTTTGTACCCCAAAATCCACCTTTTGTACCCAAGGAAACGAGCTCAGGTTGGATATTAGGGAAAGGTTCTTCAAAGGCTCTTCACCCCGAGGCTGATCCCTGGAGCAGGTTCCCTAGGGAAGTGATCACGACACCGAGCCTAACAAAGATCAAGGAATATCTGGATGATGCCCCATGTGATATGGTTTATTTTCAAGTGGATTTGTAAGGAGTGGGGAGCTGGACACAATGATCCTCAGAGATCCTTATTTGTTAATGTATAAGGAGTTTGTTTCCTGGGTTCCTTCCTTCCCATGCAGTCTTGTCATGGTCTCATTGGTCCATCTCACCATACATTGTTCCTCCAGGTCATCCTTTCTGATCATAACAGGGCCTTTAAGGGGTCCTGTGGTGTTCCCCTTGAGCTGTGGAGGACCTGAACTCAGTGTGAATTCTCTCACATCCATTTCATCATGGGCTTGGTCAGCAGAGCTGGCCATGTTGTTGAGGTTGTCCTCTCCATGGCTCACCCTTCTCTCTGGAAGGAGGTGGACAGTGCTCTGGCCTTGCAGAAGCTTGAGTCTCACTTTCTGGAAAGAGGGGCACAGAAATACCCCTGACTCTTGCAGGTGCAGTGAGTCTCAAAGCAGGAGCAGGTTTGGGTCTTCAAGATGTGCTTATGTCTGGGTGCTGCTTTCTTTCTGCCTGCCAGTGAGCACTGGTTGCTTTAACCAGGGACTCCCCAACATGATGTGGGGTTTTCCTCACCCCCATGTAGAGCTCAGGATTTGCTGCATTTCTTCCCATAGGATAAAGAAGTCCACCTAACAGTAGAGTTCCATGACCATTTTTCTGGAAGACTCTGCTCTCCTTGCCTTGCTTGCAGAGAAATTTGTTAGCTCTGGTGCTTGAGAAAGATCCAGGACCTTCCATTACAGTGCAAGGAAGGCTCCACTGTCCAAACTCAGCTCCTTATGGAGCCAGTGGCAACACCGGAATCTGCAGATTTTCATAAAGCCACAAAGAAGAAACCACCTTGTGTGGTTTTTGCTTCTGCTCTTTTGTTTGCCCCATCCAATGTTCTGGTTTCTTACCTCTGTTGGGATCAGGATCCTCAGGCAAGAAGGTCACAGCCCCCTGCTCTTTGGTGTCTTTACCACATTCCTGGGCACCTCGAGGCACTTTTGTGATGCTGTTGAGAAACACCCATGGTGTGGACGTGGTGCAAGTGCTTGCCAGAGAGGGGAGGGTTTAACCAGTAAGTGGGAGCTGAGCTGCAGACAGCCCACCCAACTGGCAGCTTCCCTGTCTCATTTAGACTTTCTGAGGTGGAGTTTATAGCTTTGGCTGATCACTCTACTGCTAGTTTCCATAGTTATTTTAAAAATAACTCCTCTCATTTATCCTTATAGCTTGGAAATAATGAGCAGAGGCTGTGTTAGCTGACTTAAATGTGAAGCCCAACCCTTTCTGCCCATTCTGCAAGGTCTGGTGTTTTGGCAGCTTGTCTTCTCCTTCAGGCTGAAACTAATTTATGAGACTCCTTAGAAGGGAACTTCTTTTTATTGTATTGATCTTAAGCTTGGTCAACTCCTAAGTATTCCAAGGTTTTGATGTCTATTCAGAGACATTGTTTTAAGTGAAACAGACACAGGAGGAAACCAGTGTGAAATTGGTTACATTTCACAGGAGCTTTACAGCTTTGTTGTACCAGAAAAATGTAATCTGACAATATCTCTCTTGACTAGAGCTCTGATTTGAAGGTGATACTGCTGTACTTCCACCTGGTTAATAGGATATGTTCTGCAAACTCTCCATCCCTCACAATGTGTGTGCTGTCTGCTCTTTGCTGCCATGGTGCTGCTGGTCCAGTACTGATACCTTGAGAAAGATAAGGCCTTTTTTTCTTTTTAAATCACTGTGCTTTTCTTTCATCTCACTGGCAGATTTCTCCCTGTTTCTTTTCTAATGGATGTTGGTTGTAACAACCCACTTAAAAAAGGGCATTGAAGCTGGGCTTTTTTGGGGGAGTTCCCCCCCTCAGAGTTATTTTTAACACTTCTGAAGCCTGGTGTTTGAAGTGAGAAGTCAAACATTTTTGACCATTACAAGTTCAGAGTAGAATTCTTCACTCCCCACAAGCTGGGGTTGCTGCATCTGGTGAGTGTTGAAGGTTTCAAGGTGGGATTGTTTGTGCATTATATGGTGAAACACCAGTTTTTCCAAGTGGGGATCTGTGTTGATACCTGCTATGGTTGTAGAAACATTTTTAGGACTCTAGAAGGAGACTGCTACCCCAGAGAGTTTCTGTGTTTGGCTTTTGAGGCATGAGCTGGTTTTCTTTCCCCTTGCAGAGCCTGAGCAGTAGTGAAGGTGTTTGGCAGGACCCCTGTGCACTCTGACAGCCTTTCCACTCCTCTGGTGCAGGGTCTGCTCAGCAGCTGCTGCCCGCACACAGCACAAGGGATACACTTAGGACTGGTGCAAGACTGAAAAAAAAGCAAGTTCAGGGCACTGAATTCCAGCAGGGAGCAATTTGGAAAGAGCAGGAACTTCTGAGAATAGACAGAAAGGGCTGATGTGCTGGGGGGGGAGAAAGGAAGAGAAGATGCCTGAGAAAAATAAAAGCCCTCTTGTGCCCCAGGTTAGCACACAGTCAGCTGGAGAATGAAGCAGGAACCTGCAGAAGTGTTCAGAGGTGGGGAAAAACACGATCCATGCGGGCTCTGAGAAGTGACAGGTTATGACCATGGTGTGGTTTTAGTTTTTAAAAAAGTTCTCCCATCACTACCTGCCTGTGTAGAAGTCGTGCTCCCGTGTTTTCACACACCTGCATGCTCTATAAGATTTCAAAGAAGTGCAATAAGATCCTGTGCATAGTCCAGCCATAGTGCCCAGGGCTGTGCAAAAACATCCCTGAGAGCAGAAACTCTCCTGTCACGTAAGGAACTGCTGAGGCTGGGAAGTGAGATGGTGAAACTGTATCACCTTAGACTCCAGGGAGGCCAGAAAAATGATGATGTTTCCTTTGGGAAGAGGCTGCTTATGAAGGATGCCCATTGAGATTCCACAGTATAGGAGGCTGCAGTCAGGTAAATAGCCCAAGGAAAAAAGCCAAGATCAGGTAGGACTTTGTCTGACAGCATGTACCTGAGACAGGTCGATTGAAGCTAAGGGCATGGCTATGGAGTGAGCAGGAGTATGTCCTCTGCTTCCTCCAGAGAGTGGGCTGACATGTGGAACTACAATAACTAGCATAAAATAACCTGAAAAGAGACTAAACAGCGTCTCAAAATTAATTATTTGAGGATACACGCCTCTTGGGATTCTCTGGACTCAATAGAGCAACCAGGAGAATGTCTCCTCCATGGGTAACATTGGGCTGGAGGATTGGGAAACACTCAGTAGCTGTGCTGACAGCACTGGAGGCATCTCAAAGTGACTCTATAAAGAGAATTTTTAATTAACTCAGAAAAACAAGGAAACAGAAGAAAGAATTTTCAAAGCAGAGTTTCCCTCAGGAGGGCAGAGATGGAGGAGACAAAATTTTGGCATAACTCAGTGGCATTTGGCACAGAACTACAGCACAGCATAGTGAGCTAAGGAGACAAAGCAGTCTCTTACCTTGAAGTGTGACTAATTCCTTAATATTACATGATTTTTAGTAATACATGTTTTCAGAATAACTCTGATTTTGTGTTGTAAATGCACAACATCTCTTGCCACAATTTCATTCCTTTGTTTTTCCATATCCATTCTGTCTTCTCTTTAAAGAGCAGCCCAGAGCAATTGTGCCAACAACTGCTGCAGTTTGATTTCCTTTTTTTTCTTAGCTAGTTAATATGGTATTCAAATGAGTAGCTTGAGTAAAAGCTGTAAGTGGAAATAAACAGTTTTGGAAAAGGACTGTTTGCAAATCTGTTGGGCTGTGTTTGGTGGTTAGAGAAGTGTTTAAAATCTTGGTATTTTGGATTAAGTGCTTCCATATTTTTGTAAAGTGCTCCCTTGGTTTGAGGTGGAAGTTCATGTAATGGAAGTGTCCAAGGTCAGGTTGGACAGGGCTTGGAGCACCCTGCTGTAGTGGAAGTTGTCCCTGCCCATGGCAGGGGGTTGGAATGATATAAACTTTAAGGTCCCTTCTAACCTAAACCATCTGTGATTCTGTGATAATTGACATTATTTTTTAATACTCTAACAATATAAATAATATTTTAAAGTCAAGTCAGTATTTGGGAGTGTGATACTGAAGGAAGAGATGTCCTGTTAGTAATGAGCTGCTCCACTTGCACACAGCAAGGGGAAGTGGATGTGAGGTTTGAGCTGATGCCCAGGGGGAAATAGAGGTTTGTGTGTCAGTACTTACTGCTGGCTGTGTGTCCTTCCAGCGCTGCCCCACCGACAAGGCATACTTCATAGCAAAGGAGATCCTTGCCACAGAACGCACCTATCTAAAGGACCTGGAGGTTATTACAGTGGTAAGTGGGTTTGACTTTATTGCTTTTCCCTTTTTATGATGGATTTGTGATTGTTAGGTTGGAAAAAATTGGAATTTCTTCTTGTGATGTAGCATTAATCCATGAGCCAAGTAGCTGTCCCCTTCCTTGTTCCATAGCTCCTTCTGTGGGAGAGCAGACACCTTCTCTGGACTTCCAGCACTTGTTCCAGCAGCTACATCCTGTGTCATCCTGATGACCTAGGCAAACTTTTGGTCTGAAAACTGAACAAGGAAAGCTTAAAAACATTTTGCAGGAATCCCTTACCTTGAAGAGTGACTAATTTGTTAATATTACATGATTTTTAGTAATATGTTTTCACGCTTAACTCTGATTTTGTGTTGCAATTGCACAACATTGAGTTTCAGTGAGATCTGCCAGCTCTGCTTATAACCTGGCTGTCTTCTCCATGGTTTTCCTTGGGAAGCTTTTAGCCTTGGAAAGCTTTTAGCCTTGTGCCTTTGGATCTGTGAGCAGATGACAGTTGCAAAGGGCATCGAACCCATGGGGGTTTGAAGAGTTTCTTCTTGCTTTGTTGCTTCTGTTTCTTCCTCCTCCTTTCACTCAGAATAGACGAGTCCCAGTTTCTAGTTCATGTGCTTCAAAAAAAGATATTTTTTGTTCATGAGCTCCATGTTTGAGCACTGTGACTGTTGCCTTTCTATAAGCTGTTGTTTTAATTTCATTAAAGAAAAGCTTGAGTCCCTCAGTGCTGCGTGGCCTCAGTGGAGGTGTTCTCTGCAAGCTCATTGAGCACCATCTCACTCCAATTCCTCCTACAGGCTTCCCAGCACTTCTCCTAAAAGAAGGGGGAACAGCTCAGAAAAATCTCAGAGGATTTTTGTAATATCCCCATCCCTGCCAGAAGCGGGGACCCAGAAGCGCTAAAGTGTGGAATGTGACCTCAACGAGATGTCTCCAGCTGGGTGGCTTGCACAGGGCTCCAGGCCTATGAGAGCAGTTTTATCTGCGTGGAAGTGGCAGCAGCTGGGGCAGCCACTGGGTAACTGACTGTCACTCAGCTGTCCCCAACCATCCCATCATTGCATTCAGAAACAAGCTTGTGCCCAGAGCCAGCCATGGGCCTCATCTTCCTCCTGTTTGGCAAGGAAAAAAAATCCCATCTTGTCATTTTTCACAAATTACGTCTTCCCTAAATATTACTTCTTTATTCCTGCTTTTTCCCTGTGCATACTCTCTCCTCCCCCATCACTGCAGGAGCAGGAATTTTCATACTAACAATGAATTTCTGAAGCAGAGACATTGATGAGAATGTCTGGGTTTCTGGCAGTGGTTCCGCAGTGCTGTGATCAAGGAGAATGCCATGCCAGAGGGGCTGATGACGCTGCTCTTCTCCAACATAGACCCCATCTACGAGTTCCACAGAGGCTTTCTGAAGGAGATTGAACAGAGGCTCTCACTCTGGTAAGTGAACAGGGGGACCTTTCCATACATCCTCACATCAAAACCAAACTACAACTGGTATTTCTGCACCAGTAGGAGCAAGGAGAAATCTTTTATGAAATTAAAGCTATGAAAAATGTACAAACTACATTGCAGAAAGGCCAGTTTCCTAAGCTTTGCCTTGTATATAATATCCTGTAATTGTTTAACTTGTGCACCAGACAGGGGATTTTGCAATCACAGAATCATTTAGCTTGGAAAACACCTTTAAGATCATCAATTGTTGATATAATCTGATAGTGTCTCTCAAGCCTTAGAAATAAGAAGGAACACAAGATCAAAAAGATATGATGCATGTGGTTTTTTCCACACCTTCCAGTTAATGAATCTCCAGGTGAAAATCTAGGAAACATTTTTGTGATTAAGGTGGGAGTTTGGTTCTTGCAATGCAGTTTATTTCACAGATGATGTTTTTAGTCTTTTAAACTTTGTAGTATTGTCTCCTGACCTGGCATGTTGTATATTGCAGTATATCATATATATACTGTATATACTCACCTTTTCAAAAGGAGGTGATCAACATAAATGAAGTATGAACAAAAATAAATTCACAAAATCAGGTGGGGTCGTGTTACATTTGTATAGACTTTCACACAAGTTCATTTCCAGTCCTTTCTCAGTTTGTTAAGCATGTCTTTGTGTTTGCTGTTTTGTGCATTGAATGTACCAAGTTTTCAATCTGAACAGTGAAATAGGGATGTCAAATGCCTAAAGATTTTAATGAATTACAAGGGAAGATGGAGGGAAAAAACAAATGTCTTGATCCCCCATGTATGTGCCCTTCTCTCCTCCCTCTGTGTGTTCCAGGGAGGGCAGAAGCAATGCTCACGTGAAAGGGGATTTCCAGCGCATCGGAGATGTCATGCTCAGGAACATGCACACTCTGAAGGTACACACAGGACTCAAGATGTGGAATTTGGCATTATTGAGGTGTTCTGGTTTGTTTTGCATTCTTTGTTAAGGAGCAGAGCTCAGGGTTAATATTTCCCTTAATCACAGAATCCCAGGAGGGTTTGGGTTAGAAGTGGCCTTGAAGCCCATCTCATCCCAGCCCCTGCCATGGGCAGGGTCACCTTCCACTCACTGCACCAAGGTGCTCCAAGCCCTGCCCAGGCAGGCCTTGGACACTTCCAGGGATCCAGGGTAGCCCCACTTCTCTGGGAAACCTGTGCCAGGGCCTCACCACCTTTTATGGTCTGGTTCTTAAAATTAATAGAAATGGAAAAAAAATTGAAATGCAAATGAGGCCATTTGCCAAAGTCAATAGTGTGGGCTTTATTTAATAGTAAATATCAGAGAGAAAGAGAGAAGAAAGAGATAGAAAAGAAGTGGGGGAACAGAAAGAGAGGGACAGAGACAGATTAAAGAAAATATCACTGTTCAGTACATCCCACCAGTGTCCTGATGATCCTGTCCAGCTGGACTTCTTGGTGGTGGAGGTTCCCCACAAAACATAGAATCCAAGGGATAAATATGTGCTCAGGCCAGGTGGAATGCCCAGGTACCTCCCCTGGAGAGGGAATAACTCTTACACAGTCTGTTGCAGCAGACTGAATCACTTTTCATCCTGTGCAGTCCTGTGGTGCAAGGCTGCAGGAATAAGTCTGGGGAGCACTTTGGAGGGGTCTTTGATGGATTATGACCCCCCCTCAGCTGTCCCATGTCCCATGGATGTGGCCTTCCTGGGGTTGGGGGGTTTTACATCTGATCCAGTTGGTGTAGGGGTGTTCACTGCCTCTGACTGGAGGTTTCACCACTCACCCAAAACTCTCCTCCTCTCCCCTTTGTTTGGGGGTTCTGTGCAGACCTGGCCTCCTGGGCTATGGCCTCCCCCACCCAAACCCAGCCAGGAATGATTTTCTACTGCTTTGGCTTTCTTGGGCATGCATTCTTTTCCCTCTGCCTTGTTTACTTCTCCCTGGATCCATGATTATTGAATAGTAGTGTTGCCTTTATCTTATCAAGGCATCTTAACTCACAGTCCAAAGTTCCAGCCAGGCATCTTCAGGGAGGGCTGGGCTTCTGTGGCTGTAGCTTCTTTTTACATTTTGGCCATAGCAGGCAAAAGGTTCCTAACAATGTTTAAGCCATGAACTATCAGATTTTAGTATCTGACACCTCCCTCATAGGGAAGAATTTATTTTCAATATCCCATATAAACCTTTTCTTTTTCAGTTTATCTTGAAGTAAGTTGCAAACAGTTATTGTTGAGAAAGAATTTAAAAAGAAAACATGGTAAAATAATTGCAGGAAGGTTTTATATCACTGTTGCTTATTTAAGCACCTACATTTAGAGAAAAGCATCTACATTGAGAAAAGGTGTTTGTTGGTTATTCAGCAGAAAACAAAGAAAAGTTATTTATTTAGCTCCCCTATTGAGACCTTGATTCACAAGGTTATTTAATTTAAAAACATACATATTTTTTAAAGGCAGAATAATTTTTTCTGCAATGAAGTCAACTTTATTTGGAGCAGAGTGCCTGTGTGGGACAGTTACATTAGTGCTGCAGTAGTGGAGTAATTATTTAATTAAAACCAGTGGCTTGACTGGGAGTGCAGGAGTGTGGGACTGCTATTTCCACCACCAGCATTTGATATTCCCAGCAGGCACAGGCACAGTGCTATACAAACACCTATTTTGACCTTGACTAGGAGCTTGCTGCCACTTCCTTTAATGATGAAAATGATGCAAGAGTGTTCTCCTTTGATCCAAGTAACTTTTTGTCCAATTCCACAGGAGTTCACCAGTTACCTGCAGAAACACGACGAGGTCCTGACGGAACTGGAGAAAGCAACCAAACGCCTCAAGAAGCTGGAGATGGTTTATAAGGAGTTTGAGCTGCAGAAGGTTTGCTACCTGCCCCTCAACACCTTTCTGCTCAAACCCATCCAGAGGCTGATGCACTACAAGCTGATCCTGGGGAGGCTGTGCAAGCACTACACAGCAGAGCACCGGGACTTCGCCGACTGCCGGAGTGAGTGAGCACCCAGCTGTGTCCTGCTGGCAGCACCCTCCCCATGCACATCCCAAACTCTGCCTGTGCCCTGGGAAGACAAGAATTATACACTCATGGAATCTCAGAATGATTTGGACCTTAAAACTCATCTCATTCCCCTTCCACTATGCACAGGGATAATTTTACTAGACCAGGATGCTCAGAACACCGTTCAACCTGGCCTTGAACACTTGGGTTCACTTATTTTCAATTATGTCCACAAATTCAATATAAGTGCTTATTTTTCCTGGCATTCCAGGAAGTGGTTTTCTCAATGCTTCAACCAAAGCTGGAAAATGAGTCCTTTTCTCCTCTCCTAGCAGGGAATAAAAAGAGGAGGTTTTTATACAAACTTTTTGTCATTTAGATGTAAAAATGTGACCAAAAAATGTTTCGTTTGCAGCATCAGAAGCTTGTGTAGTGAATTCTATTACTGGCAAAGTAATCTTTGGCAGAAATAATTTCATTTACTTTCAACTGCATGGTAAATACTTTTTGTTTAAGCAAAATCTCAGATACACAATGATCTCCAGTAGCATAGGAAATGCTGTGAAGTCACTTGCTCTTTTTACCCTTTTCTAAAATACACTTAAATTGGCATTTGGACTGGGTGATCATTGTAGGTCCCTTCCATATGAACCATTCTGTTCTAAAATTTGCTGTGAATTTCAGATCTAAATTTCAGATTCAGTTTTTCCAGGGTGAAATGGGTGGCCTGAGTTGCTCTGCTCTCATCCCACTGGTGCTGTTCTCCACACAGGTGCCCTGAAGGAAGTCACAGAAATGACCTCACAGCTGCAGCACAGCCTCATCCGCCTGGAAAACTTCCAGAAGCTTACAGAGCTGCAGCATGACCTGATTGGGATAGACAATCTCACAGCACCTGGCAGGGTAAGTGCCTCTGCTCTAGTTTTTAGAGCCTTTGTTGGTTTTATTCCCAAGGAAGTGCCTTTGAAGTGTTGATTTGCCATCACTGCCCCTGTGGTCTATGGGACAAGGCTTCATGTAACTGTCTCTTCGTGAATGCTATGGGTGATGGGGTCATCACCTTGGTGATATTCTGAGGAATAGATCAGAAAAACTTCTGCTTAAACTCTGGCTGCAGTTTTGTTTTCCAGTACAGATCTGGCTGTACTGGGGTGTGGTGCTCTGTGTGTGAGTGGGAACTGGTGTGTCCTACTGGAAATGCGCTCCCAGCTCTGCTTGTGTCTGCCTGGTGCAAGCTCAGGGAGCACAGGGATGATGAGAGCCACAGCACTGGGCTGAACTGGTGTGGGTGCCTCTGTATTACAGGAGTTTGTGCAGTTCCTGCCTGGTTTTTTGTTTCTTTGTTTTTGATAGATGTACTGGGCATAAATACAGGAGCATCGCATGTGCTTTGGGGATGCTATGGCAGTCACTGCAGTGGGATGTAAGTGTGATAGGTGAACTGCTGGTGTCCAACAGGAATTCTGCTCCTTTCCCTTCTATTCCTTCACTGATTTAAATGCTGGCTGCAACAAGGAGCTGATTCATGTCACAAAAAAGGAAGGAAAGTGTTGTCGGGCCTCTAAGAAATCTGTTAGTGGTCATTGCTGAGCACCAATCAACATCTGTGTACTCTATGATGAAAATAAAATCCCTCAAGTCAGGAAAGATCAAACATTGTGTAACTTTTTCTTTTCCACTGCAGGAGTTTATCCGGGAAGGTTGCTTGTACAAGCTCACTAAGAAGGGCTTACAGCAGCGGATGTTCTTTCTGGTGGGTGTTGCTCCTGACTTTTATAAACCCAAAGTCTTCAAGATAAAGTTGTTGGGGAGGTGTGTTGTCATGTGCTTGTGCTTAAAATGAGCACCTGAGACTGAAAACTCACTCTAAGCAATGTTGTGGCACTACTCTCTGGTCAAATTGGTTCCTTAATGACACAGAGTTTTAACAGAACTTAAAAGCTTAATTTCCTCTTTTATAAGTAAACAAAAGAGAGGTTGGAAGGGTAGCTGGCCAAATTGAGAAATGGCATTTTCATGCATCTACAATGGCCTTTAAACAACAAATTTTTAAGGAGATGTCAAAAAATCCTTGGCCCTGCCTGCTGCTTTCAGAACACTGATTGTTCTCTTCCTGCCTTTCCAGTTCTCAGATATGTTACTGTACACAAGCAAAGGGGTCACAGGGACAAATCAGTTCAAAATCCACGGACACCTCTCTCTGCATGGCATGTTGGTAAGTGGTTCCATGTTGCACCACAGGGTTAAGGAAATGGCTTTGCCTAAGGCAGGCTGAAGAATTCCTTCAGTGCACAAAGACCAAAACCACAAACTGCTCCAAGGCAGGTGTCAGCAAGCAATTAGACCTTGATGTGTGTCAAACAGAGCTTTCTTCATCTGCAGGTGATGAGTCTGTTCCTTCCACATTAGCAAAACAGCTGGAGCACAGCCTGTTGCCCATGCATTTTCACACTGCTGTGAGAGGCTGATCTGGAAATAGGGATTTATTTATCCTGGTGTTTTGGTCCCCTGCACACACCTGGCATGTAATCAATCCTCCTGCCTCCCCACACCTTTTCTAACAGGATTGTTCTTTCTGTCTTTGGTTTGCAGCTGATAGTGCTCGATCCCCCGGTGAGTAATGAGCCAAATCTGCTCCAACCCTTTCCTTTCCTTGTCCTGCTGGAAGTGGTGTTGTGCCCCTGCAGTAGAAACACAGCATAGATTTTCATATAGAGCCAAAATAGACTTGAGAGTAGGTGGTATTCATCAAAGAGTTGCTGTTCTGCACTTCCTGCAGCCAGGTTGGAATCCTCTTTGACTCCAGTCCCAGCCAGCACAGGACAGTTTTAGTATTTATTGGTGACTGAGCACTGATGAGAAAAATCTTTTCTTTTCCTGCAGGTGGAGGAGAGTGAGAATGAATGGTCTGTCCCACACTGCTTCACAATCTATTCTGCACAGAAAACCATAGTGGTGGCAGCCAGGTAATCCTAGTTTTCCTGTGGCTTTGATGGATTCCTTCTCCAGAAAGTTACTGCTCAAGTGGTGCAGGGCCAGAGGGGTGTTTCATGCATCCTCTGGACTTCAAAATAAGCCCAGGACTCAGCTCATTTTCCAGTGTTGGATATTGGGAAGCAGCAGTTTATTTTGGGCTGATCCCAGCGTGGGCAGCAGGAAAGGGATTGGGATTCTGCCCCTGTGCCCTGCTCAGGTGAGAGCCCACCTGCAGAGCTGCCCCAGCCCTGGGCCCAGCACAGGAAGGAGCTGGAGCTGCTGGAGAGAGCCCAGAGGAGGCACCAGGGAGAGCAGAGGGATGGAGCAGCTCTGCTGGGGGAAAGGCTGGGAGAGCTGGGATGGTTCACCTGGAGGAGAGAAGCTCTGGGGTGAACAAATTGTGGCCTTCCAGTGCCTGAAGGGGCTGACAAGGAAGATGGAAAAGGACTTTGGACAGGGGCCTGTAGGGACAGGACAAGGGGAATGGCTCCCCACTGCCAGAGGGCAGGGTTAGATGGGATATTGGGAAGGAATTGTTCCCTGTGAAGGTGATGAGGCCTGGCACAGTTATCCAGGGAAGCTGTGGCTGCCCCATCCCTGGAAATGTCCAAGGCCAGGTTGGACAGGGCTTGGAGCAGCCTGGGACAGTGGAAGGTGTCCCTGCCCTCATGGAGATGAGATGAGCTTTAAGGTCCCTTCCCACCCAAACCATCCTGTGATTCTGTGTTTCTGTCTGACCCAAAACACAAACAGCAGCAATAAGTTTGCCATCGTGTTTGGTTATTTGGGAGTTGCCAATGTCATCCTTCAAACCACTTCAGGAGACAAAATCTAAACATACAAATATTTTAGAGACTCAAAATAATTAAAATTCAGAACATACAAATTGCTGTGAGGAGGGGAGAATTCCTGAAGAATCTCATGGAGGAAGCTGGGAAAAAATTAAAGGCTGACTTGGAAATAAAAAACAATCATTTTTCAGCCTAAATTATCCCTGGGCACTGAGTTTGGTATCTTTTTGTAATTAGAATGGCTCCTACACCTGCTGTCAGGATCAGCTTTAGGAGTTCTTGTCTTTCTGTAAGTCTGCTGTGAAAACCCAGCTGGAATCAGGAATGCCAATGATGCAGGGTGGGAGCACTAAATCTCAACCTTAAATCATGGGGTTTTTACTGCTTGATGACTTGTTCTTAAAAAATAGCAACTAGTATATTTATAAATCAGGTGTGTAGTGGCACAGGAGACAATAAGTTTGGTATGCAGATGTATTTTTTTAAATTCCAATCTAACACCTGAGAATGCAATTTTTTCTAAGATCAACCATTTCTCAGCAGCTGTGAGTCATAAGGTGCTTGAAAGATTCCTAAATTTAGGAAAATAAATTTAATTTTTACCTTGTCATGACTTTAAAATAGCTCAAAGGTTACCTGTCAAAAATAAAAATTGCTGCTAGGCTTAGACCATGTTTGGATTTTTCAGTTTAAATTAAAAACTTCCCAAAAAAAAAAGGTGGTTACCAGGAAAAAAGAAATGTTGTGGCTGTGTCTAAGGCCAAACCTTCCACTGTTGCATCCCTGTGGATACAGATACACCTTGAAGGGCTGTGAAGGTCTCACCTTGTAGTGGATCCTGGGATGAGGGAAGGAAGTTTCTTCTTCCTGTGCTCTGGGTTTTACTTGCTTTGAGATGCCAGGTACATCCCAGATGCCCTTTAAAAGATGGGCTGTGCTTCAGGCTGCCATTTTTCCTTCAAGAAAATCATGGCTCATATCCCCCATTTCCAGAATTCCTCTCCTGACCCCTGCCAGCTGTCTGTTCATTTTATTTGCTGTGAAGTCCAAGTGTTTAATTGTTAGTTTAGTCTTGTTTCAAGGCTTGACTATAGAGGTGAAGGCTCTATGAGGTCAGTTTCCTCTCTGGAAGGCTCCTGCTTTGGAGGAATTCTAATTTTGGTTTCATTTATCTAATGGAAGGACTCTGTCCCATGTTTTGGGCAGTGACCTGTGCCTTCAGCACACAGGCACAGGGTGGCAGATCTGGGCTGGCAGATGCCCATTCCCACTGCTTCCCTTGCAGTACCCGCCTGGAGATGGGCAAGTGGATGGAAGACCTAAACGTGGCAATTGAAATGGCCAAGAAATCTACAGAGAAATCCGAGATGCTTCTGGAAAACTCCGTGTGCAACCGCTCCAACAGTAAGTGGTGTTCCCTGCCTCCTTGAAAAGCAGCAGTTGTCCTGTCCTTTCTGCTTTCCTTTTGTGAGTTTGATGACATAAATGACATATTTTTATAATTCATATGATAATGGAGAATTAATTGGACTTTGGTTTTTATCAAAAAATATATTCTTGTCTTCCTAGATTGACGTTCAAGGTATCTTTAAATGCAGCAGAGATGCTCCCATTGCAGAGTTGTTAATTTTATAAGGTCCTTAGTCACCCTTTACATAGATTTTTCTCAATTTAACCAAATGGTGAGGTTTTTTGTCCAAAATTAGTGTCTCTGGAGGTCAGCTTTTACAGCCCATTATTCCTGTGCTTGTCTGGTGGTATTATAGCTGTGCTGAAACGTGGAGTATTTTTTCTTGAAGACCTTTGTTCTGTTCCTTGACTCAGGATGAAATGTGGTCATTTTTGCTTGTTGGATAAAGCACTGACTCAAACCACTGTGATTTTATTCTAGTGGAAGGTGTCCCTGCCAGTGGCAGGGGGTTGGAATAATGAGCTTTAAGGTCCCTTCCAACCCGGACCATCCTTTGATCCTGTGAGTCAGCTGCTCCAGGGAGAACTGAGTTATGAACCCACACTGATGTGCTTAAAGTGTTCATAGGAGCTGTGTAACCAGCTCAGCTTGACATACTTAAAACTGGACCGTGGCAAGAGAAAACCGCCTTTCTCGGGAATCCCAGCTTCTCTTGCTTTTTGTATCGCACGGTTTTCTTAAACCACTACCCAATTCTCCTCCCCCAGGATCCTCTGATGAGGTCTCTGTAGAACAGGAGTCCGAAGATGACATTCACTCCTCCCGTAGCTCCTTGGACAGGCAGAGCCACCACCGTGCCAACACAACGGTGCACGTGTGCTGGTACCGCAACACCAGCGTCTCCATGGCCGACCACAGCGCGGCCGTCGAGGTACCGAGGGCGCGGCGCTGGCCCCGCGCCGTCCCTCCCGCCCGGCCCCACCTCCCCGCGGGCCTTGGCGGAGCTTCTGTGTCCAGGAGAGCCTGGGCCACCCCCCCTGCTGGGCCACCCCCCCCTGCTGGGCCACCCACCCTGCTGGGCCACCCCCCCTGCGCATGCCGTGCCCTCTGCGGCTGCCCGTCTGTCCGCGCTCGCGCTCTCCGTGCAGCCGGGCTTGGCTTCGGCCGCGGGAACAGAGCAGGCAAGGTTTAAAGGACACCCAGGACATGTGGGATGGGACTGAATTGCTCCTTTGGGTTTCA
>QUSF01000163.1:75375-152088 GCA_003676055.1 Chloebia gouldiae | reverse complement strand
GAGCAGCTGGGGGAGCTCAGCCTGGAGAAAAGGAGGCTCAGGGGAACTTTCTGGCTCTGCACAACTCCTGACAGGAGGGAACAGCCAGGTGGAGGTTGGGCTCTGCTCCCAGGGAATAGGGACAGGACAAAAGGGAATGGCCTCAAGCTGCACAGTGGAGGTTCAGGTTGGGAATCAGGAAGAATTTCTTCACAAAATGAGTGGTTAAGCATTGGAACAGGCTGCCCAGGGTAGTGGTGGGGTCACTGTCTATCCCCAGAAATGTTCAGAGAATGTGTGGATGTGGCACTTTGCCCAATTGTTCAGTGGGATTTGGTCAAAGGTTGGACTTGATGATCTTGGAGGTCTTTTCCAACCTTTCTATGATTATAATGGTTCCCTATCCATGATATTTTCCTTTAGAGACTGTCTGTGCTGTACTGAGCTCTGGTTAGCTGCTGTACTGCACCCAGAATGAAAAAGAGAGGGTTCAGTTGGAATTCTCTGCCCTTCCCTCGCTGGCAGGACTGAGCAGCCAAGTGTCTTTTCATGGCAGCATCATATTATGCTGAGCAGAGATATTTATTATGTGCCCACGGAGGTGTTCAAGGCCAGCCTGGATGGGAGTCTGAGCAACCTGGTGTAGTGGAAGGGGCCCCTGCCCATGGCAGGGGCTGGAACCAGATGAGCTCCAAGGTCCCTTCCAACCCAAACCTTTTTGGGATTCTGTGAGCCACTGGTACCTGCAGCCTTGCTATTACTCACCGTTCAAGGCAGCACTGGTGGCATATTTGGGCACTGAATCCTGCTGATTTTTAGACTGATCAGCTCAGCACTCCTTACACTGCTTGCACCAGCGCTATGGTTTTACTTTAGGCAGCAGTTTGGCAGGGTCGGACACCTGCCTGGAGGTCACATGCTTGGAAGGCTTCCAGAAGTGGGAAAGACCCTAAATAACATGGACAGAAAAAGGAGGTTACTCACCTGACAAAAGCAATGGGGCAGGGGGCCGCAGCCTGTGTCTGTGCCTGCCTGTCCTGCTCTGCTCTTGTTTAAGTGGAGTTAAAAGTTTGGGCACTGGGGCTCCTGTGTTTTTTTTGATAGAGAGACAGTGTGGATCAGTTTGGTAAGGGAAGTGCTATAGATGTGACCTGGGCTTGAGGTACAGACACTGGGCACTTGAGCTGGCTTCTGTTGTGGTTTCTGTTGGAGGGGACAGGCCTTTCCCTGCTGACACCTTGGGAAAGACACCAGTTCACAGTTCTGTGCATGGATAACAAGCCCACCCTGCTGCAGCTTCTGGGACTGAATGTGTGACTTCTTGCACTCGCTCTCACTCTGATCTGTTCCATGTTCTAACACTGTCATTTTTTTCACAATCCATTTTCTTTTGACAGCCACCTTTCTTGCATCACTCCTCTCACCCTAACATTCTGTTTTTCTCTTTCTCTCCCCCTTTCTCTGCTCAGTTTTCTGCTCTCTTGCTGTTTCTCCAGAGCTTCCTCCTCGCTATTTGCTGGGCCAGGCCCAACGGCCCAACACAATCACCCATGTTTGTTGGTACCGGAACCAGAGCCTATCCCTGTCTGATTACTTGTGCATGATCCAGGTAAAGATGCCTCTCACATTTTGTGCTGGTGGGGAGGAGCCATGGGATGCCCAGGAAAATGTCCTGCTTCCTAACTGCTCACGTGAGGATCCTTGTCCTCAGAGGCAGACGTGTACCATTGCCTTGTTAAGACAGGATTTCCTATTGTTTGTGCCTCAAAAAATCATTCTCTCTGTAAATCTGCCACAATGTGCCATATCCACATTGTTTTTTTTTCTCAAATTACAAAATTCTGTGCTGTCATTTCATGCCAGAGGTTTTCCTGTCCTGCTGGCTGACTCCAAGGCAGTGGTGTTCCCCTCCCTGCAGCCCCTTCCACGCCGGCTTTGCTTCGTGTGGCTGCCATGTGTTTTTTATCTCCAAGCTCTGCAGTCCTCTGTTTCCTCTCCTGCTTTATTTCCCTTCTCACACAGTGTGTTCCATGTGGGTTTCCTGCATGTCAGAAAGGGTGGCTGAAGGGGAGGGGCCCTGGTGGCTGTCACCATTCCTGGGAGGCCTTTGACACCAGGGAGAAGCGCAGGAGCAGCGTTGGGCTGCAGCAGGATGGCAGCCTGTGGTTTCATGGCAGTTCTCTTCTCCTTCTGTGCCAGAACCAGCTCTCTGGGTATTTGCTGAGGAAGTTCAAGAACAGCAATGGCTGGCAGAAACTGTGGGTTGTGTTCACCAACTTCTGCTTGTTCTTCTACAAGACACACCAGGTGAGCAGGTGTAGGTGAGGGGGTGATGGTCAGGGTGTTGGGGGACCTGGGGAGCCTTGGCTTTCAGCCCCAGGGGCAAATCACTGCTCTTGGAAGGACAGTAACAAGGGGAAGAGGAGGTAGCTCATAACGAAGGTAGCTCATAATGAAGCTGGTCTCTGAAAGGCTGTGGGCACTTCTTGTGGAACTTAATCAGAATTTCCAGTTCTGATGGTAGTGACCTTCTGTGGGTGAGGGGGAAATGTCTCCTCATGCAGTGACTGAGGGCTGGGAGAGACACAGCAGCCTTTGGGCCTTCTTTGCCCACTTCTCTCTGTGCTGGGCTTCAGCTCAGTCTATAACAGGCCCCTGGGATTTTTCTGCCCATGGTGCATCCAGCACCTGCTTGATAATGAACCATGGTGCAGTGCAATCTTTTCATCTTGTTAAGCAAATAAACTGTGTTAACCCAGTAATTGGGTTATTCTGTCTTCTTGCCTTGAGGTCACATTTCTTTTGGGAGAGTTACTTCACCTTTTTTGTCAGATATGTGCTTCAAGTTCCATAGAAAGTGTGCAGAGAAGGAGGAGGGAGTCCAGGAGGGGCAGAGGAGCAAGAGCAAATGACTATAAAACTTGAAAGGAGTTGGGGGAAGGTTTAATTATAAGCTGTTGGTGGCCTTGCAGAAGAGTTCTCCTGCTGTCTCCTAAACAAGAGTGCACAGCCCTCCCGTGTGGTACACGGGCTGCATGGCAGGGCTGCCTGGCACTCAGGGCTGGGCTCTTGGGCTCTTGCAGGATGATTATCCCCTGGCCAGCCTCCCCCTGCTTGGCTACACGGTCAGCTGCCCTGTGGAGGCGGATGGCATTCAGAAGGATTATGTCTTCAAGCTGCAGTTCAAGTCCCACGTCTATTTCTTCAGGGCTGAGAGCAAATACACCTTTGAGAGGTAATTTTCTGTTTTCTCTGTCTTACTTTATAACCTGCTCTTAACTCAGTGGTTGGTCCTTCCATTCCCCCTTTCCTCCTAGTTTGAGTGATCTTCCAATGCATTCTCAGGAATAACATTCCCTTCTTCTCCCCACCAATGATATTTGGAGAACCTTCCTCTGTGTGTGGGAGAGCTGGGGATACACCTGGAGCTGTGAGCTGTGCTTTGTGCCAGGAGTCTGGAGCTTCCTTGGAGCCAGGGAGGAATGTGGGAGGGGAAGGGTTGTGGGATGCTCAGTTCCTCCAGCTCTTTGGGAGTCAGATTTCCAGGTTCTGTAAAGAATTTTTTGGTTATCTTCAGTCTCTGGGAGCAGAAGTTACAACACAAGGCTGAGAGCAACAAGTGCAGGGCTTCCTTTCACTTGTTTGGTTTCTCTGTAATTACATTTTCTTGTTATCCTCTATAATTACAATTAATTGCTCTTAGGGGCTTCTACATAGATGCACCACGTACAAAACTTTGCTTCTGTGTTGAGAACCCTTGCTCTGGGTCCTGCCATGCAGGGTTGTATTGGTAGTTGTGGAATGTGGTTTTACTGAGGTGTCACTCTCCCTTCCTTGGGAGAGTGTCACACACTTGTGAACAGCTGAGGTATCTGCTACCCAAGCCATAAGTTGTGCTCTTTAATGCACTGGGCTCGTGTAGGGTTTTCAGGGGAAAAATGTCCAATTCACAGTGGATTTGTCTTGCTTTTTTCTCTGTTGCTTTGCTTTCTTCCACAGGAGCAATGCTGTTACCTATTTCCTAATTTATTGTTAAGAAAAGCAATAATTATTTCAGCTTGTCGTCCTTGATAACACTGAGGAGCGAACACGGTGAGCTCTCATGAGAGTTCTCTGGAGCTCAGAGCACTGTAGACTTGTTATTTGGACAGGCAACCATGTTCTGCAGGGTATTTGCCACATCTCAAGCTGTCCCTTTGACGAGTTAATTTTCCAGAAGACTTGTAAAAGAAAGAAAATGGCTGTTTTGGGAGGTTTGGGAAAGAGTTACAGCTCATAACAAAGGACAAGATTACCTGTGAGTGAGGGTTAAACATTTCTCATGTCTTTTCTTGGCAGGTGGATGGAGGTGATCAAAAGAGCTACCAGCTCTCCTGCCAGGTCGAGCCTGCTGCTTCCCAAGGAGAAGGACACTCACACGGACTGACGTGGGGCAGAGCTGGATCTCTGCTGGCAGCACCAACAAAACAAGCAGGCAGGAACAGGAGGCTCTGGAGTTGACAAAGCAAAGACCCAGGAGGCTCATCCCCCCCAGTATGGGAAGTGGGAGTGAGGGGCTGCAGACAGGGATCACATCCATTCCCAATGGTGTGGAAGAGGGTCAAGTCTGTTCCAGCTGAACCTACTCAGAGAGAACCCAACAGCAGTGCTGGGTGCACACATCATGGAAGGGTTCTTGTCCATTGTACCTGTACAGTGACACCTTTACCTGCCCTGAAGGCAGGTACCACCTTCGTTTTACATTTTGACTGGATGATCAGCACACATGGGAGAAAACCAGCAGCTTCCATGGCTGCAGCTGACTGGCAGCAGTGGGTGCCAGGGCTCCCTGTCCCTGGTGCTCGTGGGGCTGGCAGCACACCCTGTCCTGCTGCTGCTGGCACAGCTGCCTCAGACAAACAGGAAAACACCATGTGCTGGCTCACACAGCTCATTCTGAACAGACACTGCAGCTCTCCCAGAACAGCTCCGCTCCTCGGGAGCTGCCAAGGCAGCAGTTTCCAGGCAGGCAGGAAGACTGAGTCTCTGCTGAGCTGTTGAGGTGTTGGTGGATTGTGGATCGGTGCAGGGGGGTGCATGGTTTGTCCTCTGAACTTAATCACTATTCTCATATCACAGCTCCAGTTTCTTTGTCCTGTAGTAGGAGTTAAGTAAGGCATGGGATGGCAAACACTCTCCACTCTGGTGTGGGTGATGTTTTCAAGGCATTTAAGCACTGTAGGAGAACAAACCTCTGAAAGTCACTGTTGCTTGTGCTTTTGTCATGCAAAGAAATGAAAATCCCTAGTCTTCTATTTCAGTTTGGGGTGGGATCCATCCTCTGTTTCTCGTGAAGGTGTAAAAGTCACTGGATTCCAGATGGAGCATTAGTGTCCGTGGACTCTATTAAATTTCTGTATTAAATCTGAAATGTTTGCAGCTTGTTCTCTTTTGTAAAGCTGTCACCTTTGGGTGCCTCCACAGAAGGACTGACATTTGCTAAGTGCCACAAGATGCTGTTGGATGTGGCTTTGATGGGCTGTGGGGACTCTGATTTCTATTAGAAAAGTGTTTGTGTTCTAATGGAAGGAACAATGCAGTGAAGCAGTGAAAGCAAAAGGAAAGTGTTGCACGCTGTGAGGATGGAGGAATGTGGAGATCCCGTGGGACAATGGGATGGACAGAGGCCAGCACGAGTGTTCAGTTATGGTCTCAAGCATTTGTGGGATGAGGACTGAAGGGAGGGGGAGTCCAGAGGGATTTTCTTGCTTGGCATTTGCATCCTAGAGGAGTGACTGCAGATCCAGCCTTTGCCACCACTGTCATGAAGACCATTGTCCCATCTAAGTTAAATGTACTTAATTTATTAGTGTCTTCATTTATTATTTTTTTTAATTACCTGTTGTAGGTGTATCCATGTGGATTGATTAGACATGTTATACTGTGGCTGAATATGACTGTTCAAAGTAAATAGCATCTTGGTATAAAACTCTCTCAGCCTCTTATTCCTGAGCTCACCATCCCCATTCCTGGGCCCACAATACCAGGTTGAAATTACTCAGTAGTTTTCCACGACCCTGGATCTCAGCTCACCCTGTACCAAGTGCTCTCCATCCAAAGTGGGGCTCCCACAGTGACCAAGTCTTCCCTTAAGGTTTGTGGGCTGGTGAGTGAATGATCCTTTAGCTGCTTCTGTGCTGAACCCGCAGCTCAGCATCTCTTTGAAGATAAAATGGCTGAGGTGGGGTCTCTAAACCAGGAGCCTCTGGAAGGACAGCAGGCAGCAGAAGTCCCTTCTTGGTTTGAGAATGCTGAGCTCAAATGTCTGTGCATTTAAAGTGCAGGAACTCAGGCTAGGAAAGCCAAAAATATTGGTATTCCTAGCAAAACTGCCTTACCTCAGTGAACACTAAAAATGGTGAGGATTTCAGTGGTGTATCAGTTCTGTAAAATACTGCATTTTCCCAGAAGTCTCCAAGAGTATTTTTGTCTTAACTACAAACATGAGAAGTTTCCTTAACAGGAGCATGAGGCAAGAACAGAAATAAAACAAGTCCTTATTTCTTGCTATGGTGCTAAGGTGTATGTAGGGGGGAGATGCAGGTGGGACTGCATGGCTTAAGAGCCATGGTCTCACTATTTCACAGACCATCCAGTTCCACCCCCTCCCCTCCCCTTCTCTCCATGGGCAGGGACACCCTCCACTACACCAGGTTGCTCCAAGTCCTGTCCAGCCTGGCCTTGGACACTTCCAGGGAAGGGGCAACCACAGCTTTTCCAAGCAGCCTCTGCTACTTGAGCCTCACTACCCTCAAAGGAAGAATTTCTTCCTACTATCCCATCTAAGCCTATCCTGCCAGTATGAAGCCATTCCCCCCTTGTCACCCTGGAGCCGTCTCCAGGCTGAACAACCTCTACACTGGGTTTTGCCTCTTCATGCTTGACCTCCATCCAGGGTAACACAGCCCTGCTTCATCCTGACACATTGAATGTAACAGAGCAGAGCTGTTCTGGTGCCTGCTCCCTTCTCCTGGGTCACAGAAGTGACTCTGCTACACCAGTGAAGTGTTTCACACTGGCCCCAGCTCAGCTTCAGCTCTGCTGAAGCAGCAGCAGGTGTGGGCTCCAGGCATTCTGTGCCTGGCACAGAACCAGGGCTGTGCCAGTGGACAAGGGCTGGCGTCCAGGAGCCAGGTCCTCTGCTGGGCAGGGTTAGTGCCTGCATGGTAACTGTCAGACTTTCATTTGTCTAAGGCAGCACTCCAATTGCAAGCTGCACCCACCCACCCAGCTCTGCATTCTCACCTGTGCTGCCCTCCAGCTGCAGTGAGGCCAGCTCATCACCACTGTCCTGGCAACAGCCTGCTGAGCTGAGCACGTGGCATTTAGCAAAATTCCTCCCAAAAGCACAGTCAGAAGTACAGTAATCAGTTCCACTTCTTGGCTCCAAGGGAAAAACGGATGAGGAGCACTGTAGATTGGTCACAACCTCAGCTGTGCCCTTCACCTTTGTTCCTGCCTGGGGAAGGATTTAAACACAAATTTAAACACAAAGTGGCACCTCCAAAGTGTTCATTCTGTCACTGGGGTCACACAGGCTCAGGGTTGCCTGGTTCAACCCCTGCTCATGCAGGGCCACATTTGTGTAGTGGATTATCCCCAAAGATGGAGACTCCACCGAGTCCCTGGGCACCGCCTGCCCCAGCTGGGCCCAAGAGGAAGGCAGAAATCCCCCACAACCTGAGTCTAAAGACTGCAGATAATGAACAAACTCCAGCAAAACCTGCAGTGCAGTGTGCTCCAGTGCACAGCTGTACCTTTGCAAATAGTGGAGCTTCCTGGAGTGCCAGCAGAAAAGACTGATGTGCCTGCAGCCATTATCCTTGCACACACAGCACCTGGCTCTGTCTCTGGGGTCTCTGCTACAGATGCATGAGGAAGATGTGGGGGAAGACCAAGAAGAATGCATAGAAAAGCAGCTGGAACCAAACATTTTCCCCCAATAACACAGTTACACCAGCCTCATTTGTTTTGTTACTTTATTGAAAGTGGCAGATCCCTTTCAATGTTCTTGAAAACTAAACCCATTGTTGCTTTGAATACTGGGCGAAGGGTGTGGGGATTGTTTCCTTGAAAAAGTTTCCTCGTTACACTGCAGAGCATGCGAGTGAGTAACGACACAGGTACCTTATCAACATCGTTTGCTACTGCTGTGAACAGCAACTTCTAAAGCAGCAGGGGCCCTTGTGCTGGCCTGCAGCCTCTGCCTTCCCCTTCTCCAAACCTCCTCTCTACACATTAACTTCTCCTCCTGAGGGAAAAGTGGGTTTGTTCTGTTCTTTCTAACTGCAAGCTCTGACACACAGAACACTGCTGTGCATCAGAGAGCCCACAGCAGCACCTCTTCTCGACTGTACAAGTTCATAGTGTTGCTGAGCCTGGATTTATCCATCAGGATAAATAAAGGATAGGCATAAGGTAAAGTGAACACCATACACCAGGATCAGGGAATGTATGGTCCCCCTGAGCTACTTGCAGCCCAGCACTTAAAATCTGCAGGTCTGAATCTAAGTACCAAAAATCAAGCCTTGTTTCTAACCAAGTGCCCTGTCATTAAAAAAATGCTGAACAGCTCCAGCCTTTGTTCTCAGTGGCTCTGGGGTGAGCCACATCATCCACATACAAACACCCAGACAGAAAGATCTGGGTAACTGAGTTCTTGCTGACTTCATGGGAACCTCTTTTCAGTTAGAGAGCAGTTCTCTAAGCAACCAGCTATCAGGGGTTATTTTCCTAAGTCTATTTTTCTAGACCTTTAAAATGTAGATTTAAGATCCGTGTGCTTACCTGAATTAAAGATTTGTTTTATAAACTAGTATGATACAGAAAGCAAAGCTCCTGGGGATGGCTCTGCTGGGATAGCTTAAGCAGCCAACACAGCAGTAGATGTTTTAGTTTCTCTACTACCAAACACCACCCCAGCTTGTCAACTGGAGCAGAGCCCTGGCTGCAGTGAGTCTGGATTCCAGGCTGAAGGAAGAGCCACAAAGGGAAGGCTGAGAAGGAGAGGGAGGCCTAGAGCAGCTTTTGGGAATCCCCAGTCCTACCACACTGCTGTGAGCCATCCAGTTTATGTCTTCCTGTAAAGCACAGGCTCTTGCATCAAAAACTGCTATGTCGTGTCCCTCTGCCCTGTGAACCAAAGCCCTGCTGATGTCTGCAGCTGTTGTGTTCCCCCCACTCCCCTTTTTAACCCTTCTGCCCCCTGTGGGCCTGCACAGCTCAGACCAGCAGTGCCCAGCCTGCCTGCCAGCTGCCAGGAGCACCAAGGACAGGAACTCCACCAGCTCCCACAGCAAATACACCCACTTTGCCTTCTGCTCCCTGGGAACCCAAGGCAAGCTCTGCTGTTGCCTGAAGTAGGTGAACTAAGGCCTAATACAAAATGATGTCCCAGAGCCAAAAAGAGAACAATCAGCAAACCCATCCTCCTATGAAATGACAGGCTGGGAAAGAGCAACCGTGTGTCAGCTCAGCTGCTGCAGCACTGGAAAGTGTTGTTACTTGTGTGTGAAGGGCTTGAAGTGATCCTCCAGAACAACTGGAGAGCTGCTCTGACTCTCCCAGAGGCCCTAAATGCCTGGAGAGCTTCCCAACATCCCTGCACTCACACAAGACTGCTCACAAACACTTCTTTAGGAAGGGCAGGAGACTAAACCCATCAGACTTGCCTGTGAAACATATATCAGTGGAAGAGAATCTCCCTTTTTCCAGCAGCCAGGCATTTACCAGAAACAAGCTGTGAATCAAACCAAGCCAAAATGGACACATCCATTGTAGGAAAACAATTAAAAACTGCATTGATTACATTGTAAAAACAATTAGACCACCCATCTCGGGTTCTGCAAAAGGTCTAAATTGTACTTGCATTGCAAACCCCACCCTGGGTTATCATGGAAACACGGCTAACATGAAGGCTCTGAAATGTCCTGGGGTCCATCACAATGTCACATCCAACAGATGGTGGTCTGGATTAGAGATGTAGTTCTTATGAAGCTGGAAAAAATCCTTCCCCCCTGACAAGAGCAGCAGGGAACAGGAGTGTCAGCGGGCAGAGGTCAGGTGGTTCCGACTGTGTGAAAACCTGCAAGGAAGAGTTAGCAAGGGACAACAGCTCAGTGCTGGCTCTTGGAGGCTCTCACCTGGAATGAGCAGGGCTGTGGGGGAAGGGGTCATCTGGGTGGGTCTGTCCCCACTCCCATTGCCAGTTTTTGCAGTCCTGACAGACAAAACCAGCACTTTTAACAAAAAGCCAAGGTGGTTTGACACTTCTTCAGGCTTTCAAGATTCAGTTCCAACCTAATAAGAAGTTTTCAGCACTAATGTTTTATGGTAAGAAAGCAACCAGGTCTTGAGGTTTTGCAAGCCCCTCAAAAAAACAACTATACTGTGCTTCTGCCCTGCCCAGCAGTGTCATTTCTAGGCTGAGAGAAGTGAATGATGCTGAAACATCTGCCTGTCTGCAGTCACCCACACACATCTACGTGTACCTCGTGCTCAGTCTGCCTGACTACCAGTCAGCCTGCTGCTCTAGCTGCCACAGTGGTGATCAAAGGCTGGATTCCATCTTTTCCAACCTTAATGATTCTGTTCTATTCAATAGGTACTTGAGTTACGAGGCACAAAGATTAACCCATAGAAAAAAATGCTTAGAAAGCCTAAGTTCAAGGGTGTAAAGACTGTATAGTCTGGGCTGTGTTTGTAAGGGCAGCCAGAGCACAGAACAGTTTCTTTTGGTATGGTACAACACTTCCAGCCTGCTAACCAGGCAGGAGCCAAATGTAAAGTTTCTGTCATGGTATGGTGAGGGTGAGATTTAGGATAGCCTGCTGTGAAAGTGAGAAAAGCCAAATTCGTGTTAAATAAAGTCTGATAAACCTGCAACCAGGTTAACTGTGCTGGTACCTGCAACACATGAATGTGACTGGACTTGAGGCCAGCAGTGGAGCCAAGTTTGACCCAGCAAAGAACTAAATTCTACCAGACTACATTCTCTCACTAGTTTAATAAATAATTCTTGTCAGGACAAGTACACTTGTGTACACCTAAAGGTGGGCAAGCAGTGACTAGCTGCAGGTAGTGCTTTAAAGCACATTCCTTGCAATGAAACATATTTATTAACAGAAACTTTCTATCCCAGAAGCAATTCCAATGAGATATTCCACAGTCCTTGCTGCCTGGGTAATGGGAGCAGCAGGACACCATATGTACACAGATTTATGTGCTAAATGAAGGTGAACAGCAGCATCTTTCTGTGCCCTACAACATACACCTACACTACAGAAACCCATCCACTGTGAGGAAAGGCTTCTGAGGCAAAAGAACTGTTGCCATTAAATGAAAGCAATTAGAAGTGCCATAGGAGCTAGGAAGGCTCTTTTGTCTGCCTGGACTTTGCACAGCACAGGAGCAGCTGGTTCAGTGCCAGCCCTGCCCCAGCTCACCCTCAGACACTCCCTCACCTTTGGACCCGCTCCACCATGTGTGCTATCAGTTTGTCAGAGATGCCTGGGCAGGACTCCTCGGCCAAGCTGAAGGCATTCTCCAGCTCCTCCATGGCTCCCACGTTGCCTCCAGTCTGCTTGTGCTTATCTTTGAGCTGCAAGCCAGAAACAGGGCATTAGGTCCTCATGTTGTTGCAGAAAGCACTGGTCAAGAAGTGCACCACTGACATGAAGGCCCTTTCCCTCTTATTATAATTCCACCAAGGTGCAGGAGGGCACCCACATTCCACTTAAAGGAACCAAAAAGAGCTCATTTGTAGGTCAGTAAGGTGGAAGTCCCATGTCAGGGCTTCAAATCTGCCTCCAGGTACTAATGTCTATCAAAACCCTTACCTAACAGGATGTACTCTTTAACTAGATGTTGTAAGAAATGGACCAACAGCCCTGAAAACTCATAACAGGACAAAGAATTCCAGGTGTATCTGAAGCAATACAACCACCTTTGCTGCTAATGACAGCCCAGCACTCCAACACACACACAGGCTCACAGTCAAAATATACACAGTGCCAGGAGTTAACCACCACAACTTTTAACAACCACAAAAAAAGTCTTGAGTTGCTTCTAGTGACTGGGAGGCCAAGGCAGAAAGCTGCCACAACAGAGATCCTCAGCCCCTTGGCCTCCAACTCCCTCTAAGAAAGCTTTACCCAGAAGGTAGGGAAAGAAAGCCCACACACCAAGACCTCCACACACAGCACCCTCCCTTCATCAATTCACATCTCTCATGGTCACTGCACTCTGACTAGGCCTCTACTTCTACATGTTTCCAGCTGTTAATTTGAAATAGCCATAGCTCTGTTGAGAGGCAATGCCTCACAGGTCACTGGTGCTGGGCCTGAAGGAGTCTTTTGCTGGAAATCCTACATTTCTAACCCCAGCAGCAGTTCTCCACCTTCTTCTCACAAGCTGCTGATGTGACAGCCCCTTCCCCAGGGCACCACCACACAAGGAGCTGAACAACAATCAAGCATCTGAACAAGCAACATCTGGTCCAGTTCAATTAAGCTCTCATTAGGCCCTGCTGATTAAAAGGCTTTACATAAGCCTTGCAGTTCTTTGCCTCAATTCTAGCATCAGCCTTTCCTGTTGTTGGAGCTCACCTTTTCTCAGAAAGCAGAACAATGTGAATGCTAATCCCCAGCTGCAGTCATGCCTGTGCACCAAGTTCCCTGCTGGGAACAAACAGTTCCCAGCCAAAAAGGGCCACTGCCTCCTCAGTGGGGCACCTGTTCCCTACCACAAAGCTGTGGGAACAACCCACACACTCCTCTGCTCTGTCAGAAGTGGCAGGGGCATGGAGGGCAACTCAGTTACATATCAAGGATACAGATTTCTTAGGCCAAAAAGAGCTGTGATGCTAAAGCCAAGGATTTGATGTGTACCTACCAAAGGCTGCCTGTCCTAGAATAAGCACAGGGTCTGTCCTGGAGGTAAGGAGTCACTTTATCAATAGCCTTTGATGCCAAGCCCCTGAACTTCAGCTTGCCCAGCAGCCTGTGATGGGAGCTGTATGTTCTGGGCTGTCTCTTCCCACTGCAGAAGAGCTCTCTGGAGGCTTGCAGGAGCTAGAGCACTGAGTTAACCTTATCAGGCCCAAAAGTCATTTTACCTCCCTGCTCCACAATGCTTCCAGATTTGCAGCTGTCCACACCTGCTAATGACTCCTCACGAGCTCAATGTTAACATCCAATAACACACATTCAGGAAAAGATTACGAAGAGTCAGTCAGATTTCCATTCACAAAGTCCAGCTTCAGCCCCTTTAGGGAAAGAGGGGATCAAGCCAGGCTGGTTTAAGATGCAATCATACAACAGTGAGGAGGACAAAGTCTTCAGTTCTAGTTTCCTACCAATAGCAAAGAATAACACAAGCTAGCAGCAGCGAAGCAGACTTCACCTGGAGAAGTTTTCTTTCAAGCCCCCTCCACTGCTCACAAAACCCAGGTTATTTCTGAGACTACCCAGAACCCTTTCTGCTCCTAATTTTGTTCACTGAGCTCTTCAGAGCCAGCAAAAGTCTAATCAAAGGAAAGGGGGATCAAAAAACTGGGGCAAGGGAATCAAAATAGCAGAAATGAAATGATCGAGAAGCCACTTCCTGCCTGGAACTGGTGCAGCAGGGTGGGTAAGGAAAAGCACAAAATGCATTTACAGTCACACAGCCCTGAGCACTCTGCCCCAGGAGGCTCCTAAACTGAACAGAGACCCAGACATCAGTGACTGTGCTGCACAAACAAACTGCATCACAAACCAGCATGGTTTTAATGTGGTTTCCTTTCATGGGTCTAGGTCACTGGCCTCGTGCTCTGACTCTGAAAGTCAAGGCCTGTGGAGCACAAAACTCCCAATTTCCAAAGTGGAGTGGTCTCAAGAGCCTGCTTTTCAGAATGACCTCTGGTTAGGTGGCAGGGAACTCCTTGGTCTTGGCATTCTACCAATAGCAGTCTGTACAGATCAAGAAACAGTCCAGCAACCAGCAAAGCCAATTCCTGCTCTAATCCACCTACCTTCCCCTCAGTAACTCTGCTGTGGACACACACAGTGACAGGCAGCTCAATACCCATCTGCTCTCACAGGAGCTGCACTTCAGCCTTGGAAATCAGGGTCTGGAGCTGCTAGGCATCAGCAAGCCTAAGATGCAGGTAAGAGACAGATACTCCTCTATCAGATCCTCACCAGAACACAGACTACCAGAAGGGTAGTGCCTTTCTTCCAAACACAAGTGTTTTCAGGAGGACATGCCAGGGACACACCTTCCCCACATATGGTCCAGCCCTCTGAACTGGTACAAATGCTTTAGAGTCCCTTAACCCCACTAGACACCTCTCCACACCTCCTTTCTCCAAATCCTTCCCATTTACTTATCTGTGTCAGGTATCTCTTCATCTGCAACCAGCAGACACCAAGAAGGTTCTACTCACCTCCCCAAAAACTGGGTGAACAAGTGTGGAGAGGCACTGTGACCGTGGTTGCCTCTTGATAGGCTCAGTAGGCTAGAAATCAACAAGACAAGAAGTTACAAGCACAGGCAAAAGCTGTGCAAGGGCACAAGATTTACTCAGCCGTTGGTGAATTCACAGAATTACAAAGAACATCACCAGATCTTGGAAAAGTCACAAATCACAGTACCCTGACAATATGGAAGAAGCAACTCTGGAGCACCAGCCCTTGGTGCCAGACTGAAATAAATTTCAGACAAAAGACAAGGGCTTGATGGCTTCCCCAAGACACCCAAAAGCTCATGTTAGCTCAATCCACTTCAGAAAGACCAGACAGCACACAGACCTTCTGGGAACCATGAAGAGCCATTCCTTTGTGCAGCTTGCTCAAGGAATTGGGGCGAATGGTTGGTGGGAATGTCCAGATTGGACCTTGGTCTCCATCCTCTGCATCTCCATCACTGCAAATGGAAAGGGGAAAGTCAAGACAAAGCCTCAGCTCCATACATTGGGGGTTTGCCCATACTTTCCCAGAATCACAAGTTCTCCCCACCTGACTGCCATATTGCTGCAGGACTTCAGGCTTTTCCCTATCCCACAAAAATTCTGAAGAGAAACCACTTCAATCTCTACAGCACCTATATCAGAGAGATCTGAGCTAAGCACTACATCATGTTTCCAAACCACCGTCTCACCTCTCTGATCCAGCCAGCTTGAAGAAGTTTCTAGTGCTAGTTAAATTTAGGAGAATTTCAAGACAACCCAAGTGCACAATGCAAGGGCCAGACTTAAATGTCATAAGCCAATTTCTCTGACTGCTTGGTCACTTGAGTGCTGCCACAGGTGAAGAACAGCTCTGTGACACCGTTCTGGCAATGAAGTGCCCTTTCTCTACCCAAGGCCCATAGCTTGACTGTCCTGCATGGCACTGCAAATATTTACCCCTGAGTACACATACACACCAACACAGCTCTTGCCACAGCTGCTAAAGCCTGGAGCTCTGGTAGTTAATGAAGGGTGCCTAAAATACAGGCAATAAGAGCCCTGTTCTACTGGTTAGACACAGACTAAATGTTTTGTGTCAGTGTTCTGATTCCTTACACCCAGCAAAGAGGCTCCACAGGCTAAGACCAGAACAGAGAACAGAGTCCCACTGAACAGGAGGTAACAGTCTGGCTTGTCAGGCAGCACTCACTTGCTCCCACAAAATGACAGCTCAAAGGTAAGATCTCAGGTGGGGAAAGGACCTGAGCTGTTTGCAGAAGGCTGCCCTGGGGCAAGCAGGGGCAGCAGGGCCATCCCTCCATGCAGAACATGTACGTACATATCGGAGTCACCAGAACTGGAATCTTCTCCGTGGCCCTCTGACTTCCAGCGCTTGAATCGATCGATCAGCTCCATTAGGAATGAGGTTTTCTTGGTGTAGCGTGTGATGAACTTGTGCTTCAGCAATTCTTTAGCTGTCGGCCTCTGGAGCAGATAAGAAAGCACATCACATCTAAACATCTCTGCACACTAAACACACAGCTCACTGACTTCATCTGGAATCACAGAATAGCCTGAGCTGGAAGGGATGCACGAGGGTCATCAAATCCAACTCCTGGCCCTGCACAGGACAGCCCCCAACAACGCTACCAATCCCCAACAAAGTGCCTGAGAGTGTTATCCAAATACTCCTTGAACTCCTGGCAGCCTTGAGGCCAAGCACCCTCTGGGGGAAAAGCCTTTTCCTAATATCCAACCTAAATCTCCCCTGCCACAGCCTCAGGCCATTCCCTTAGGTCCCATTGCTGGTCATCACAGAGAAGTGATCAGTGCTTGCCCCTCCACATCCCCTCATGAGGAAGTCCTGCCAAGCTCACATGTCCATCCTGTAAGCTCAGCAATTCTCTCTCTCTGCAATTCTGGAACCTTCCTGTTGAAGGCATTTTTGACCTCTGCTGGCCTTTACCCAAATTCACAGGTGGGCAGCAACACTCACAAATCTAGGATCCTTATTGAGGCAGGCTTCCACAAACTCCTTGAAGGGCTTGCTGTGGTGACCCTCAAGTGTTGGAGGGTTGTTTTTGGGGATCAAGAAGAGAACCCTCATAGGATGTAAGTCAGAATTTGGAGGCTCTCCCTTTGCTAGTTCAATGGCTGTAATCCCAAGAGACCAGATGTCTGCCTGGAAAAGAGAAGAAGAACACAGAACAGAAAGGAACATTTCTACAACAAGAAAACACAGTTTTAGGACACTGACTCACATAACTAAGATGGGGTATTTAATGTCTAATATACAAACTTCTCCAGCAGATTCTGCATCATAACAGAAAAGAGTAATTCCTGCAGTAAGCAGCACTTCCAATCCCTGTTTCTGCCTAGCACCACCTCATGCACAGTAGCCCCAAGCAGCAATCCTCCTGCTCCCAGCTCACCTTGAAGTCATAAGCAGACTGTTTGATGACCTCTGGTGCCATCCAGAATGGAGTCCCCACAAAGGTGTTTCTCTTGATTTGGGTGTCTGTCAACTGTCCAGCCACCCCAAAGTCAGCCAGTTTCACATCTCCTTGTTCCGAGAGCAGCACATTGGCAGCTGTATGCACAAATAAGCAATTAAGGCTGCTGGCCTCTGCATCACCTCCAGCCCACACAGAACTGAATACTGAGCAGAGCCCTCCTGTGGCATCTTCCTTCACCCCAGTGATGACCCTCAGCCTGGATTTCCAGCTTCAGACCCATTCTTGTGCTTTGAACTCCACTGGGTAATTTGGAAAAAGCTCATGCACTATGTTGGAGCAGAAGGGAAATATTCCTAAGGCAGGAGCAGGGAGTGTAGATGTGAAGGGCCACACCATCAATGAGATGTGACTCCTGGCCACACAGAGAAGGGAGGGTAACACAGTCTCTAATGCTCTTGACTTTTGTTCCCCAGAGCAGCATTCAGCACAGATTAAATAGCAGATTCTTCTAAAGAGCTCAAGGTCCACTCTTGTACTAGTTCCCACTCACTCATACAACATTGTGTAAGTTTGGAAATGGGGGTTTTCATTCTGAGACTCTGCCTAACTTTCAGCATTTCCCCATCACTGGCAGCCAACACCCCTATAAAACTTGCAGTGCTAGAAACATGCAGTCTCACACACACAACAGAATTTTCTCTCCCATTCTCCCTGCATGAGGCTTCTGTGCCCTGCCTGCTCACACCCCCTCCTGCAGTGGGTCAGAGCAGTGAGCATCTGGCCCTAGACCAGCTCCACAGCACTGTCCCTCCCTCCTCCTGCAGTACTTTGGTGCTCTGGCTTGCTGGGACACTGCTCTTTGAGAGGCAGATGCCAGCTCTCTCTATACTACACGTGGCCAGTGACTATAAAAAACAGCAACAGGATAAGCTGACACAAGCTGCCCTGATTTTCTAGGGCTGTGAACCCTGCATGAGGACAGCTCACTCCTGCTGTGAGCTACAACCACAATAACCAGCACACACACCCTGGGGGTCCAGCAGAAAAGCAAATATCAGCTAATATCTGAGTCAGCTAATATCTGAGCATGCCTTTCATTGACTCCTTCACTTCAGCTCCCTGACTTGTCCAAACTCCAAGTGCCAGAGGAGAGCTATAGATCCTTACTGTTACCCTAAAGACATGAAAAGCATGAGTTGTGTGATACAGTGACAAGCATAGATTCAGAAAACAACAACCCAACAAGAAAAGCAGCACTGAGAAACAGTCTTTGAAACCTTGAAGATTATGGTGAATATAATAAATCTGAGTATTGTTACTAACATCCATTACAAGAAAGGGAGCTGAGCTCTCCAATCTTACCTTTGATGTCTCTATGGATCTTCCTCTCTGAATGTAAATAATCCAAACCTTTTAGGATTTCTCTCAGGATAGTAGCTATATAAGTCTCCTCCAGTGGTCCTGGCTTCAGCTGACAAAAGGCAGAAAGATGACTTAAAAAAGGGTGACTGATGCCTTGGATTTTCCAGGCTCTCAGTTTGTTACTTGGAAACCTTGGCCAAGCAGGTCATACTCAGCAGGAAGCACCTTCTTGCACACCTGATGCATGTGCTACATGCAGAATGCTGGTGTTTGCACCTGGCAGCATTCAATGGAAAAACTTTGGGGGGTTTTCTGCCAGTCATCAGTCTGTTACAGGCTTCCCAAACAAACAGCAGTTCATCTCTCACTTTGGCCTGGAAATATATTGGCCAACAGAACATTTTAACAGTTTCTCTTGTTCAGGTCTCTCTGCCAGCATGCAAGTGCTGAATTTCAGCCTCTGAGATATCAACCCTCAGGCTGTGGAGTACAGTATCAAAGCTCTTCTCCTTTCTGTCAGTTCTCCTCTAACCAAGTTCTGCCTTCTCTGTGCAACAACTGAGGTTCTGACACTGATGATTGCTGCTGATGACAGCTCCCCACTACAACTTCCTCCAAGTCACTGTAGGCTCAGCAGTTTTCCCTACATCATTAGTTACCTCTCTGGAAAAATGGGCATTATTGTCCTGAAGAGAAGAGAAAAAGTCTGTGACAGAATGCAGTGCAGTGGACCTTTGCCTATGGGTAAATTCTGCATTTGTATTCTCTCAGAATTTGGGGTAACTTAATCATAGACCATGTATTTTACTGAGTTATGCAAGCACTGAGCAATACCATGACTCTGACTAGGTGCAGTACAGATTTGCACTGCTCAAAACCAACTGGCTGTGTTCACTTTTCAGTTCACTGGCTCTTTCCATCATACAGCAGCACAGCATGCTGGAAAACAGTGCTGGGACAGCTGAGCTCCATGAAAACATTCCCTCTGTCCTGGGATAAACATAACCAATACGTCTGTCCTGCACTGCTTACCCCTCAGGCACAGGGCTGCCAAAAGGATGGTATGTGGCAAGTGAGTGTCTGGCTTATGGGCATTTCACAAATCAAGTCTTCAGTCAGTATTTTTCACAGTCCAGAACTTGCCACTTACTCACCAAATCCAGGGCTGAACCTCCTCCCAGGTACTCCATGATTATCCACAGCTTAGTGCCCTGCAGGCAAGAGCACAAATCAAGAGCACAAATCAACAGCAAAGACAGTAATAAAAGCAGACAGAAAAGCGAGACACCCATGAGGCAGCAAGACACAAGAGTAGACCTGTACACAATCCAAGAGATGCTGCACACTGCAGCTCTCAGGAGCTTAAGGAAGGAGCCTCAAACTCCCTCTTTTCAGGGATTACCTGCCTCTAGCACATTTACAACTCTCAGTCTGCAGTTTTACATGGGCAAGTGCCCCTACAAGCACCAGACTGCCCACAGTTAAACTTATTCCCAAGTTGGAGCCCTTTAACATCTCTCCAACAACTCATCCAGCATAAATCCTTCTTGGCAATGGCAGGGGAGCATTGCAGCCTTTGATCTCATTAATAGAGCTGCCATCATGAAGGGTACAATCAGCAAGACACTCTTATTTCTCAGAGAAGAGATTCCATGCTGAGGTTACAGGGTCCCAACAGAAGATAAGCTGCAGGTCCATGAAACTACAGCAGAAGACTGAGAAAATGCATTATGGCCTTTGAGAAATAAAGGAGGAATATTCAGGACCCGAAGTGCTCAGGAACTGTTTGCTGCAGTCCCACTGTTACATTAATCTCCAGCAGCCAGTATGCATAGGCCACTTCTGATCAACACTACTTCCATTAGGGATTCCTAAACCTGCTCTCAATGGAAGCAGTATTAGTACTCCTCCATAGACTCAGTTAATATTGTTTTCACCATTTCTGATGAAGTAGTTCCAACCTCCTCTTTTTTTCAGAGGCATAAATTCCTCAGTGGCACTGCCTTAACCCTGTGCTATTCTGGAAAAGTATTCCAACAACTTCCTTTCCAGAACTGTCAGACCAGGTAAAGTTCAGTTTTCAACAAATATCTTGCTCTCCAGTGAAGCGCCCTGCTCTTGGTACCACAAAGTACAGGGCACCTCATTTCCATGTGGCCTAAAAGCCCAGTCTGCTATTAAGTGCACATCAATGCAGTAAGCAGAGCCACCACTGCTCCTGCTGCCATGCTGCCACCCATACATCACTTCGCAGTGCCATGTGCCACCATCCACAGAGCAGCATCCACAGAGCAGCACCCCCATTCCCAACGACTGGCAAGGAACCACCAGGGTTTGTCCTACCTTCAAGTAGGAGCCATAGTACCGGGTGATGTAGGGACTGTCACACTGGCTGAGCACTGTGATCTCCTGCTGAATGTCCTCGATCTCATCCTCAGCCTCCTCCAGATCAATGATCTTGATCGCAACCACTTCCTTGGTGCGGTTGTCGATCCCTTTGTACACTTCACCAAACGACCCCTTGCCGATCCGCTCCAGCTTGGTGAACAGCTCCTCGGGATCCACCCTGGAGTGCTGAACCATGAAGCAGAGATGGGAGAATTCCATTAAGTTCCCAGGCTGCAGAGCACCACACATACCCATACAGCTCATCTCTGTATCTGTGCACCTACCACGTTGATACATTCACCTGATACTCACCTATCTTAAACAGTCTTAGAAACTTAGCACAGAATATATGAAAGATTAGAACTGAAGAAACCTTTTCCACAGGCTTTCCAACCCTGCAGACCACAATGAGGGAGGAAAAGGAGGGAAGCCCAGCATGAGAATGTCAGCAAATATCACTATGGAAAGTGTCAGCTCCACTGGGACAGGGCTGCTCAACTGCAGGCACCAGCTGGTGCCAAAGCAGCTCCATGAGCAAGCATCTGCTCACACTTCAATACAGACCAGCAAGGGGTACCAGAACCAGCTTTCTCTTGGAGATCTGGATGAGAAAATGGGCACAAGCAAGAGGCTATAAAAATGTTTCCCTAGTTAGCCTTCCTGCACTCAAAGACTAAAATTATTAAAAATATCTGCACCCCTCCCTACTTGTCTGGAGAGTGAAATGTTACAGTAATATGAATTCGCATTCACTGTCTTCTCTGCTGCAGCCTGATTTCCAGGCCAGCTCTCCTCAGATGTTTGCAGATGGAGCCTCACATCTTTCGGAAGGTCAGCAGCGAGGAGGAGGCAGAAGAGCAGAATGGACACTCCATCTACCTGACCTCTTTTTCTGTGCCAGCCTCTTTAGCTGACATCCTCAGATGGAAAGACAAATAGCATCTCCTTCATTAGATAAGCACATCAACTAGGCAGTTACTAACAGAGAAATACTGACTTTTTAACAGCAGCAAAGTTAATTCTTTATTAAGATGTGTATGGGTAATAGAGGGAATAAATCACAGTCACTTTCTCATGCTATTTAATTCAGTCCACCTGCACTCCAGGAGGTCCCTCATGCTACTAAAATGCCCTTTGTGATTAGTTTTTCTGCCTTTTTTTTTTAATAGTTTGAAAAAAAAAAAAAGGAAAATGTGGCCTGACCTTAGGAAGCAGCCAAGCCATTAGAAGGAATTTTCCACACCCAGGATTTCTCAGTCTCACCTCCAACACGCCACCCAGTGAGAGTGCTCTCTCACACGGGCCTTGAGTTGGCAGATTTTATCAGAGAACACAGAAGCTGCATTTTTCCATCTCGCACCACGTTCTAGCAGCAGGCCATCATTGAGCAGCCCAAGGTGTTGCTTAATGATTAAGCCAGTCTGTCATCACAGGTTGTTTGCCTTCTGTGCAGTGCTATAAGCCAGGCCCAGGTGAGCTTTATAGGCAGCTCACTCAACAGGATTTCCACACAAACTCCACTCCAAGATAGAGAAGGATAACCAAATATCCTTTTGCATCCATAGCAACACCCAAACAGGCTGTACTTTGAACAAATGCACTGGAAACAGACTAGAAGGGATGTTCAGAGATAAGAACTGGAGATGCATAGCAGAGACTGGAGAGAGAGGGGTGGGGGAAGAGGATTTGAGCTTGAGAAATATTAGGGGACAACATGAGAATGATGACCACTGGCAGGGAGAACAGGCTGACTACTCCAGGCTCACTACAGACCAAGAATAGTTTCCACCTGTTGACCAACTTGGAGGAAGGGGCAATAAAGTGCCCCAGACATTACTGTGCACAGTGACCTACTGCACCCTAAAAATGCCTATCAACACATCAGCCACTCCCACACATCAGGGAGAAGGGAGAGAAAGAGGATCATCTCCTAAAAGCACCTGCTCAGCTCAGAAAAGAAACATTACCCACATGAATACTGCAGGGAAGCAAACCTTCAAGAAAACATTCCTCCCATGTAATTTTTCCATGAGTTAAGAAACAGCAAGGTGGAAGTAACTGCTCCCTGCCTCAGCTTGGTAGAGCACATCAGAGAATCAGGACTGATTTCTCCACATCAAGACATCAAACATAAGAGCACTGGCTGTGGCAGGCAGCTTTAGGGACAACCACCACTTTATGTGGCAGGCTCTGTAATCATGGACAGCTTTGTAAACAAGCTTCCAGACTTGGATGTTGGTTTATCCTGTTTTCTGTAGAACAAAGACATTCAGGTGGGTGCCGTGAAGGAGACAAAACTTCTGACAAGCAGACAAAAATTTTGCCCAAGGGACTCAGGAAAACACTGTAAGTGATGGGCAGGGAGACAGGCCCACTCCCATCAGGGTGGAAACATTAGGACACTTCATTTGTAGGTTATGGATTTACCTTCCCAGCTGTGACCTGGAAATGCTTTAGAGCTCACAGGTGACAAGGCAAGAGTTTGACTCTCTGGAGGGTCTGAGGATGAACATCCCTCGATGCACTGGCCAAAACTGCAGAATCAGACCCAGCAAGAAAGAGCCCAGGGAGCCAGCACAGGGCCAAAGAGTAATTCCAGCCACATTTACAGTCCCCACACACTGCTGGAGGAGCACAGTTTGCTGATGAATTTCTTCCTTTTCTGGAAACAGGGAAGAGAAAACAGGCCCATCCCCAATTCGAGCAGGTCAATGTCTGCTCAAGAGCACACTTGTGAACTACCATTGTGGACACCAGAGAAGAAATTGCCAGGTGGCATTTTCAGCAACTCTGAACTTCCACAACAAACTAACATGTCCCGTCTGCAGGACATTGTTCAAAAGCCCTTGCCCATTAAAAAAAAAAATCCAGAGACCACATGGTGACCTGTGCTGACAAACAAAAATGCTCAGATCTGTGGGCATAAAAGCCTCAGCACTCATCAGATAGCAGCACAAATGCAGTTCCATCAAGAATGGAGAGCTATGGAACTGCTCTGTCAGGAGAGAGAAGGATGCACTCCTGACTCTCCCCTTCCCCAACACACCTGAAAAGCACCACGGTGAGAGGTGTAACAAGCACCACCCCTCCCTCTCCTAAAATGACTTATCTCAGTACCAGGCATCTTGTTAGAGAACTACCCTGGCTGGAAGTCCATCTTCTGGAATTGCAGCGCTACAACCACACCTGGAAAACTTAATTAGTAGGAAGCAAGAGAATCCAGATGAAATGCTTTATACCTGCTTAAATGAGCACAGATAACCCAAAGCAGCTTATTAGGACCTGACACCTTTGCAAGTGTTCACCAGCTTGGGTTCTTCCCATTTTTCTTCCACATTCACAGAACCCATCAGAACTGAAAAATGGAGCTCCAGGTCAGCAGCAGCTGCTCCTTGTTCTACTACTGCAGGTAAAGCTGTTAAGGGATGACCACTACATTGTAACTCTTTCCTTGGCTGACTGCTTGTCACACAGCAGTTCTGCAGCAAAAAGCCTCCTGCTGTTCCTCTCCACTGAGGCACTAGAGATGGCTCAGGCAGGCCTGGGCAGGCTGTGGAGGGAGAGCACACAATGCACCAGCTCAGCTGCAAGTGCAGGAAGGGAACAAGCATGACAGGGATGGTGACAATTTCCCAGTAATGTGCTCTACTTCTGCCCTCTGGGATCCAATCTCACAGCACAGGAAAGAAGGATGCTCTGTCCTGACAGGTGTGGGAGTCTTTGCCATCCTGAGTGATGATACCATGTTTTAAAACAGACCCACTCACTGCAGCCACCAGCTATTAGCAAGTGCAGTGTGTTATGAGACAAGCCTGGCAGTAACATCAGCTGCTTCATGGGGAAAGAATGGTTCTGGCAGCTCTGCCACCTCCACCTGCTGAGACACGACAGCCACAGCCTTTGAGAAGATGTGGATAAGTACTAAAGAAGAAGGGTAAGTATCTGCCCTCATTTCAGAGCTACTGCCTGAAAAGATAAGCTGCGTATTGGGAACAGAAGCAAACACCATTTGAACCAGCTGAAGATCTTCTCTCTGGGCTGTGTCCAGCTGGATCTTACTCTCAAAATATTCAAGAGCAAGAATCACACCTGCATTTGTTGCAAAAAACATTGAGGGGTGCTTCAATTCTTTCAGAAATGAGAACCTTAATGTGGTGCAGGTTGGAATTGGAATCACTGCTCTATATGGGAGAATTCTGTAACAGAAGATTGCAAAGGCCACAATACTTTATGAGCTGAAGCTGACCAGGAAGATGGCAATTTCAAAGGGTTTATGTGAAACCACAGCCACATTTAGAGTTATTTCTGACTGCAGCGCTTTCCAAGCAGCCAAATAAACAAACATATTTTTTCTCTGCCAAACACAGTGGAAGAAGGAAGCTGGTTTTAATAGAACTCATCTGCTCTTCTCTTTCCCTCATTGCCTCCTCTGCTCCCCAACTTCCCATGATGAACACTCACCTCTGGGCTACCAACAGTCTCTGGTGAAACCAGCTTTGTATCTAGAACAATTTGAAAGCTTCCTTGTCTATATGAAATCTGTGCATAGCTCTCTGCAACTGCCAAAACCTGGAACAGTTTGAATTTCTGGAGTATAGAAAAGAGGGAAGTTTGTGTTCAACACTTTGAAACACTGTTTGAAACTCCCAACTCTCTTCACAGACAGTAATCTTTTGCTTCAGGAGATGAAGCATTACTTAGCCAAAAAAACCTAAATGGCTTCTCCAAGGTCAGGTAAGGAACAACAAATCTAGAAACAAGAGCTCAAATCAAAGTTTTAAACATAGTAACTAACACAAATACATCCCCTGGCAGATAGAGCTCCAGACCAAGACTGCAAGCCTGCAGCACTGTTTGCTCACAGCAAAGGGAGCCAAGGAAAGAGAGGAGACAACCAGCTGAGGCAGGGAAATAGCACCACAGAGGCAGAGCAGCCTGGGCAGTGGCCCGAGGTAATTCTGCCCATCAGCACCACAACTGAGAATCGAAGACAAGTCAAGCCTCTGACAGCCCAATGCAAGCCTTACTCTTTTGATTTTCACAGCACCTCCCTCTGCTCCCTAAATCCCAGTGAAGAAAACTTCAGGTCAGTTCCTACTGCCCTCCCAGCAAGCCTCAGTTACACCAGGGATTCCTGAAAAGACTGGAGGAATGGACAACACAGATTGGTTTTCTATTCCTAGACCAGACAGTCATGGAATGACAGGGTCTGAGAATGCCTACCATTTCCATAATAAATTCAGAGCTGAAACCACTAGAATGCTAATAAGCTTCATGAGTGAATGCTGTGTACAAAAAAAAGCTTCAGAGAAACCTCCTCTGCAGCTACAGAACTGTTCTCAGCCCTAATCAGACAGTATCCTTCCCCTTCTCTCCCTGTACTGTGACTCAGTCAGGCATTATATTTACATTTAATTCCATACACACTTTGGGGAAACAGTTGATGTGAAAGACAGCATGCGAACTAAGATGCATTGCAAATCAATTTTAAATCAGTAAAGGTTCAAAGAAAGCATTAGTTCAAACCACTAAAGCTTTTAGTAATTCTACACCTAGGAGCAGAACAGAATAATGGCCCAAAACATGGTTTAAGAAAACCTGTGTTCAGTATTGACATCTACCAATAATCAAACACAACCAAATTCAGAGGGAAGAAGATGCAAGCCAATACTGTTAATGCGGTTTAGCTTTTAGTCCCAAATCCTGGCATCATCTTGCCACACTCATCTTGTGAAAAATGTCATCACAACAAAAGCATTTAACCACATACACAGAGGCTGAGATCTCTTGAAGAGTTATGACCCAGTATCAAATATCACTGCCTCTTATGCAGGAAGGTTACAAGCACCATTTTTCTGAGACTAATGCCATGAACACTTTAGAAAGGTATGTCTGGCAGGGCCAGCATATAGTTTTTCTGTTCCCATTTCTAGACTTCTTCCAAAAAATGCTCAGAAAGCCAATGAGTCCTGTCTCCCTAAAAAGTGCACACTTAATCCCAGAGAAAGGCTCCATAGTGGGTGAAGAATTCACTTTCTTTATGGCTAGCAACACATCACTATCAGCCCAACACCAGGTACAGAGTCAGACACAGGTCAGTCAGCCAACAGGAGTAAGCTGAGACCTGTGCAACAGAGATAAAGAGTGGCAAAAAGTGATTTTCTGCTTATTTGTTTGAAACCCTTGTATCAAGAGCAAATACCATTATGTAAACCCTTGAAGAGGGTTTTAAAACAAACTTTTAATCACCACTTACCTGGCTAGCAAATTCTCTTAGGTGAGCCATGCCTGCAGGATGGGGTTTTTTGCAAAATCGGGGAGGATTAGGATGTTGCAGCACAGCGGGAAAGTGATGACTTCTCCACTGGTCAGCTGTGACAAGCAAGAATACATAGCTCTCAAGTGAGGTTCTCGGAAGCTGGCTCATTCCCCTGAAGAGTTACCTGCATCTTTTTTCTCTCCTTGATCTGAAGTGCTCCTTGAACCTGCCAACACGTTCTGAGCACGCTAGGCCCTCCTTGCACACCGCATTTCTCAATTCTTTACAGAAATGCCTTCCAGATGCGTCAAGGAGCCTCGCTCTAATGTTACACACCGACCAAGTCCCAGGCTCCATTTTCCCTACCATCACCTCAGCATGCTCCCCAGTATTACAGCTAACCCCACAGTTCTTCTGCCTCACCACCACTCCCAGCATCATCCTCAGACACTCCTTTTCTCCTGCTCAGCAATCCCCTCACTGAGAGCACTCCTCCGCTCCCACTGTCCCCGCTACAGCCAAGCTCAGCTGCTCAGCACACGCCTTCCTCTTCAGGGAGCACAACCAGCACCACCCCGGCCGCCCCTCAGCGGCCCTTCCCTGCACCCAGCAACAGCTGAGCCCCAGCCCGGCCCTCCCCAGGGCCCCCGACCCCAGCATCCCCCGTCCCGGCGCGGCCCCACAGCTGCCCTTTATCCCCACACGCGTCACGGACACCGCGTCCCACCTCACACCTCAGAGCTCTCCCCCCTCCCGCGTTCCCCTCGCCATCATGGGCTACTCGGCGCGCCCCGCCCGGCACCCTCCGGCTCCCTCTGTGGCTCATGGCCGCCGCACCTAGGGGCAGCGCTGCGCCGCCGTCGGGAGCGCCATGCCGGGCCCTGGCGCACGGAGCCGCCGCCGCCCCGGGCTGCCCCGCGACACCAGCCGCGGCGGGGGGGAGCGCCGCGCCGGGCGCAACAACACGGCGCGGCGGCGGGGGAGGCCGCGCCGCGCGGCACGCCGGGACATGTAGTTTCCACGCCGTGCCGCCCGGCAGCGGGACCGAGTTCTCGGACTGCAATACCCAGGATGCCGCGCGCGCAGCGGCGGGGCGGAGCCGCAAGGCGGGGTGGCGGCGCGGGGGTGGCTGGGGCGGGGAGTCCTGAGGCGCGGGGGGCGGGCGCTGTCCGGCCCAGCCGCCCCGCAGTGACGGGGAGGAGGTGGCGGGACGGTCGTTTTTGTGCTGCCAGCCCAGCCTCACGGGGCTTTCCTCTCTCCAGCCCTTACGGGACTGTGCCCGGCAGCCCCTCGGGTGACGCCAGGGAGGCCCGCCCTCAGCTGTTCTCCTGCCCGTGAGGGTGAGGGGCTGTCCCCTCCCCGCCCCGGGGAGAGGCGGCAGAGCGGGAGGAGGACAGCGAGGGGACGGAAGCTCCCTCATGGCCTCGTTCTCAGCGCTGCAGCCGCGGGGTTGGGTTTTCCTTCACGTGCTGTAGTGTCAGTGACTGATTCACAATTTTCAAAGGAAGAAAAAAAAAATTAAAAATTTTCTCAGCCTCTTGCCAGGCAGCTTTAACGCTGGTCCCGCAGCGAACAAAGCAGGCACAGGTTTTCCGTGGCGGTGACACACAAAGCCTTTATCACAACCTGCTGCTTCTAATGGGGAGCTGGCGCTGCCCTGAAGCACAGGTGAGCTGTAGCGAGAGGAGCAGCCCTGGGACTGTCGCTGCATGAACAGATGGGTCTGGCAGCAGCCAGCAGCTCCCCCACAGTCCTCTCATTCCCTCCTGCATTGCCTCCCCCATCCATCTCCCTTCTCTTTGTTTCTCTGCCCCTGATCAAATCAAACAGCACTTTGGGGTACCTAAGTGAAAACATCAAATAGATGGACTACAGGTATCAAAAACTCCTGCAGTGAGATTCTGGTTTTGTATTTAAATCAGCTGTACCTCACTGGGAGGTTTGCACAAAGCCCTTGTCTGTAGGATATTTGGGTTGCTAGGGCTGTGAGTTTATACCTTCAGGACCAGCCTTCTAGCCCCACAAAATCAGACCATCTTGTCTCATAAACAGCCCTCTTCCAAGCATGGCACCTTTACTTAGGAGATCTATGCACAGACAGAGAAACCAAAGCTTCATGTGAACCATGAAAGGAAGGAGAGTGAAGTTCTGCTCTGGTTCCACTGTAACAAGGACCAAGGGGTGAGCTGTTCTCTGTCTGAGTCCCTCTGTAGGCTACTTAATGACCATTTGACCTCAATGCCTCAGCTCTCCACCTCTTATCACATGGACAATCATTAAATCAGCCACTGTTGGCATGAGGCCAACAGAAGGGCAGAAGTCTAACGTTAATTAATGTGCCAAGTCTGAACATACACACAGGAGTAGCAATTAATTGGTTTTGTCAGTTCAGGATAAGTCTTTTATAAGGGTGATTGTCATGTGGGGTTAGCATGGCGATTCCTTCTGAAACTGCTAAAGCTGCCTCGGGAGCACGGGACACAGAGGGGCTCAAATGTGGGCTGGTGTTTTTCCTCATCTGCTTCGTAGCCTGTTGCTTTATGGCTGGGGCAGGAGAGATTGTGTGTGGGGTTTTGGTCTGGCCATTTATGGATCAGTAGCTGGTCACTTTGGACACTTTGGTTGTGACAAGCTGGGGATACAGGGCCTAGAGATGATTGTTCTTTTGTCAGGCAGTTGTTTCTGGTCCTGTTTTGTAGGGGAGAGGATTATTAATGTGCTCAGGAGGATGCAGAAACAAATGCTGATGCTGGGGAAGCAGGTGTGCCTGACTTCTCCATGGTTGTCTATGGCATGTTTGTATCCATCATCACCTCCATTTTATTTCTAGAATGTATCAACTAGAGCCAAAGTCTTGCTCCCTGGTTTTCAGTCAGTGCTGTATCCCTAGCAGGCTAGTTCTCCCTCTTTTATTTTTTCATTTATTTTAACATTAGCAATTGTGACTACAGAACAGTCATACTACAAGTTGTGGGTGTGTATAGATATAATTTTTGCTTTAGTACCCCAAAGTTACCTGTGCATTGCACCATCTACCTCCACTGAAAGAAACCCAGCCCCTGCCTCCAGGAGATCTATATTTGGAAAAAGCCAGCTAAGCAAGTGCAGAAGAGGAGGCATTTGAGTTTGAGGAAAGCACCAGTGTTAATTATGTGCTGGAGTGGCCAAGCCTACAAGACTTCAGTTGCTGAGTGTTCAGGGTTACAGCTTTCACCTGGCCCTGGGAAACAGGGCTGTGGGACAGGGAACTTAGGGCAGGACTGTGCTGTCTCCTGCCTCTGGCTGTCAGAGTAAGCTCCTCCTGGGTCTGTTGGGGTGGTATGGAGGATTACCTTGTTCCTGGAGCAGGTGGGGATGATAGAGAGTCCCCAGTTGCTGATGGAGCCAGCCTTGCTGCTCTCCCTTCCTTCTGTGCTAATTCTGATGCTGCTGGTTAATCTTTGCCTTCATGGCAAGTATGAGTAAGTTCTTACCTCTCCTTACCTTTTGCCTCACAAAATTTTAGGATTTTCATGCTTTTGGGGTTCCTGCTTTTTAAAACTGGTCAAGAATTTTGAGTGGGGACAAGTCAAATACCTACACCTGTAAGTTCATATATTTGCTGTGTGTTCTGAGTGGCTGCCTTAGCCTTGATGCTGTGGGGAAATCAAGCTGAAAAACAAAGGCATCTCTTGTTTGGGGTTTCTTCTACTGTTAGGGTTTCTTACTGCTTTTTAGAAGTTAAGTCTTCTCTGTTGTATGATTTTTCAAGAGGATAAGATTGTTACTTTTTTTCTTCTCCCTTTTCTAGTTCTTTCTGTTAAAGCAAAGGGATTAACCTCCTGAATAATAATAATAATAATAATAATAATAATAATAATAAAAACTTGGTTAAAAGCTGGTGACATAAAAATGTAATATTTAAATAAGTCTTCTGCTCAACACCCAGCCCCTAAACCCTACATCAATTATGAAAGCTACTTACAAGTAAGCTGTGCTGCAGTCCCCATTCCCATGGCAAGTTTTGTGTGCCCATGGAGTCTGCTTTTTCCTGTCCACAGAGCTGGAGCCTTTATCAGAGATGTGTTAGTCAAAATTGCTAAATTTTCTCTCTATAAAAAGGCAGCTATTTTAAAAAAGTTTGATGTTTTCTGCTGGCAGTGTGGAACAAACACTGCTTGAGACAACCCTTATAATTCTCATATATAAGAGAAATCCTGACCCAGGTATTTACAGCTTTGGCCCAATGAGCTGACACACCTGGCTCTGTTTCTGTGAAGTCCAGAGGAGAGTGGGAATAGTTACAAGAAGCTTTGTCTGACATGTTCTTAAATATCCCACTAAAGTAACTCAGCTTTTCCTTTTTGTTATGGAGTGTGTAGTGAATCACCAGAGCACCTGTAGCCTTCTCTCCTGATGCCCCCTACCCTCGATCTATGCTTTGGAGAACAAGGAACTTTTCAGCAACACATCTCAGAGTTACTTGAAGGTAAAATGCTGCAGTTGTATTACTGTATTCCCATCTGTTGCATACCTGCTTGGGTCAGACAGAAAAGGGGTGAGGGGGTGGGTGGGTATGAAAATGTGTGGTAGGACACAGAATCATGGAATCCTATGGGCTGGAAAAGCCCTCTCAGACCATTGGGCCCAACTGTTCCCCCAGCACCAGCCCGTGTCCCCTTGTGCCACATTTACACTCTGCCTCCAGAATGGTGAGTTCACCACTACTCTGGGCAGCTTGTGCCAGAGACTGACCACTCTTTTGGTGAAGAAATTTTTCCTAAATATCCAATCTAAACCTCCTCTGACACAACTTGAGGCTGTTAACTGCTTGTCCTGTCCCTTGTTCCCTGGGAGCTTGGCCCGACCCCCACCTGGCTCCACGTCCTGTCAGGCAGCTGTAAAGAGGGAGGTTGCCTTTGAGCTCTTTGCAGGCTGAGCCCCCACCAACTCCTCCTCATCAGACTTGTGCTCCAGACCCTTCCCCAGCTCCATTGTCCCATTGTACATGCTCCTCCCAGGGAAGGTTAGTCTGGAGCCCCATGTGCTGATAAAAGCAAAGAATGCTGGTCAGTAGACATTGTCTAGTACCACTGCAGGCTTGATCCAGCTATTTATGGCCAAAACAAACCATGAGGAAAGGACCTCAAGAGCTAATGCTCTACATCCTACCTGCTCTGGGTTGTGAAATCTTCATGGTTGGTTCAAGTACTGATAGATTTTTCTGTATGAATTACTCAAAATACCCGGATTTACATTGTTCTGTCCATCTTGAGAAACTTGTCATGACATGTCAGAGAAGCTGTGCAGGTATCCTTGGGAGAGCTGGGCAGAGCAGTGTGGTATGGCCTGCTGTGAAATGTCCCTGGGGCATGGGGCAGCTGGTCTGTGTGTGAGATGGGGACACGAGCCTGCTGCTGGCTCCTGGGGCTGCTCAGCCTGCAGCAGCTCAGGCCTTTCCACCTGTTCCCCCCTTCCTCACACGGAGAGCTCTCCTAGCGCCCTCGCCGTGCTGACCGTGCTGTCAGGGAGCACTGAAGGCTCTGGGGCAGGGAAGAGGTTTTGGAAGCCAGCCTGGTTTGCTCTGTGCTGGTGCCAGCAGGTGGCAACAGCGCTTTGCAGCACCCGGCACCCCAGCCGGTCCCTTGCAACAAGCGGCTGCGCTGCTCCTGCCAAATCCCCGCTGCTCTGTTACTGCTCATCCCTCTCCTGCGTGGGGCATGCTGCACTTCGTGCTGCTGCACGAGGCGGTGCTCAAAGCCAGGAGCTCCAGGCTCTTCAGCCGGCCTTGAAGCCGGTATCTCCCTCCCAAAGGAGGGAGCAGCAGGCTGGGGGACAGTGTGGGTGGTAGCCTGTGCCTGGATTTCTGTCCTGGGACTCTGAGCTTTCCTGCTGTGTGAGTGGGGCCAAGTCTGGTTCAGTTTCTTCCACCTACCCTGCGTACCACATTAAAAATTCAGGTATGGTGAGGGTAAACCAGACTGTATCATGGAGGGTGACAATAACTGCAGGGAGATGGGTACAGCCACCAGGTGACAGGGGACATGCTGTCTGGCTAATAGGTCTGGCACCTTAGCTTTGGAGTCACTAAGGGACATGGGCAGGGGGGTTAGAACGAGATGACTTTTAAAGTCCTTTCCAACCCAAACCATTCTATGATTCTATGATTATTTGCATCAGCAGCTTAGGTACCTTGGGCCTGGAGAGCCCTGAGAAGTGGTAGCAGTTTCCTAGCATAAACAGAGCTGTGGAGCAGAGTGGTTAGCCTGAGAGGTGGGTGTTAAGAGCTCTCCCTAAAGGTAGAATTACTTAGCAGGATGGGGGGGGGGGGTGGTCAAACTTTCCTGTAAAATGTGCTGCAAGAACAACTCTCTTGGTGGTGCTTGTTTGGAGAGGAGCTATATCTGGCTCCTTTTGGATACCAAGAGGCTGGAGTGGTTTGTGACTGGAGTGGTATTGTGGAGAGCAGTGATGTGGAAGAGCACTATTGCTGCATTATGCAGTTGAACACTACTGCTATAGGGACAGAAGGCAAGCTATCTTCTTGACAAGAGGGTTCTTTTGAATCTCTCATGTTCCCAGGGCATATGGTTTTGCCCAGTGCAAAGTGGAGCTTTCAAGCCCTCGGAAAGAATGCACTCCTACAGAAAGAAGCAAGAGCTGGACTCATTGGCAGTTTTACTCTGCTGTGGATTATAGCTTTTGTCTGGACTTGGCCCCTGAGCTTCTGTACAGCAGACGCTAGTCAAGCTCATGCCAAAACAGTCTCTGCCTGAGCTTGCAAGCTACATTGACTGTTTTAAATGGGGATGTTCTCCATAGTCTTCTTTCTTTTTGGTGAAGACTTTGAAGTGCAGCAGTACCTTACCTGAATTCAACAAAGGAAACTAGGATCAGAGAGCACGCTGAATCTAAATTGCTCCTTCCTTTGGTGTAAGGCATAGGATATTAGTTCTGCTCTATTTGGGTATATCACAGCTATTGATAAGTATGAAGTGATTGTTTTGCTTTGGCAGTAATGTCCTGCTTCAGGTCTTAAATGGTGCTCATTGTAGGAAAGCCAGGGAGAATTCAAAGAGAAATCCATACCCATACAAGACAGATCAGTCTGAGCTGGTACTGTTGAAATCCACTGGCTCTGATGATGGCTCTTCAGATCTATGCTTGTATGGAGACTACAGCAGTGTTAAAGCTACATCAGTCTCCTTCCTGCTTTCAGACTGTATCACTAAAAATCTTGCAATATTGGCTGCACAGGGCTGATTTTCTGCTGATAGTGTGGCTCTTGAGGCTGTCTTGAGTGTTGAGCAAAGAAAAGAGCATTTATCTCTTAATCTTGCTGGCAGAGTGGAATAAGCAGAGTGATGCTTGCAGCTGTAAAGCTCAGAGTGCAGCTGACACTCTGTTGGCTCAGCAACCCGTTGCTTCCCACAGCGACTAATCCCTAAATTAAATGATGGTTACTCTAAGCTGAGAGCATGGAATGCTTGTTTTTCCAAGCTGTGTTTCTGTGCAGTGGTAGCAGGCAGTTCAAGAGGATTGATCTGAATTCTGGGTTCTTGCAGGCCTCTGTGCTGTGCAGAGGCAGGAATGGATGTGGCTAATGTAATTCTGGGGAGATTTTTGCTTTGCTGCCTGTTTCTTCTGGCTGCCCTGGAAGCTGTATGCAAGTGAGTGGGGAAAGCCCTGTTTAATAGAGCTGTAAGGGATAGTTGCTGGCACATACTTTATCTGGCTGATGTACTTGGCCCTCACTGAGTACTTCAGGGTTAACTCCTGTCTGGTACCATGTAATACCTATGAAAATTGTTTTAAAGGCTCCTTGAAGCAGAGGAAAAATGCTCTGCTGGAACTGACAGCGTGGCATTGTGCTTCAGTGGGTCAGACTTGCTTTTAAACTGGAGCTGCTAAATGTGGTTGAATCTCCTCTGAATTATCCATCCAGAAAATAAGGAGAAAGATGGTGCTGTCCAGAAGTGCTGGAGAAAATAAACTTGTTCTGGTTGCCTATTGCCTGTGCAGATTGGCCAAACACCTACTTTCTCACTCCTGTCCCAGTTAGGAACAGGAATACTCAGCTGTAATTCAGGTAAAACCACAGTGTGGTCACACATGTGTTTACAGAGATCTCTGCAATTCAAAATAATCTCCTTATTCATTCTGAAGTGCTTCTGATCCCTCTGTGTTCCAGCTTTCCCCTGTGAAAATTGCACGACACTTTCGGTACTTCCACTGCCTCAGCTGCTGTTTTGTGAGGCCAGCACCAATAAGTGCAAGCCATTTGGAGACTCCTGGAAAAGAAACTCAGGGTTTCTATTGTGTGTAGAGAGTGAAGAAAACACAATGTAGTGCTGATCCCTGGGTCTGAGTTCAGCATGCAAGGTTTAATGGACAAAAACCTAGAGAGGATGTGACAGCTGATATTCCCCTTCCTGACAGCATTTTTTTCTTACCAAAACATGTTTTTTTCAAGCCATTAAACTAAAATATAACACTAAATAAAGCAAATTATTCAGATTCATGTACTTCAGAGGAAAATACTGAACTGAACTGAGTCCATGCTCCCATTAACTCCCAACATACCTTGTAGAAGGGAAAACTAGAAATGAATGAAAGACTCCTCTTTTATTTCATCGAATAGTTCAAGTTTGATGAGACCTTTTAAAGGTCATCTAGTTCAACCCTCCTGCAAGAGCAGGGACATCTTCAGCTAGGTTTGTCCAGAAGCATTTTGAAACAGGAAGATGCAGTTATCTGGTTGAGTTAATAGTTGCTTGAATTATGATTCTGAAGAGCTTTCTTTTTGTTTTCTTGTAAGGCAAGGAGGTGCAAAGCTACCTGCTCTTTTAGGCCTCTTTGTGTTGAGGGACTTAGTGCCAACATGTAACTTCTATTCAGTGATGAGCACTTCCTTGGCCTCTGCTGTCTGGGCCAAAGCTGCCATTAACAGCTCTATCCCCTGAGGTTCTGCAAGGTTCATTCATCATTTATGTAAATCACTCCAGGCTGCCGCAGTGTGAGCCTGAAGATCTCACGGCTGCTTCTACAACTGAAGTCACAAAGACTAAATTTCTCCTAATAACAAAATACTGTGTGTATGTGAATGCCAGCAAGATATTGTATCCTGCCTTGGCTTCTATCCAGATAAACTGGTCTGTGGTTTCCAGGATATGAGAAACTGAACCTTAAGTGAAGATGTGCTTTGGGAATTGGTGAGAGACACAGACCCTGTGCAGGTCTGTGTGAAGCTGGCTTTGCTCTGATAACTCATGATGACCAGCATCTACTTCTTTTATATCAAGATTGTCTATTAAATTACTCATCTACCCTACTTTGAGGTTTCTACTAGGGGCACCACTGTCCCTTAAACACCAAACATATGGCAGGAAGTGTACAAGACAGCTCAGAGGCTGCTTGGCTTCCTCATGAAGGAGGAGATGTGTTTGGCTGCATCTAGGGTCTTGGTGGCAGTGAAAGCTACCTGGGAGTGTTTCTCTCATTGCTTGCTCCTATCCAATGCAGCAACATTCCAACATTCTTAAATGTAGGATTTGATTGTGTGTTATTTATCACTGTTTTTGCCGCATGTAATGATGCTGAACAGCACTGAACTGCCCCTAAAACCACTAACTTCCAAATACTGAAGTAACTCCACAGTTCAGCTGAGTCTGGTCTCTGGAATGAGATAACTCTCTTCCCCAGAACTGTAGTTTTATGAGTTTCTGTTTCATTCTTTGAAAACACTTCCCCTAATTCTATTTTACTTATTAACCTCATCCTTGCTGCTGAGACACTTCAGATTTAACCTGGCTAGAGGTTAAATTCCCCAAATCACCTGTGGGATACTGCACTCATTGTCACTTCAGGCAATGAGTTCATTGCTCAGGTGAAGTTTTTGGAATGCTAAAGAGATCTTTTGGTGCAAATTTTCATTTAGAGTTTATTTATGTAGGTAAGTAAATATTTCATAGATTTATTTAGGTTGGAAGGACACTTAGGATCATCAAGTCCAATTTAAGCCCTTTCTTTGCTATAAAACAAAAATATCAGAGCTATGAGGATTTGTTGAAATTCTGAATGATGGAAAGCATGGCATAAAATTTGAGTGACTTTTAAAATATAAGCAACCAGCATTGCTTATGTTGAGGTGGTTCTTCAGATGTTTTGTAAAAAGTAATTAATCTTGCCTAATATGTAGTAGATTTTTTTTCCTCTAGCTCTCTGGCTCCTCACAGTCAAAAGACAAACTGAATTAGCTCAGAAAGAAAGATTTATCTGAGCTTGCAACATCTCAGAAATCTTGAATTTGTCCCCAGAGAAGGCTTTTGGTTTACAACTGCTTAATCATTTCAACAGTTGACTCAGTTCAGTACCTGTATAAGAATGATTGTGTAATGGTATTTTTTTTGGTCTTGAGTGCTTTTCTACATTCCAAAACCCTTTTCAACTAACACTTAAAGACATAATTTTATTTCTATTTTCCTTGCATTTTAAATAGCTTTTTTTTTTTTTTGAATGTTCAAGGGTGCATACACTAGCAAGAGGAAGTTAAGACAACATAAGTACGAAACACCCTGGACATATTCCTATTTCTGATTGGTATCAGCTGTAAAATTGCTTAAATACACATTGCTTTTCTCCTTTTTTTGCTGAGATGGAAACCCTAGCAATGAGCTGTGTTCAGATACAAGTGAGCAGGTGAGTCTGACTCACCTTCTCTTAGAAACAGATAAAATTAGTGACTTCAAAACAAGATTTCCTGTTTGCTGATTCCTAAATACCATTAAGATTGATTTGAATCACTTTGACTAAAGTGAATATACCCTGAGCACCTTTGGCAGTATTTTTTTTAACATCTGGCCAAATGTTTCCTGTTGTCATGCCAGTGCTCAGTGGCACACAGGAGATCTGCAGGCAGGGCAAGAAGCAGAGCACCAAGAGCCTCCTGGCTCTTGCTGAACTGATGGTCCAAGACCTGTAGCAGTTCTTTTCCAACCAGAATGCACTAGAAAGCTTGAGAAAGCCTCGTGAGGTTTTCCTTCTTCCCTGAGCATGGGTGGGCATGTGGATCACCTGATCCCAAACACTTAGGTCAGCTACTGCACCCAACTGCCTTTCAGAGTCATGGAAACACTCCAGCCCAAAGTGCAGTGAAGTAAGGGAGACAATGAAATTCAACAAATGCAAGTTAACCCTGCTTTGGACACCTACTTGATTAAGCTCATGTTTCAGCCTGAAGGAGGGAATTGCTTTTGTCCTGGCTATTGCATGTGCCAGATTTGGATACCTTAATGTCAGGTAATAGAATGCTGCTGTCTCCTTTTTTCTTTTTTTCCTTCCTTCTCCTTCTGGTTAAGGTCTCTTCCATCAGAAGCCACAAAAGCTCTCATCTTATAAAAGCAGGAAAACCTAGACATGCTGAGTTCATGGCAGAATCTGTTGATTATCTTCTCTTAGCATTTCTCTGTCTTCTGCAGTGGACTAGGAAGCTCCAGATCACCACAGCTGCATTTTTATGTGGACAATCAATTGCTTCCTGGGCATTTTTTCTTGATGGAAAAGCTGAATTTGTTTCCTTTTGCTTGTAACTACCTTGCTTATACTAATACATCTCTGCAGATGTGCTCTGAATGGAAGATTTATCACATCTAGATGAAAAATAACCAACCAGCTCCCTGATCCAGTCCACAGTGCCAGCAATCCCTAAATTATCACAGTGCAATTTAGAAGGATGATTTAGGAATTGGTATGAGCAGCTGGACATGAATGAAGGTTGCTGTAGCTGACCCTGCTGCTGAGGAAAACAGCCTTACACTGCTCCACAAAGTAAGAGGGGTCACTCTTGTCAACCAGTGCAGCTTTGAAGAAAATTTTTGCCAATGTGGAGTTCCACAAAGTCTAGAGGTGTATCAAGTGTTTAAAAATGTTTTGCTGCACTCAGAGTGGAACTGCATCCTAATGGAGGTGTTGTAAGGTATAATACTGTGCATGAAGCAACCATGCACTCCGAGTTTGATCTGTGCAGACTTGACACATCAGCCTTACCTCCTTGTCTCAGACATTGAAAAGACATTTTTTTAAGGCCATAGCTGCCCTGCCCAGCAAAAGAGGCTAAGACTGAAGAGCCTCAAGTCACCAAGGGTTTAATTACAAGTAGGGTTACATTCTGAATATGCAAAACTTGAGTCTAATCCCTTGGAGCATGTTTAGGGCATGAAGATGTGTTCAGGGTAGAGTCCTGCCCTGTGTTATCAGATCCAGCAATCCCTTTGCCTATGTAGGACACGTCTGTGTGCCAGCACACATCTTGCAGGCGCAGATAAATGCGTCAGAGCTCATAAATGCTGCTGAACCAGTGCAGAAGGGCCTGTTCCCACTTCAGGCTCTCTGATTTCAGGATCATTGCAGGCAGAGACACCTGCCTGTCTTTACCTGTCCATGTGCATGTATCCCATGTGTGAGTGTGAACTGATTCCCAAACCTTGCTGGCGGTTATTTGGTGTTCAGTTCCCAGAATGAGACAAAGCTTTACCCTCTGCCTTTTTTGATTAGAACTTGAAAGGGAAGAGAGCTCTGATCTCTTGGGGACAGTCACCTCATCTGGTGTTTTCTTTTTTGGTGGTAAATATTTGTGTTTCAAAACAAAGCTATAGCTGTTAAACAATCTAAAACTTTTTATTTGTGTCTGCTGCCTTCTTGGTTGTGAGATGATTGATCCATTCAGTAAAATGTGTCACTTTTAAGCAAATTAGGAGACAGGAGGCAAACAAAACAATTATATTTACTGAAATAGGTTCTGAAGAAGATGATGCATCGTCATCAGAGTCCCAGATGTAGCTAGAAGCTGCTGTCTTGCAGTGAGCAGCTGATTAACTGCTACCTGAGTAGTAACAGAGGTTAAACTCTTTTCAGACAACATTGCCAGAATAAGATTCAGGAATATAGGTAGAGATGTTCTATGATTCAGTTCTGAAATTAAATTCCTGCTACAGTTTTCCCCTTCGCCCAGTTTGTACATCAGTTCTAGAATGCACCATATCTCTTCTGTCTTTGTCAAAACATATGTATAACAGAGATACTGTGTCTGCAGTGACAGTGGGCATGGCAGTGGGTTAAGAGAGGAAAGCACTGGGTATCGGTGCTAGTCTACATCAGAAACCAAAGTAGTGGTTTGGTTGTTAAACTTGATGTGTTTAAGTCACTAGAGCTGTATCCTTGTGCAGGAAAATTGTCTAAATGCTGTGGAAAATAAGTTGACTGTGACACAGACTCTTTGGTCTGGTATGTGCCACTCCAAGGTGATCCCATAAAGCAAGTGTTTCAACTCACTGCATGGCTTTGAGAAGGCTTTGAATCAATGCCTTCAGAAACAAGAAAAATACTCAAAAAGCCTCCGTGTTTTACTTGGGTCCCATTAAGCTGCTGCTTCCATCTATTGTTTTGCTATTGCAGCTGGCAAAATAGTTAAATGTAAAAAGAAGTGTTTTGTCCAACCTTCCTGCCCTCCTGTACAGCTTTGCAGCACAAAGGCAGACATTGTAAGTGTGCTTGCAGAGGTAAAGTGATAACTTCACAAACACAGACTGGAAGTATTGCTGCAAAAGTCACATAAGATTGTACATTAAAAGTGGGAGAGACAATGCAGAGGGTGGTTCAAGCTTGGTTTGGTAGAAGGAGTTGTTCTGGCTAGAGTGCCAGAGTTTTGCCAGAGCATCTTGTCTCTGCAGGGACACTTAGAGCAGGTAGAGGCTAGGTTGGTTCCCAGACTCTCTGAAGTTTAACTGGATGTCTTTAGCAACCATCTGCTTCTCAAAGTCCTTAATCTGCAGGTGTTTATAACCTGGTATCAGTGTGTGTAGTTTCTGCTGGAACTGTAGGCTGTGTGAAGTGGCTGGGATAGGCTCTGCAAGGTGAGAGACAAAAACAGCTCCAGTCAGAGCCAGGCTGTGGGAACATCATGTTGAATGACCTCCTTGGCCTTTGGGGCTGTTCTCTTGCTCTTCAGGCATCTATGTCATGCAGACCCTCTGCAGTGTGTTCACAATTCACTGACAATTTCCTTCAGCTACAACTGGTCTTCCCAGAGACTTCCTTCTCTAGCAGTTGAACTGCTTAATATTGAGCAGAAGCTGCTCACAATTAAACTATCTCTTTGTTCTCCCTGATGTGGCTTGTCCAGGGTTTGTTCCCACTTGACATGCTTATAAAATATATCTTTATGGTCTCCTGGTTTTACTAAAGAAGTGCTCTAAGCTGTTTTGGTCACCCCATCTGAGGTAGGAGCTGTGGTGTGGAGCCTGTTCCAGCTGGAACACTGTCCTGCCAGGAACAGCTACACTGGAAACAGTGTTTTGGGGTGATAAAAACTGCTTTTGCACTGTTGCCTGTCATTCCTTTGCCACAAGGGTTTTCCCATTATAGATCAAATCCCTAAGCATAAACATTCTATGGAAAAAAGGGCTCTGATTACACTGACAGCACCTTGGATTGTAACACCCTCTTCTTTTCTGGTCAGCTGAGCCCTGTATGCTGTAGTTTCATTTGCTTTTACTTATAGAGGCATCATTCAGCATGAAACTGTATTTTTAATACAAATGTGTAAATAAATATAGGTAGAATACCATGCACTATTGGGTGGGGGTTTTGTAATACAAAGTTTGTTTTTTTATACACAACCCCCTCATGCTTCTAGTTTTTGTGTCTTTGCTGCAGGGTGGAAGTTGAGGAGGTGCTGCATGCTGTGACAGTTGGGCAGGGAACACATGTGGGATGAGATTGGCACTCACGGGGAGCTGGGAAGCACTGTGGTACTTGCATATGTGCCAGATTTCTGGGAAAAATTATCATTAGTTAAGCAATACTGATATTTAAGTATTCCTCCTCATTTCATAGCCCTGCTGAATAGGAACAGTTTAGATAGGGCCCCAGTGTCAAGCTGTCAGCTGCTACAGGAAGCTAAGGCATAATTTTTAGTGATTTTTTCAGCCATCAAGGTGGCAAAGGCAAAAACAGAGTTTTCTAAGACACTATCAAGCCCACTCTGCAGGGAATAGGTGGGTTAAGTGTAGGCAGTAGCACAAAATCTCTGGAGTCTTGATTTCAGCTTCTGTGGGACAGGCCTTTGTCTGTATTTAAATTTTAGTAAAGCTAATGGATAAAAAATTTCTGAGAGAATCTTGGAGAAAATACATCTGGTGCTGGAGCTGCACAGTCACTATTGCCCTGATCACACTGAGCTGAGCTGGGGTCCCAGCTGGCATCACTGCATGCATGTACCTCTCCTTAACCCTGCTCCTTTCCTGAAAAAGCCAGCTCAGAAAGGAGATCTGAAGTTGCTGAAGGGTGTGAGGTACCTCAGCCTTCTTCCAAAACAGCAAATCAGGCTCCAGCAATCCAATTAACGGCAGCCAACATGCTTTGTGTTAATCTCTGCTTGAGCTGTGTGCTGGATGCTGGCCAGAATGTTCAATACGTCACATAATAAGGGTTTTTTTTTTTCATGCAGGTCATTTGTTCCTTTTTATCCCTCGATTTGGTGACCAGCACTGGTGCACATTGTACTACTGGAGGAATTTATGTGCTCAACACCTTGGGGAGGTGTACTTGCTTCTGGCTTTTCTTGAAGGCAACAAGATGACAACAGTTACATCTCACTTCTCACCTCCTTTCAGAAAATTGTGTTTCAAACATGCCAAATACCCAGCTGCTAATATACAAAGTATTATTGGGGAGAATTTGTGTTTGGTCTGGTAGAATTTCTTGGCTGCAGGAAATTTCTGCAATTAAAACTTCTATTGTTTCAAATGGTAACACAGAAAGCCAGTATTTGTATGTGGTTTATTGAGATGAAATGGTATAACACATGCACATGGAAGAAAACTGAACATTGTGGCATCAATATGATAATGTTGCAACAAGAAGTTGACGTTGAAATTAATTTATAAATACATTGGGACTCCCTGACATGTTTTTCATAATACATTGAGATAAAGTGGGCAAGTTCCTGCAATACACTTCATTCTGGATAAACTATTTCCTATCAACAAAGCCACTTCATTTTTTTTAACAGACTACTTGCAGTTCGGGGGGAGTTGCAAGCATTGCTTACCTTAGCCCAGAGCTGTGGCTCTCTATGTTAATCATAAAATCACTGTAGAATTACAGAATGGCTTGGGTTGGAAGGGATCATATATTTTCAACCCCCTGCATGGGCAGGGACATAGTCCAAAATGCTGGAAGTGACTGAATGGGTAGGACTAACCCTCGGCTGAATATGACAGCGTACAATCCCCCCACTTGGCTACCGTATGAAAAAGACTGGCCAACATCAACTCTGCAGAGGCTGCTCTGGGAATCCAGCAGGAATTATTCCTGTTTCAGCAGTTTGTTCATCACTTTCTGTTACGTGGATGATGTGATGCTCCCACCCTCACCCTGAAGCCGAGTCCTTGGACGAAGCCCAGTGAAGAACAGCAGAGAGCCTCCTTAAGAGAGACGAAAGGGGAGGAGAGAGCGTCTCTCTCTGGGTATAGCAACCCCACCTCCCGCTTATTTCATCTTCCTTACAAGGCTAAAGCCAGAAGCTTTCCTCTCGCCTGGGTCCCTTAAAAGCAGGAGAACAAACCCCAAGGATCCCGGTGGATCCAGCCGGGATGTGCGGCTGACAGAGACCGGGAAGGAGGCGCTGCCATGAGCCCTGTGGAAAGCACAGCAGAGGAGGCTGGTGCTCTCCAGAGAAGTGTGACAGTAACCTATGAATCCTAAACCAGGTGTCCAGTGATGCAGATCTCCTAAAGAAACATGAAACCAAGCCCAAAAAGAAATCACTGAGGGGGAAAAAGTGCAACATGAGAGGTAAATATATTTTTCCTTGGGCAAACTTAGATAACTGGCTGTATTTTGTTTGAAAATTGTCATTGTAAGTCGGTGTCTGAAACTGAACTGCAGACTGAAAAATGCATTTATTAACCTCTGAATAAAGACCGGTCTGACTCTGACTTCAAAAGGAGCACTGGGTTAAAAACTCAGAGCAGCAGATGAATTCAGGTGCCTGTGAAGAAATTTTGACGTTTCCCTTTAGGCATTCACAGCTTAAATCCTGTCAAAAATCTACTTTTCTGTTTTGCTTTCTCTGTTATTGCTAGATGTTTTCAAGTAGTAGTATGCATGTTGTTTTGGGGAAAAAGCGTGGCACAACCAAAACCTAAAATGAGAATATGTCTCAGAAAACTGTCTCCAGCAAGACAATTCCAATGCTCCCATACTCTTGTTCTTGCAACAGTGCCATTTCTTCAGAAAGATCTGTGACCTACTGAGCTGGAATGTCTGTTGACATCTGGTAGAGGTTACTGTAACTGGTATTTGGGGTTCTTTTTTTTTTTTTTTCAATGTAATTGAAACAAGCTGAGATTGTCTGCACATTCTATAAAGTGTTTCCATGCTCTGACTGTCTAGTCTCTCTGATGGGTAATTCCAGAACTGCCAAATCTGAATGGGAAAAGAGGAAACACTTTTAGAGTTCCAAACTGCAGCCCTTCTGTGGACCATGCTGCCAGGGATAGTCAGTGGCTGAAAGATGCAAGACTTTGCCCCCTGTCTGTAAGATGGACTGAGACAAATGTTTTGCAAATGTGATACTACTGACTTCAGCATAACTGTGTTCTTGAACTTCTGATTTACATCTTTGCAATGCTAGAGGACTTACAGATGCTTTTGTTTGCCAGCTAAAACGAAAACTGGCCTGTGGAGAAGAGCTGCTGGGAGCTCTGACAGACCTTGAGGACTCCTAGACAACTCCTCCAGATTCCCATCGCAGGCTTTGGCTCAGCCTTCCAGTCGGTGCATGCAGAGCTGTGGGTTCAGCAGTCCAGGATGGAGGTGCTACGTCGTTCCTCAGTCTTTGCTGCAGAGGTGATGGAGGTTTTTGACAGGTCTCCCACTGACAAAGAGCTTGTGTCCCAAGCCAAGGCTCTCTGCAGAGACTACATAAACTCAAGGCTGATTCAGGCGGGTGTCAGCTGGAGCAAACCCGAGTACAACGCCCCAGTGCCTGGGGGTAAGCTGGCCGAGGTGTCTGCCATACTGCTCCGACTTGGTGAGTCCTGCTGGCAGGGGGGGACCTCAGGTTGGATGGAGTGATTTGCACCAGGCTAAGGCTTCTGGAAGAGGCTTCTCATGTGATGATACAGAGGTTTTCCTTCTCTGCTTTTGGCTTTTAGTTTTAGTTTTGGTGATCTTCCCTAAACAGCTGCTTTGCTTGAGTTTCCTCAGTCTCTTGGAACACTGCTCAGCACAGGGTTTCTCAGGTTTCTCAGCAAAGTTACATTTTTCTGAGGACTTGCAACAGCTCAATATCACAAAGCAGTCTAAGAAAGCCCAGCAGCAAACTGATTCTGTGTGCACAGATCTCCACTGTGTAACACTTCTCAGTACTTTGAGTAGTCTTTCTCAGCTGGGTGTTTTAACTGGACTTGCAGTGTTTTCTCCAGAGTGAGTGACTTAATTGCCACAATGCATCTGGCATCTTCTAGGGGACTGCTACCACTGGACTTGGGCTTCAGCAGTAGCTCACACAGCTTTAATTTGGGGGTAGTTGCTTAGGAAATGTGTTGTTGGAGATTTTATAAAAGCTGTTTTTCAATGGCAGTGTGTTTAATTTTCCTTTGTCTACCTTAGTTATTCAGTAAGACCTGAGTTTCCTTGCTTTTTGCTGGAGCAAGAAGGAGTTTGTTGATGTTGTGTGGCACACACTGCCATTTGGTGCCATCTTCACAGCACAGCAACTGTGGGGGCTTCAGGGAGAGCAATTTGAAGGTCCTGCCTGGAGGCTGGGACATGCAGATATGCTTTAGAGCTTGTACCAGGAGCACATTTTTTAATGTTAACACTTGACTGGCCTTTTGTTTTGGGTTGTGTAGCATCCTGTGTGCTCAAGTCTAGCTGTTTGTCATTTGGGAACCCAGCACCATTATTCTTGGAAGCTGCTTCCAACCTCCCTCTTTGCCTGCAGGCTGGTATATTAGTTCATATCTGGCTGGAAACTACCACCAGCATTTGCATCTGATTTAATTACATCACAGTTCAAACAGGTCTGGTGAAGTAAGCATTAGCTGGGCCTAACAAAGTCAGGACCAGGGCTGATGTTCCCACTTTCTTCCCTTTCTATCAGTTTGATAATATCCCAAGTTTCTTTTTAAGGCATAGCTGTGTTTGTTTTAATGGACTTCAAAAAAAATTCATTCTTTTTCACTTTTTCTCCTCTATCTGATTCTGCTTTTGTTTCCAGTGGTTGTTTGGTCTTTGAGGGAATTTTCTTGTTTTTCTGTCAATCTCACTGTCTATTTGTACTCCCTTTCTTCTCTGCCTGCACTGGGGGTTGAGATTTAAGTGCTTTCAACGCAATCTTCTGTGGGTGGCCAGGAACATGATAAAGGGCAAGCAGGTGGCTCACTGCATCTGAAGGCGTCTCCTGGATTGTCCAGATGGAAAGATTTGGCTGATAGTCCCAGGAACTTGGTGCCTTCTCTGAGCAAATCTGTTTGGAGAGCACCATGTGGTACCCATGCAACCAGAAAGGTGAGCAGTGCTCCTCATTAGGACGAAGAATAGTTTCCATCCTGTTTCTTTGGAAACTCCACTTGTCTTTCTTTTCCCCTTTGCTGCTCTAACCAGCACGAGGCCAGCTGGCATCCAGGCACCTGCCAGGAATGGTAATCCTTAGCCACTTCCTAAGCAGTGCAACAAGCAGGACCAGTTTTTTCCTTCATGATATTGCTGAGAAGCCTGTGGAGATGGGAAGTTGGAGTATTTCCTAGCCCACTGCACACAGAGACTGATGAACTGACTGGTGGGCCAGCAGAAGTCCTGGGCACAGGCAATGCTGTTGGAGGTCATAGGGAGGCAGACTCCATCAGCTCAATGAGGCTTAGCAGCTAATTAGTGCAATTAATGAGTCAGACATGGTAAAACCTAATGGTATAGCCAAATGAGGCACCCCAGACCAACCTGCTGGGTCTGTCATAGGCCTGGTTTATCTGAACTTGTATTTCCTCTGGCCAAGGCCTCGGGAGGTGCCCTCTGACCACTGCAATGAGCTTCTGCACATGGAAACTGCTACTGCTGCCCTGCTAATTCCTCCATAACCACTGGAGAAAAGAGGAGAAGCCCCCAAATTGCTCTAAATGTTGCAAAGTTGGGCATCAGAACAAGAACACTGGAGACCAGCACCAATGTAGAGGTCCTGGGGCTGCTGGGGCAGGGAGGCTTCCAAGTGTGGGGATGCTTTCCTGTGCTTTCCTTTCCTGGATGCTCCTGCCTGCCGTGTGCCTTGCTGCAAAACAGGGCATATGTGCCTCCAACCAAACTCTGATTTCATCTGGGGCCTTCAGGGACTGCTTGTTAAAAGTTGGAGCAGTGGCAGGCTACCAAGTGCTGATCCCAGGCTCCTGTGCCTCCCTCTCAGCTAACCAGGGCTATCCCCACTTCCTGACGTTTACCAGGAAGCCTGTGTGCTGCCTGTGAGGAGAAAACAGCTGTTGAGTAGTACAAGTAAGGTTTCCTCTTATCAAGGCTGACCATGTGTTGGCAGGTTTCCTCTAGCTGTCAAACAGGGACAATCCCTTACTTAGAAAGGGCTGAGAGAGCTCAGCTGTGAAGTTCTGTAGAGCTGGGTTTTGCCTGTGCTGAGTGCCAGATAAACGAATTAAGGATCAGTAGCTAATACTCTATAAAAATATCCTGATTCCAGTGACAATTTCATTTTTACCTCTCATATAAATTAAATTCTGAGGAAGATCAGTTGCCCTCTGGCTGGGCCAAGTCGCCTGGGTCTTGCAGTGGGATGTAAAGCTGTTGGGATACCTCTTCCTCTTCCCAGAGCACCCTTGTGCACGAGAAGAGCACAGAGTGTCCTAAATCTAAGCCAGAAAGGGCTCTCTGTGCACAAAGGAGCTTGGTCCCATGTGGTGTTTGCATTGTGTCATGCTCCTACAGCAGCTGTGCAACCTTCATTAAATATCCATAAACCTCGACAGAGAGAGAAATCCCTTGGAAACTGGGGTTTATTCATTCTACTACTCAAAAATTATTTGTTTTGCTACAAAAGGAAAAGCTTTACTGTTGTTTCCCAAGCTCCATAGCTCAGTCCTTTAGGAGGAGGTTCTCTGCTTGTCCTTGGTGTTTTTTGTTTTGATCTTCAAGCTGGCCTAACACCTCCTGCCATTCCCAGCTGGGCAGAAAGCACTCTGGAGGTGGAAGTACACGTCTATGTATGTCAGGTACCTTGCTGCTGGGCAGTCAGCCTTGCAAATGAACATCTCTTTAACCGTTTGGAGGGGAGAAAGAACTCCAGATTGACTCTCAAGTCCCTTTGTGAGCATAAAATAGCTGACAGCCTCCTTGTTTAATTAATGTTGTGCAGCTCTGGGTGGATCCTTGGCTTTCATCAGCCTTCAGCATTCTTGAGTTGCTCTCTTGCACTTGAGGCATTTTTGTACAAGCCTGATGGGGTGCTGAGGAAGGGCGTATCTCTCAAAAGCTTACATGGATGTACATGCCTCCTTCTCACTTCTGAAATAAAATTACATGGCTTTGCTTATCTGAGGCCTGTCTCCTGTGTCGGAGGAAAGGCAGGCAGCCAGCCTGGGAACAGCATTGCTATCAGGGATTGCTGCAGCCACACCACTGGGACAGGGCCACTGCCTGCCTCTGCTCCCTTTAGGAGTCCCAGGATAGGGAATGGCCTCTAAACAACCCCAAGCACTCTGCTCAGGTGGGCTGGCCGTCAGACTCTTTGGCTGAGAGTGAGCCCAGCTGCGATTCCTCCGTGGTGGGAGCAGGGCTGGGCGCTGTGCGTGCTGAGCCCTGGCTGTTTGTTGGCAGGGGACGAGCTGGAGTACATTCGCCCCAACGTCTACCGCAACATCGCGCGCCAGCTGAACATCTCGCTGCACTCCGAGACCCTGGTGTCGGACGCCTTCCTGGCCGTGGCCGCGCAGATCTTCAGCGCAGGTACGGAGGGCACGGAGCCCAGACACACACACACACCTGCAGGGCTGGGTGCACAGGAGCAGCATGGAGCCACCTCTTGTGGGAAATGGATTTCTGGAGGCTTCTCGGGGCCTGATAGAAGGGCCACGCGGTATGTGTTTGTACTCAAACTGTGAGACGAGAAACGTTGATTTGGAAATGGCGTTGGATAGGATAGGTGTTGTTGAGAGAGAAATAGAGCTAAAAAAAAGTTTCAAAGAATAGCCTTACAAATAAGACTAAATACTTTGTAGAAATGAAACTATGAAAGATGCATTACAATGGGACCCACGAATGGTAGTTTTACATTATTGGTTTTTCAGGCACCTATAGATGATATGGTAAAAAGCTGATAGGCCAAAAAATGCTTATAATGTACTGTAATTAGGAAATAGTTGGCTTCTGATTGTGACAGCATGAATTATAACATCTGTATTGTCTCACCCTTCTTATGAGACTGAAAATGGAATAAAAGTTTTTAAAATGCCTCTCAATTGCCCCATCTCTGAGTCAAGAAATGGATGCTATCCAACACCTCTCTCAGAGAAGCCATAGCCTGCAAGGTGGGGCCTGCTTTCTCAAAGGGCTGTGGGCAGTTTGGTAGTGTGCCCTGCTTTAATTATTTAATGAGAGCTCCTCTCTTCTGGCAGGAAAATGTCCCAGGCTGTAATATCCTCCCAGTAGGTTCTGTCTCATTCTAGAAGGCACCTCCTGCCCTTCATCATTAGGAGGTGGTTGTTGCCTCATTGCATAAGGAGGTCACTCATTCCAAGCTTCTTTGCTCACCATTGGCAACTGCAGAAGATTCATTGCATGGGAGTCTCCCTTGTTCCAGCTCATGCTGCTGATGCTGGGAGCCAGAATCAGCTCATCACAAGAGAGCTCCTCTCCTCCTGGCTTCCTTTCCCACAGCAACACCCAGAGCTGCAATGAGACCTGTTGCTTCTCCTTTCTCATGTTGGGGAAGTCTTGGTCCTTAAGGCTGTTCCAGATGAGCAGGTGCTTTGAGTTTTCTCTCTGCTTAGATGTGAATGTTCTGCTGCTGCTGTTCGACTGGTTCCAGAGATGGTGGTCAAAAGCATTCAGCTTTTCCTGGAAACAGTCCCTGCTCACAACTGGAAAAGCAGCCTGTGGGAATTGAGGGAAGAGAAACCTTTTAGAGGGATTTATGTCAGGCAGGTTCTGACACGGTTATAGGTTTTCTGCAATATCTTGTCTGAGGAAGGGATGGTAGATCTTAAAGATTAGAAACAAAACCAAAAAAAGGAAAAAAAAAAAAACAAAGAAAGCAATTTGCTAGCAGCATAGCAGTATGAAACCACTGGAACCAGTGCCAATAGTATGGGAAGTGTCACAGGATGCAGCAACTCATGTCACTTTGGCAGTAGTTGTTACAGGATAGAAGTCCAGGTTTCACTTGTACTTTGAAATAGGCTGCCTCACTCAAAACCTTTCAATCTTCACAATCAACTGTGCTTCTTTATCTGGTACCACTGACATTCTGGAGAAGCCCTGGCATGCAGAAGGTCTGAAGACCTGTGGTAGAGAGCACAGATCCTCCCCAGAATCATAACAGATGGCAAAACAGATCTCTGAGAGGAACTGCCCAAGCAGAGCTTCTGGCAGTTTGAGCAGGGCAGATTTTCCTCCCTGGATTAGAGAAATTGATGCTGTGTCATTGGAAATGGATGCAATTGGACTGTGTGGCTGGTACTGCAGCCCTCAACAGCCTTTCAGAGCATGCTTGGCTTGCAGCTTGCCTTTGCACTGGGCTGGCTTGGGAGGGTCTGTGAGCTCAGAAAGCAAGAGCTGGGAAATGTATGGCAGGAATGTATGGCAGGAATGTCTCAGTGTGGCCATGTACAAAGTGCAGGTGCCCTGTCTTGTCACTTAGTGCTGAGCTTTACTGGTGTCAAGGCTGACAGGAGAACAACAGTCAGGTTGGCAGGCAGGTGCAATTTGCATTGCAGGTGATCTTAGGTGACTACAGCTGACTGCACTGGGACTGGGCCACCTCCAGAGCTGAAGTGACACAGAGAGCAAAGCCAGGAATGCTGCAGGTGGAGCAGACTGAGTGTGCTGTGATGCTGCATAACCATGATGCTGGGGGGAAAACCCTGCTGCCTCCTGGGAATTCTGCTCTCAGTGTATATTGAATTCATGGAGAGCTGCAATTTTTTTTTGTGTGTGTTCTTCAACTTCTCAGCTCAGGAGCCAAATGTGTGGGTAGTTTAAAATTGAAGTAGAAATTGTATCTAATTGTTCTAAACCTGGGTTTTCAGGATATTAAGAATAGAATCTGGACTCAGCCCTCTGAGGCTAAAAATGCTGGAGACTTTGGACTCAAGCTCTGTTGACAAGGGGCAGCAGCCCCTCCTCTGGAGCCATCCTGCTGCAGAAATGGCTGTGCTGGTTGCACAGGGGCTGATTCAAACCTTCCCAGAGCTCTCCATGCTCTGCCCTTAATTCTTTCTCATCTCTACTGGGAGTTGTGTATTTAATTGCTTTTATCCACTTGTTATTGTAATTTCTCCTAGGTAGAAGGTTGCTGAGTGGCAGAGGGGTAGGAGCTTGCTGTTTTTTAACATTCCTGGATCCTGCTGCAGTCTCAAAACTCAGCATTTAACAATAAATCCAGCAAATTGGAGTTGGCTGTAGCAGCCAGACATTCATTCCTTTTTTTTTTTTTTTTCATACTTCAGAGGAAAGAGGCTCTTATTGAGCAAAGGAAACCAGACACTCAAGTTCAGAGTGAGCTTTCATGCCAATTACCAAGTTTATTAAGAAAACAACTACAGTCTGACACTACAGTGCTTAGACAGCTTGAGGAGCCCCACTAGTCACTTAAAATGCCTTTCCAGCAAGGAAGCAGGGGATTTTGACTCTTTTTTTTTTTTTTTTTTCTGGAGAGGTTTTCTCTTTCATCTTTTACATATCTATCTTCCACATTCTGGTCTGGTTTTGAGTCTTCACACTGTAGCTCTGTCTGTGCTCACTTCCTGTCCACACTGTCTACAAGTCCTGACTAAGCCCAAAACTGTCCTGAGCAGCTTGTTTCAATGCGTCTTCTTTCAGTGAAAAAATTTTTACTAACATCCAATCTAAACATCACCTGGTGCAATTTGGGGCCATTTCCTCTTGTCTTATGGCTTGTCATCTGGGAGAAGAGACTTAAGGCTCAAACTGTATTTTGTTTCCCTGCTTCCAAACAACTCATGAGGTATTCAGGGTGAGGTGAGCCCACCTGTGTGGAGACAAGCACTGCAGAGCCCTGATCTGCTTTTGATGGTAAAGGATCTGCAACAGCATCATCTCTGTGATCTTACCACTGGTCCAAAGCTGCTCTGCACGTATCAAAAGACTTGAACAACTTTGGTTTGGAGCCTGGCTAAGCTAACATTTTCCTTACATTTTGAAACAAATGCCAGAAGGAAGAGGACACTTGGTGTGAAAAACAGAAGTAGAAAAAGGAGAGGCATTTTCCTTTCCTAAAGGAAGCAGTTCTGTCCTGTTGGTGAAAGCTGCTAGGCATGAGGGCTTTCTAAAAGCTTTCAGTCTGGTTTTTACTGGGTTTGGCTTTTCATCAGGAGGATGATGAAGTGAACCCTGTGATGAAGTGAACCCTGGGATGAAGTGAACCCTGTGTAACAGGAATGTAGGGTAAATGCTTTCTGAGGAGAAAGCACTTTCCCTGCAGGAGCAAATGGATCTAATGACACCAAGCTGACTGATGCTGTTGACACACTTGAAGGATGGGATGGCATCCAGAGGACCCTGGACAAGCTTGAGAAGTGACCCATGGGAATCTCATGAGGTTATACAAGGCCAAGTGCTAATGCTGCATCTGCATCAGGGTCAGGATCAGTCCAGGCTGGGGATGAGCAGATCAAGAACAGTCCTGGGAGAAGGACTTGGGGGTGCTGGTGGATGAGAACTGGACATGCCCCAGCCCTGTGTACTGGGACCCAGAAACCACCTGTGTTGTGGGCTGATCTCCCTGTGTGGGCAGCAGGGAAGGGGGAGATTCTGCCCCTCTGCCCCACTCAGACCTGTCTCCAGCCTGAGGGTCCCAGCACAGGAGGGACCTGGAGCGGCTGGAGAGAGTCCAGAGGAGGCACCAGGTTGATCAGAAGGATGGAGCAGCTCTGCTGGGAGAGCTGGGATTGTTCAGCCTGGAGAAGAGAACCTCCTGGTGACCTCATGTAGCCTCCAAGCCCCTGAAGGAGCCAACAAGGAAGTTGGAGAGAGGCTCTTTACAAGGGCCAGGAGTGACGAGGGGGAATGGCTTCATACAAACAGGTAGTAGATTTAGATTAGATATAAGGAAGAAATTTTTCCCTAGGAAGGTGAGGCCCTGGCACAGGTTGCTCAGAGAAGCTGTGGCTGCCCCTTGTCTGGAATTGTTCAAGGCCAAGTTGGATGGGGCTTGGAACAACCTGGGATAGTGGAAGGTGCCCCTGCCTGTCAGAGACTGGGAAAAGAAATCTGTTTTGAGACATCTTAGGGTGCTTGGAATGCGTGGTAGGGGTGGGTCAGACGTTGCTGTGGTGAGCTGGTGCCCTGGCCCCTGTACCCCAACCCTGCAGTGTCTGTCAGCCATGGCACACTGAAGGCAGCCCCAGTGTGTCCAAGAAACTGCAAGTGCCACCTGAGACAAAGGCCCAGCACGGGCCAAAGCTTTAAGAAGCCTGACCCACAGGCAGGTACATTGTCCTTTAACCCTACCTTCAGAGTTTTACATCACCAGAACTGGAGTTAAAGCTATGTGTCTGTTTTTCTATATCTTTCCTGTCTTTCTGTTTTTCTCCCTTTCTTCTCTCTTCTCATGGAACATGACATTGCATGGGTTTAAAGGTTTTCTATGTTCAGTGGGCTAAGTTTATGCAATGGTAAGTGATGTTATGTTGCATTTACTCTTTGCCAATGTTCCTTAATTTTCTGTAGTTTGCTAGCAAACTTTCATGTGTTTTTTACCTCTTGAAAATATCTGTTTGGGATTTTCTCCTTTGCATCTATGCAGAGCAAAAGAACCTTGGTTTTAACCCTGGAATTAAGTGACTGGGGTGTAACAGTGCCCATGACAGGGGATTGGAATGAGATGAGCTTTGAGCTCCCTTCCACCCCAGACCATTCTGGGTTTCTCTGAAATGCTGTTAGAAATGCATCCTGCTGCTCCCTCATCATTTAGACTTTATGGCTTGAGCTTCCTGCCTTGTGCACACCCCTCTCAGCTTTTCTCTCCCCCAAAGCTTGTTGTGTCTGGCTGTATTCTCCCAGCTGTTGAAGTGTAGCAGTGGATGGTGTTTCTTTAAGATCTGATTTGTGAGCTGGTCTTTGATGCTGAGTGGAGCAGAGGAAAGTTTATTTGAATAACCTCAGGTTGTGTGGTGCCCTGAGACTGCACAGTCATGTCTCATGGCTTCTTCATCTCTCCCCTGGGGCAGACAAGCTCATATGAGCAGGAACACTTTCAAGTGCATTCCTCTTCTGCTAATTCATTTTACCCGGGGCTCAGCAGTGTTTACATACCTTCAGCTCCATGGCTGGCCTAAAGAGTGCAACTTGTATTTCTTATTTTTTATAATGCCTTCTAAGCAGCCCTTCACTTTTTCCATATCCTTTTGTTCCATGTCTGTGAGCAGAGCTTTCTCTCTTTTGACTGCTCCTTTTTGGACCAGCTTTCCATTCCCTGTTGTTGTTAGCTCCTGTGCATGTTAATCCACGCAGTGGGAAGCTGGGAATGGATTGTCCTGCTTGGTGATGAGTGCCTGTTTCACCCAGTGTGGATGACAGCCAGGCCTTTTGAGGAATTTGGAGTGAGGCAATGTGCTTTTGCTTCTCATGTGCAGTGGCCAGATGCAATTCCAGCTTATGCTGAGATGCACTAGTGACACTAGTGTCACTTTGAACCTGGCCTGGACATCACGGGGGACAGAGGCACTGCCCTCTCAGTAACTGTGCTCCTCTGCCACTGCCAAGGGAGTCCTTGAGAGAGACAATTCATGGAGCTGGTGTCCTGGGAAAGTGCAGAGGAGGGCTGCTGGGGCTGCTGCTCTCTCCTGCCTGGGGCTGGATGGGTGCTGGAGCCCTCCTGGGCAGGGGGCCTGGACACAAGCATGGCCCAGGTGTTGGAGGTTCCTGCTCTTCGCTTGCTTCCTAAAAGATCTAGTGAGAAAAACAGCATAAGCTGTACCCTGCTGTTGTGAGTGAGAAGCCCAGCCTGCTGTCTCCATTTTCTGCCTCCAGCAGTGGCAAGGGGACTTCAGACAAATGGAAATCAGGCAGGGATGCCCTCCTCTCCTGCTCCCATGGACTGACTCTGCCAGTAACAGGAAAGGCAGACTGAAGGATTGGTTGGACCCCTTTGGGCATGCTCTGGAAAGAGGATGTGACCCCTGAGCCTTCCACATCCATCACCATTATAAGCATTAACCAAGAACTCGTTCTCTTTCCTCTGTGAAAGGGAGAGAGGTCTCTCCACGTGCCAGGGAAGCACTCACCTCATGCAAGTCCTGCAGCAGGCACCACTAGGGAACAATCTTGGCAGGGAAGCTGGAGCTGAAGGGCTTCCTCTCCATCCTCTCTGGACTCAGGTGCCTTAGAGCAAACTGCTTTCCTGTGTGCTGGGGCAGCCATGGTCTCTTGAGCCTCTGTCTTTCACAGGTTGTTGAAACACTTTTCTTCTATTGGAAAGTGAAACTTGGGTTCAAAACAACATTAACCAAGAGTGGAGCTGTCTTTCTGTACCAGAGTGACTTCAGTACTGTCAGCCTTTGTTACTGCCATGTAAACATCTCAGAGCTAATGGACTTGCTTCATATATTTGAAGAGTGCTGTCAGCAAAAGCTTGGGAGTAAGCCAGTGAACTCTTCCCTGGAATTTTGGGTAACTTTTGTTATGTAACTCAAGATGCAGGGAGCCACATTTCTGCAGGGATGGAGAACTGTAAAGCTGACTTATACTAAAGCTGAATATAAGCCAGCTGAGGCTCTGGTCCTGAATATATCATCAGCAAGGAGTGTAACCTCTTAAAGCCTCTTTTCATTAGGTAGAACTGTACTGACCTGCATTCAGACAGCCTCTTCCTTGCAGGGAGAACCCCTCTGTCTAGTCTTCTGTGGTTTCATAGCCTCTTCCTGGCTCATTCTGCTGGCTGTCATGGTGACACACAATGTGAGAAAGGCAGATAAATAGTGTGAATGCCAAACAAGCAGTGAACTTCCTGAGTGACAGCTCTGGTGTCAGGGACACCGCAGGGTCTACTCAGCAAATAAAACCAAAAGAAGAACAGTTAGTTTAGCTACATTAATAACTTCCTCTGATCTCAGGGATAGTTCTGGGGAAAGACACAATATCACACAGGATTTGAGACCCTCACAAAAGGTTAATCTGTAGATTTTTATCTTTCATTAGTCATGAAAAATGGGGTTTTTTGTAATGCTGAATGGATTTTCTTCAGTCTAAGAAGGTATTCCTGTGGCTGACATTTGAAGAGTTCCTTTAAAGTTTAGTTCTTTTTTTTATTTAAGGAAAAGAAAAGCAAGCAATTCCTAAAAGTGTTAGTGTGAATGTCCCTTCTGAAGCACCAAGTGGAAAAACTGTGGAAATACTCTGAAATCTGCATGTTTTCTAAAGAAATATAGGGCATTCTGCTGCAATGAGAACTGCTTTGAGGAGGCTGGAGCTCCATCCCAGAGCTGGTTCGGGCTACCTGGGGATGTGAGCGTGCAAGGAAGGAAAGAGGGAGACTCTTTAGCCCATTTAAATTGTATTTTTGCTTGCTGAGCACATCCAGTTTTCTAATGGTGTGTTTAACCCCTCCTGATCCATAGATCTAGTCATTGCACACATCTTTCCATCCTCTCACCTTGCTGCAATCCTCCGAAAACTGTTCTCTGTGGTTTTTAAATATTAGAACTTCACCAGGCTTCTGATTATGCTTGGGAGAGACTTTGGACAGATTCCATAGAGACTCAGCACTGTAAAATACTTTGCAGTATGCTTGATAAATATGGCTATTACAGATAATAAAGCACAGGGGGGATATGCCATTGTGCAGCAGTTCTGCATAGGAGTGAAAGGGTTGTGTTTCCAGGTCACTGGTCCTGAGGGAAGCTTGATGAGGGGCAGCTGACTGCAGTGTTTGAGCATGAAGGATTTCTGACTGCAAGGTTTGAGCATGAAGGATTTATGCCCAGGGGTGTTGGTGAGGTGCAGGGGAGCCCCCAGGAGGTTGGCTGGTACCTAGAGCTGAGCTCCCGTGCTTACTGCTGACACCAACAGGAAGATCACTACTGCTGGGACAACTTCTGTGGAACACTTGCTGCAGGCAGGTCAGCCTGGCAGGAAGGCTGTCTTCTGGGAGTTTAGATAGCTGAATGACTCTCCACCCCTGCACTGTCTTCAGTGGGGTAGCACAGGCAATGTTAAATAGGCAGGGGCCAAATTCTTGGAGCTACCTGTTTTTCAGGTGGAGACTGAGGCCTGGTCCTTACATTGAAGAGAACACCAGCTCTCATGAGTGCAAGTGGAGGGGGAGGCATGCTGCTCTCTGGTGAGCAGCTGCAGGACCCAAGGAATGGCATGAAGCTGTGTCATGGGGGTTAGATTGGTTATTAGGGAAAGATTCTTCCCCAGAGGGTGGTCAGGCACTGAACAGGCACACCAGGGAATGTCATGGCCCCAGGTCTTCCAGAGCTCCAGAAGCATTTGGACAAAGCTGTCAGGCACAGGGTGGGATTGTTGGGGTGTCCTTTGCAGGCCAGGAGCTGGTCTTGATGATCCTTGTGGGTCCACCCAGCTCAGGATTCTATGACTCCTCTATTCTAGCTCTGATTCTGTGAACCGACTTGGCCCCATAGCTTTGCCTGTCTTTGTTGCTTTGGTACCATTATAGAACTGAAGATGTTTATCTTGTATGCTTTGAGTGTCACATTGGAACAGTGATTAGAAAAAACCAGGAATGTTTTATCTAAGGGTGTTTAAGCTTTATGTTGAAGACAAAAACCCCAGGTTGATCAAACTACTTGAATTCTGTCACCTCCTATGCAGCATGTGCATGTCTGAGAGCCAGTGATAATGCAAAACATACCAGTGCACATCTCCCCTGTCCCACTGGTGCCTTTGGGCTGCTTGTTTTCCAAAGCTGTGCAGCCATTGCTGAGAGGCAATCAAGCCATACCAAGCTCATATTATCTCATTCTGCTTCTCCATGTGGAGAGTTTTCCCTAATTCTGGTCCCTACTATTTCTTCTCCCCCACGTGGAGAGCATACAGAACTGTGGCTGCACGCAGGCAGCACGGACACGTGTAATGAGAGTCAGAGCCATTCCTCTGATTATTCAGGACTGAGCTGAGTGTGTGTGTAAATATGAATGGCCTTTTTCCTTCTCACAGGCATCACGTGGGGCAAGGTGGTGTCCCTCTACGCCGTGGCAGCTGGGCTGGCAGTGGACTGCGTGCGGCACGCGCAGCCAGCCATGGTTCACACCATCGTGGACTGCCTGGGAGAGTTTGTCCGCAAGACCTTGGTGACATGGCTGAAAAGGAGAGGAGGCTGGGTAAGAAATGCTGTCTCATTGGACTTGTTTCTGCATGTCCAGACCAGAAAATATCCCAGTTAATGAAAGTGAGAGCGTGCTCTCTGCAGATTTATGCAGAAAAAGGCTGTGTGAGATTTACTCTCACAATGCTGTGGTCACGTCTGTCCTACTTACACCTTACACCTGTGCTGGACTTATTTAACTCTGTTACTGCCTCGTGGTCCCATCCTCAAAATCATCAGTTATTCTTGTCTCAGCTTCCTGCATAGCTGAGACATAATGATGATAATAATAATAATAATAATTCAGTCCTGACCCACCAGCACCTGTTGTGCTCCTGATCTTCCCCAGGGCTAACAGCCAGTCACAGTGGGGCACTGTTGGGGTCATTCCTGTGAGGCACAGGCACAGATTGCCCAGAGAAGCTATGGTTTTCCCATCCCTAGAAGTGTTCAGGCCAAGCTGGATGGGGCTTGGAGGAGGCTGATTTTAGAGGAAGGTGTCCCTGCCCATGACAGGGGGTAGAACTAGAATTACATTATCATTAAGGTCTCTTCCAACCCAAACCATTCTTTGATTCTGTGATTCTTTGCCAGCTGTTTTCTAGAAACTGGCAAAAAAAGAGGCCTGCCAGCTTAATTCTCATTTCACCTCCAAGCACTGGACTCTCTGTACGTAATGTGAGCATTGGTTCCTGTGGAGGATGGTTCATAGTAAGATCTTTATTTTGGTGCTCTGGCATAGGTAGATACCTTTCCAGTGACCTCCCCAGCTGACTGGAGAGACTGGCTGGCTGTGTTAGGGGCTGGCAGCTGGGTGATGTCAGGCTCCATGTGCAGGGACACAGACAGTCCTTGGATCCTCTAGTGTGCTGCTGGGCAGATGCTACTTGGGGCAAAATACTGCCCTATGACACCACTCAGTTCATAGGACATCTTGTTCTCAAGGCATGCACTCTTTCCAGACTGAGCCACAGCAGCAAATTTCCTCTTTTCCAAGAGGTGAAATTTATTCCTAAGCTGTCAGGAAATGGTCAGGCTCCTCACCCATAGAGATCTGGAGAGAGTGGGGTGTCTTTTTCCAAACCCAGTATTGCTCCTTTGTGCTGAGACTTCCCAACTGTGTCAGTAGCTGGTTCAGTTGCCTGATTTCTCCAGGAGTGTGAAGAACTGGGAAAGCATCATTGTTCTGGTTTTGGATCCCTTGCACTCACTAAGTACCAATCCTACCTTAAATCATCCCTGCCCTCTCTAAAACTGGGTTACCTCGAGGCCAGCTGACTCAGGGAACTGTTTGGTTGGGCTAAAAGTAACCTTTGGTTTGAATGCCCTGATCTGTTTCATTTTGTGTTCCAAAAATTAATTGTGCTGAGGCAGGTGAAGAGGATATCCTGGGATTAAGTAGCACTGTTCCTGCCTGTGAATGCCAGTCCCTGCCTCAGTACCATTTGAGTCTTACTTTAATTGCAGACCTGTAGAGCTGCTTGAAATGTATTCTCTGAAACATTTTTTTCTCCCCTAAGATGTACTTTCATTAAAACAGAACTGTTGTGTAGAAACACATCTCTTGCTAGTTTCCAACTATTTTTGTTTTGGTAAAACTTGCATGCTCTGATAAGCTAGCATCTTGTTTTAATTTTTGTATTTCTTCATTAGAGTTCAAAACAAAATGTTTGGATAGTTCCAAAGGGATATTTTTGGAAAATTTGTTGCATAGCAAATAAGCTACAAAAGCCATCTCCAGACCAGAACTGGTTCTGTGCAGCTGAGGAGATAAGTCCACCACTGGCTTCTTCTGCCAGCCATCCCTCTTGAGATGGACAGCACATTCCTATTGGAGTTGCTGAATCCATGCTGATTGCTCTTGGGATCTGGCCCTAAGGAAGGGAAGCCAAATTCACTGCCCCTCATCAAGCACAAGACTGTGAAGGCTGCTGGGCTCTTCTGATACAGCCCATTTCCAACACCCTTATCAGCAGCTCTGGGCTGTGAAAAGGAAATGCTTTCTCTCTAGAAATGAGGGGTCCCTTCAGTCTGGGGAAAGGCTGCTAATCCCATCTTGTTCTATGCCTCCCTGAATGTTCTTCCTCTTGATCTGGGCACTGCAACAAGGATTTCCCAGCCTTGTTCACTCACAGGCCAGACCAAACAGCTCTTTGGTGGAACCCTGCCACCCACTGCCAGGCCTAGCTTGTGTTGGTTTGTCCTGGCATGCCATCCTTGTTCACATGGCCCCCATCTCTTATGCATCAGCCTAGGCTGAGGCTGCCAAGAGTAACCCCCATACCCTGAGCTGATCCAGGAAAGACACCATGGAGACTTTGGAAAGGCATTTGAAGCTCTTTATTCAGCAGCAGGTTTCCATGCTGCTTCCACAGGGTGGAGGAGACTGCAGAACCAATGCAAACCTCACAGAAAGAGCAAGGAAGAACCTTTGAGGCATCATCTCTTCTAGGGAAGGGTTTGCAGCCTCAGTAGTGGCTTTAGAGTGGAATAGAAAGATTTAAAATTTTTTTAGCAGTGTACAAAACATTTCCTACAAAACAGTGTACGTGACTTGAATTTGTTTGAACAATTAACACAGAATATCAAACTGCCATTGCAACAGTTTATCAGTGCCTGAGGAGGAAAAAAGCCCTAAGTGGTTTTGAAGTTTTCAATTCCACTGCCTTATCAGGTAGGCTTGACTTGGATAACAACAGCTAAGGAAGTTGTTAAACAGCTGAGCAATTTTGCTTATCTAAGCAAGCCCCATAGAAATTTGTAAGAGCTTCTGAGTGCAGCTCCTCTTGGTTAGAGCAGTGAGGTCATTGCCTTTGGGAGAACAGAGCAGGGCTTTAAGGAGTTCATGTTTTCTCATCTGGCAGTTAACCCCCTACAGCTGTTACCAACCCAGTGTGTATGGGCCTTGTACTGGCTCATGAGGCACTAAAGCCCATTAGAGCTTAGGTTTCTCAAGGATCAGGTACCCCAAAATGTGTGTTCAGACAGGTACCTGTGTGTCATGACTTCTCTCAGCTAAAGGGACAGTTTGACACAAGTGCATTTTAAACATGACCCCCTGCAGGTTGCTAGACTCTGACAGGTTGAGTCAGCTCAGACTATTTTCAAATGTAAATAGGGTGAGTGTGCTAAAGCATCGCTGGCAGTATTCAGGGAGACCCACCTTACTTTCCTCCACAACACAGATCAATTCCTGTAACCACTGGTACCACATTGCAGCATCCTCTGGTAACAGTCTTGGCTCTGCTTGCTAAGTTTGCCTGTGTTTTTCAGCTATAGGCAGCAGTATTTCCACACCTTGGTGCTGACTCAGCTCTCCCCTGTCATCCTCTTCCTTCCCATCATTGCATGCTCTGTATTCCTTCCTTCTGCAGTCTCTGCTTGTCACTTATTCATGAGCTCAGCTTCTCCTGATGCTCCCAGGAGATCAGCAATGTGGTGAGGTGCACTGGGCCAGCCTTCCAGACCTGGTGAACAAGGAAGAGCTGGAACATGTGGGAGGCTGCTGGCAGCACAGCTTTGGTCTGTAGGTCATTATGGGGTTGGTTAGTGTGGCTGTACTCACTAACCAGACTCTGGGATTTCTCCTTTCAGCCCTTTTTTTTTCTTGTGATGACCAAGGTTGGTCAGGCAAGGCTCATGCATGTCTTGAGCACAAGCAGAAGGAATAGAGAAGATTATTGGAGCATCCATCATGTCTTGTGTCCTGTTTTGAGGAGGAACACCTCAGGGCTGAGAGTCTCACTTGTCTGTGCTCAGTCAATGAGAGATGTATGTCAGAAGGTAAATTTGGAAGACTGCTGAGCTAAGCTTGTAAAGAAGAAGCTTTTGGGGCTGTGAACATTTGCCATCCTTGTGATGTGATTATTGTTCCCATTTGGTACCTAAAAGCTGTTTCTGAAAACCACATGGGGTTGATGTGCTAACAGTGCACCCCCTGTTTCGCAACCACAGTCCACATCTTGTTGTGCTAAGCTGGAGTTTAACCAGAACTCAGTTACATTATGGGCAAAGCTTTTAATTTTGATTCCTGCACCAGAAAAATGCATTTTTCTCTCTACCTCTGTCCTGTTCTCTTCACCTTCTTGATATTTTCTATTTTCTCCTTCTCATGCCAGCCAAGAGCCTATTTCTATCAATTTGATGGGGTTTTTTTGTTGTTTTGTTTGTTTTTTTTTAATTTTTTTAATCATTGCTGTCCAGCTTCTCATTCATACTTGAAACTGACTGCCCAAGTGATCTTTAAATCTGGCCCACACATCTGGGAGGCATCTCTGCTGGCATATATATTTCCACAAACAAAGCTACAATGCTTGCATTGCTTTAGATTTAAATTGGGGGATGGCTTGCTTGAATGTCTTCCAAAGAAAGCATTAAGGCAAGGGAAAATGTACAAGCAACTTGAGCTGATATTAAACAGGACAATCTCTGGGAAGCATCTGGCTTTACAGAAAAGGATGGGAATGCTGATACTGCTGAGGCTTCCTAGATCTTTTGAACAGGGAAAGAAAGTTGTATTTAGCTATCCAAAATGGAAAGTGCTGGATAATCTTCCTGTAGCATTTCTTTCCCTAGGGGTGGCTGATGAGGAGGACATTTTGCCTCATTGGTGGGGAATTAGGAAAGTGTGTTTTGCAGAGCTCTTGAGCCTGATTTAATAACTTATGGTGTGTGGAAGTGTCAGAGGCAGCACCTGGTGCTGCAGCAGGGGTAGTGCCATGCTGTGGGCTGTGTCCCAGCAGAAGTGGCTGACCTGGCAATGGCAGCAGTTGCACTGCCAGTAAATGTCAAAGAAAGAAGCTGTAAAGGCTGAGGAAAGTAAATGCAAGTTATCAGGAGTCAGCACAAGAGATTTTGGTGCAGTAGCTCAATCTTTTTGGCTGGGGATAGTCACAGATTTAATCAGCCTCTCATATGAGGTGTTGAAGCAGTTGAACAATAACCTATGAAAGTTATAATGGGAGTGTTCCAAGACCATAGGAAAGATAATACTTCCACAGTGTTTTGCCAAATATTTTTGGACCTATATAGCACGTGACAAGTGTTTATCAACTACTGTATGGCATGTACTAGACCCAGCTACATAACTGATTTAAGCTTTAGTCTTTTATGCTGTGACATGGAGTTGTTCCTTAGGGTGCAAATGCCAGGTGGTCTCTCAGGATCTCTCTGACAATCTCTCTTTCCTCCTCATTAGGCAGACATCACAAAATGTGTGGTGAATACTGACCCCAGCATTCGCTCCCACTGGCTCGTGGCTGCTGTTTGCAGTTTTGGTCACTTCCTCAAGGCCATCTTCTTCGTCCTGTTGCCTGAGAGATGAGTCTGAGTTGCCAAGCACAACCCCCTTGCCCCATCTTCTCTCCCACTCCAGAAGCAACAAGAAGTAACTGGAGAAGTCGTTCCAGACTGGTAATGGCAATCTCTGAAGAGGAGGAAGAGAAGAACTGGGACAAAAAAAAGGCTTATTCTCCTCTCCTCAAGTAGGAGCAGATGATCAACCACAGTCTCCTATTTGCAGCCACTCGAGCCTCTCTCACCATTAATTCTTCCAAGAATCTTGTTTCCCTGGGTAACCTGCATGTGTGGCCTGGGTGTAGCTGGTCCCTGGGCAGCGTGGGACTGTCAGATGGCTGCTCCTCATGGCTGTGTTGCATGCTTCTGCTGGCACCAGGCAGAGGGGGGGAGGAAGGGAATATTATTTGAAATGGGATAAGAAAATAGGAGAGGGGTAGAGTCCCTCCTTCACTCCATGTGATTTCCCTTTCAGTCCTCAGACTTGCCTTGTGTTGATTCTTGTTGTTACATTTGTGCTTAAACTTCATCTCCTCCTTTATCCCTAACTCACTTGCTGGGCTCTGCCCCAGCACAGCATGGTGGGTTTTTAATGAGATAAAACCAAATAATCTGTCAACAGATGCTTCTCCCTGGCATGTCTTGGAGATTGGTCTGAGTAGCTGTGTGAGGGGCAGGATGACAGAGCAATGTGTGTTTTGCTGACCCCTCCTACTGCACTCACCCCAGTCAAACAGGAGAGCAAGGGGCAGTGCCTTCAAGCAACAGCTCAAAATGGAATTTCATCATGAAGAAAAATGTTTTCTCCACTGAGATTCTGTCAGAACTAAGCATGTAAGTAGGAAAGGCTGGGGGGCATGGGCAGAAATAGGGAAGCAGCAAGTGAACTGGCTGGCATTGTAAAAGCAGTGAGCTGTGCTGAAAGTAGCTGATGTATATTTCTCCTTTAATTTCTTTGAAGTACAACTCGTAGTCTTCTTTGTGGCAAACAATAAAAGAAAACAAGTGGTATTTCACTACTGCAAAGGCTATTGTATTTGTTTCCAGAGCAGAGTTAACAATTCCAAAAAAGGTCAGAACAGTGCAGAGACAAACACTCTGGCCATGCTAAAAATACTTCAGCTTTTCCCCTGGTAGAGCATGTTAACATGTTAAAACTATGACTTGCCTGGTTCATGCCTGGAATTTAACCCATGTTGTTGCCATGTCAGAAACATGTTGTTTCCACCAACAGATGCAGGGCCTCCCTGATGTCAGCAGTCTCTTCTGTGCCAAAAACCTCCTAGAGACTCCCTGCTCAATGCCCTGCTCCCAAAAATGTGGCACCAGGCACAGAAAAAATATATGGATTAAGAACATGTGGCAGTATAGGGGATTCTGCTGATTTTTTCCCCCCTGATTTCTCTCCCAAACATTTAGAGGAGCTTCTCTTCCTCCAGGAGTTAACAGAGGGGAAGGAGAATAAAGCAAAACCTTTACTTTTGGGTATTATCTGTGAGCCAGGTCTGTACTCACAGTTAGTAGTGCTGTGCTCTGACCAGCAGAAACTCTAGCAGAGGATGTGTAGGAGTTAGATCCTTGCACATTCCTGCTTTTTCTGCTCTAGCCCTTTGCACTTTGGCTGATGCCTTGGCACGTAGGTGCCAGGCCCAGCTTTGCCCCTAGTGCTGCACCCCCAGTGAAGAGTGCTGTGCCTGCTTGGTCTACGAGTACATTTTCAGTAGCAAAGCACTTCTTGTGGATCAAAGCCCTTCAAGGGCAACCTCCCCCATCCCAAATCCTTCAACAGGAACGCTCACTGAGAAGGAGAGACCCTCCCATTCCACATCAGAGCTGTGTGCTGCCTTGGACAGTGGCTGCAGAGACTTTGGGGTGGGTTACACTGATGCAGCTGCCAATGTAGATGCAGCTGATGGTGCCGTGAAGTTGGGGCATTTTTATGTGTGTAAAGCTTGTAAAGCTTGCAGCAATTACCCAGATAAAACCAAACTGCCAGAGGAACATTTTTTTTTTAATTTCCTGACATATTTGTATTAGGGGTTTTGCTGCCATAATTTACAGTTAGGATTTTCTTCCTTAGATTCTTGGTAGATGTGACTATGGAAATTTAGAGCAGGTACAGAACACATGGGGAGCTACATTAATCATCTTTGAGCAGCAGAGAGGGATCCCTTCCAGTCTGCAACAGAGGCACTAAAAGCTTTATAGTCCATAGCAGGGGGGTGCAGATTTTTTGTCCCAAAGGAGCTAAAGGAAAAGGAGACTTTGGATCTCTGGAAATATCCTGGCTGTGTGCAGACTTTGATTTGGACAGCTTCACAGCTCATAAAGTCCAGCTTGCCTTGTGTCTCATGGATTGAATTGGAGTTATTTGGACTGGCAAGACCTGTCTCAATTCAGGTGCTGTTTTGAAATGTAATACTTAAGGCTATAGGGGTTTTTTTTTCAGTAAACAAGTGATATCAGAGGATCTATTAAGGAACACAAAGAGTTAAATGCACCAATTAAGTGGATTTAACAAGAAGATAATGACAAGCCAAATAAAGCAGCATTGCTGGAAAGGAATGTGTGTGGGTGGGAAGGGGGTTACAAGAGGCAGACAAAGGCTCAGCCTGGAAACTGATGATAATGAAGAGATGGTGGAGCTCATTTCAATAGGTTTCAGACTTCTCTGCCTTCCATCTGTCTTCTTGTGTTTGCTAGTCCCTGCAAAATACATGCCAGAGCTGAACAGTGTGCTGCTCACCTTGCACTTAGTATTAAAGGAGGGTCCTTTAACCCTTCTCACTCCTGTAATAATCACATCACCACCAGCCTCGTCACCTAAAGTAAACAACAAAGCAAAAAGCATTGCACACACCGCTGTGCATTTAGGAACTAACAGTATTTAGCACAATACAGACAAGTGTTTATGTTGTGTTCAGTCCTATCTGTAATATTTAGTTATTTTGGAGTACTTCCAGGAGTCCTTTACAATCTCAGCTGTCTGGGGCTCTGTGATTTTTCTATTCCCTCTTTTCTTTTTGCCAATCCTACCTGATGGGAGACATCAGGGTTGGTTGTTTATCACCCTAATAAACATTTTCCTTTTAAATGATTGGTGAAGGTCCTAGGAGTAGATCTAATTCATTTAGTTGTTAAATTAAAAAACAAGTACCAGGGTTGGTACTATTGTGCTCCTCCATACCAAAAAGCCTGTCTGCTGTTCCTCTTCCAGCATCAAACCCTGGAAACCCCCAAATGAACCACCTCAGTCTTTCCCCCCAATATTCCCAACTATCTGCTTGAGAAATCTGCTTACAGTAAAAGCTGCCTTCATTTTTTTAAGCTGTTTCCCACATATTGAGTGTTCCAAGTGAGACTTACAAGCTGACTTGGGGGGCTGTTCCCTGTCCATAGTGACCTTTCAGTCCACTGCCCAGTTTCATCCCTTTTTGCTGAAGGGCAGCAGTCACGGTGGCAGGGGACAAACCTCCTCTCAGCACAGGGAGATGTGGCTACTGTTCACCCTGTTAGGCACTTGCAGAATCCAGCCAAGCTTTAGCTGTCTCCTGCCTTTCTGTCCCACCAGAAAAAAGGGGGCTCAGGGAAAAGGTGAGGAAAGGTCAGGTGGCAGCACAGGAGGTGCTTAGGGAGAAGCAGGAGGAGGAAGAAAGGGTTGGATGAAGTGGGAAAACGGCACCTTAAGTATTTTTATCACTGTGGAATTTTTTGCAGAGGAGAGTTTTGCCTGTGGTTACAGCAAAGTAGAGCCTGGAGGAACCTGAGCCTCAGCTAGCCTTTGTTCACAGAAGAACTTGCTCCATTAAAGATTTTCCCAGCATCCTCCTCCTCCAACACCAAACTCATTCTCTGTTTCTTTGTAGTGAACCTACATTCAGTCAACAGAAAAATCTTTATCACAAAGGAGGGAAGCAGGAAAGCCCTTTTGGCTTGGGAGTTTCAGTGATAAGCATTCGAGAAGTGCTTATCGTGTCCTAGACATGGCCTTGCCCCAACCACAGCCTGACTTGTACCTCTCCCATATCAAACACCTGCAGCAGGTTCCCCTTCTTCAAAGCAGCTAGAGAAAGTGATCTCAGTCTTGCAGCAGATGTCACCTTTGTTCCTGCACTGCTTTTTCTCCTGCAAACGGAAAGAAAACAGCCTCTGACGCCTGTAATTTATCAGACTTGCATCTGTATTATAGACCAAAGTACAGAACAATAGTGACAGGGAGTGAGATTGAGGTTTCCCAAGAAATTGCAACACCAAACTTCCTCATTTTTGGACTCATTATATAGACCCTAAGAAAAAGCTCTGATTTTTTTTTTTAATTCTCCTTTTAATGTGCAAAGTCTGCAAGTGGATTTTTTTTTTTTGTGCAGAATTAAACTGAATATGAAGCAGATTGCAAGTCCCTTAGATGGGTTTCTGAAAAGATCAGACCCTGAAAATATCAGACCCTGAAGGCATTCCAAGGGCTTTGCCAAGAGCATTTTTTGATGAGGCTCTCATTAATGTGCATCCTCTTGAATTTCTTCACTGTCTTTTTTTTTTTTTAGGCCTATATTTATCATTTCATAGACATAAATTTGCCACAGATTAATTATTCTGTTATGGCAGTGGGAAAACAATGCATATTACTAGATTAATTACAAGAAAACAGCAATTGAATGTACTGCTGGCCGAGTCTGCAAAATTCTTCTATGCAAATGGTTTGACAGCTGGAGTTTAAATAGTCCCTCAGAAAAGCCTGTAACCTCTTTAACTCTAAACATTTTGACCCACTGGGATTATGAGCCCCCAGCACAGCTAAACAGAGCAATCCTCAATTGAACTTTACACTGTCACCAGGACCTGGAAATGCATTGCATGTTCAAGCAGAGCCTGTGGGAAAGGGAGTGCCCCTGGGTCAATCACACGACATGCAGACCATGTCCAGGCAAGGTCAGATGAAAAAAACCTTCCCCTCTCACAGAAGGGAGAAAAGAAGAAGGAAGGAGTTGGAAAGGGAATTTCCAGCTTCCTTATAAGCATATTTATTTCAGAGCTTTAACTGAGGAGAAATGTCCTCTCTATAGAGGACAGCAGACAGCACTGGAGTCTTCTCCATCACTGCAGGAAGACTTGATGCACTTCTCTACTGGTGCCAAATGCAATCCCTGTTGTTTCAAATTTCCACTCCTGTCCCTATCTCGTGACCTTCTCTCTTGCTCTTTGTTGAGCTCTATGTTTAAGCAAGATAAACTTTTATTCCCCATTCCCTGCTGGAGTGTGATTTGCATTGGGCTTGCTCTTGAGTTCCTTTCAGCCACCTCAAGGGCAACTGGTTTGGACTTTGGAGGACTATGAGCAGCACCAAGGACCTTCAGCATCACTGCTGTGATGGGAACTGAGAGGATGGGCTACTTTGTAGGACCAGCCCTCACAGTGTTTTACCTAACTCTCATTAGGCAGGAGCTGGAGACCCTGCACTGGTCCTTGCTATGCAGATCCATTCTCCCAATGCTTGGTACCACTGTCCAAGGAACATAAAACCACCTGAAAGTTGACCTTGAAGCCCTCTCAACATTGTGGTGTTGCCAATTTACTTCTATAGTGTAGGTGTGAGTTGGGGGCTGTGCAGTGGTGACTGGGTACAGTTTGTACCTGTTCCCCATCACAGCTGAGCCAGGATTTTCTGGTAATCTAAGGGGATTAAAAAAAAAAAAAACAAACAAAAAAAACCCAACCCCAAAATAGCCTTTTATTTTGATCTCCTTGTCACTTCAAAAGAACAATTCAATCACCTCTAAGCTGCTAGAACATTCTTTGCTCTCAGTTCCTCAGCCAGAAGTGGCCAGACTGCCCTTTTTAAGCCTGGCAAGTTTCTGCCAACTAAATCCCTTGCCTTATGCTGTCAGCTTTCCCTCTCAGCTCTCTAGCATTGGTCCTGGGGGAAGGTGGCTGATCCCCATGGCCACCTGACCCAGCAGGTTGTTTTCCCCCCAGCCAAGGCAACCCTGTCCAAAGCACCCAGGGGCTGCAGCAGGGCTGGGTGCTCCCCTGAATGGCATTGTGCCCCCTTGCCTGGCATGTTTGCCCTTTTGTAAGGGCTGGCACATGGTGTTTCTACAGAGTGGGAAAAGAGAGAGCACAACTGGCCTTTGGAAGGGAGCAAACTCCAAGGACTGTGTTCAAAGCCCCTCCTGCTGCTGAAGGGCTGCTGCCTGCAAGGTTTGGGTACGCTGGCACTCCGTGGCTGGTGCCTGCCATGAGCCTGTAATCTGTGCCTAATGGTAGATTACTTGAAGCTGGAAAAAGGTGCTTGGAATATCTGTGCCCTTAGGTTTTATGGCTTAACTGGAGGAGGAGAACAGCACTATTAAAAATACTTACATGTTCAAATCAGTGTTTTGTCTCGGGGGAGGAGCAGTGAATTCTCAGAGTCAAGCCCAGGCTGTGTATTATTACAAGCAATAAACCTGCTGGGGGTTGGAACTAGCTCAAGCTAAATTAGGAGGCACCCTTCCCAAACCCTGCAGCACATCAGGGGGAACACTGGAAAATCTGCACAGCAGCTTTGCTTAAATTTGAGCAGTTGAATAAAAATTAAATGTTAGTAGAATGGCTTCTGGTGTTGACATTGGGTTCACAGCCTTGAGAGGGTTTCTGTAGGGAAGAAGACTGGATGGAGCAAGAATGTGTGAGGCAGCTGAGGGGGATGTTCTGCCATCAGAGCTGGCAGAAAGGTTTTCCTGTCAGTTTTAGGCTTCAGCTCTGCTCTCAGAACTGGAGCTGGAGGAGAAGGAGCACACGGACATGCAGGGATGGGTGAGGGGACAGCAGCTGGGAGGAGGCAGCCTGGTCCCCACACCAGGGCTCTGGCCCTTCAGATCACTGCTGCTTCTCATGACAAAGGGCTGTTTCTGTTTGCTGTCTCCCACAGCAAACACAGCTCCAGGGCTGAGCTGAAACAAAGTCTGAGGACACCAGGAGCCTGAACCGTCTACATGCCAAGATTAATGTGCAGTGGCTTAAATCTGCTCATTTAGGAGTTCATAAAATGCAAAACATTTAAGGAGAGGAGAAAAGAAAGCTCTAAGGAGAGCAGTGTGGTCCAGGAGTATCCCATGGATTCTCAGTGTACTTTCCAAAACCCAGTTATCTTGTGGAGACAGCTTCCTAGCAAGAAGCATTTGTTGACTGCATATATTTCTGTCTGCACACATAAAAATTTCACTCAGCCCTACATTTGAAGGGAAGAAGAGCAGCTGAGAAAACATTTTCCCTTTTTCAAAGAGCTTTATTTACTTTGGGATCAGGGTGATTCAGCATGGAGGCACCAGGCAGGGCTGGAGACAAAGCTGCATTTCCCTTGAAGAGAGACTTAAGGATTATATCAAAAGTGGAGTTTAATCCTGCTATCTTTCACTTGAAAGGTTTAGCAAAGTGCCTCCAATTTACTCCAGAAACTTCTCAAAGTGATGTCCTCAGGCTGTGAGGGAGTGAAATGCTGGGAGACTTGTCTGAAGGAAGCCACACATGTGCATGGCCCTCCCTGCCCTGTTACCATTGTAGAGCTGAACATTCCCATCCTGTGACCAGAAACCAAGGGAAGAAGGAAGAGTGGAGCAACCAAGGGACTGGGCAGGGTGATTTGATATCCTAGACCCAGCCTCTTGGGATGACACAGGCCATAGAGTTGGCCTCTGCATTTGCAGGACGTGTCAGTCTCAGGCTGGCTCTGTAGAGGGAGGCTCCTCCTTCCCCAGAGGCTTGGTGGTGGCTTTGGGACAGGCTGGCCTGGGGACAGGGGCTCCTTGGAGACATGGGTTAGTGGTGGCCTTGGCAGTGCTGGGCTATCAGTTGGACCCAATGATCTCAGAGGGCTTTTCCAATCTTCATCATTCCATGATTCTGTGATTAATCCCGTGTTGCATGGCCCAGAGCTCCTGAAAGTGACCATTGGCAGATCATGAGAGGCAGAGAAACCAGGGCAGGGTTAACCTGGCCCCTTAAAATGTGCAACTTAAGGAGTCTGGTGTGATGGACAGCAATGGCCTCTCCTGGGGAGGCTGTGTACAGCCTCCAGTGCTGATTCCCACAGTCTGGAGCTCCAGGAGGTGGGGAAAATCCCAGGGTTGTGTCCCTGCAGACCTCTCATGCACGTCAAGGGGCCCCTGGGTCCCAGGCAGAGGTGTGTATACACAGCACAGACAAATGGGATTTACAGGCTCCAGCTTCCTGGCCTTACTTTCCAGGAGCAGGAGTGTCAAGAGTGCACAGATGACTGAGAAAAACAGTTCTAAAGGGGGAAAAACATTTGCAAATGTGCCTGCTCTCCAGGCACTCCTGACAGAACATAAGGAGTAGGTTTGGAAAAAAACCTGACACTTTCATCTCCTCCTTTAGTAATGGTTCAACCTGCTGAAAATACATTATTTGACTCAAAACCAGTCTGGGAACCTAAACATTACCCTTATCCCTGTAGCTCCAGCCTCTCCCAGCCAGCTCTAATGCTCAGAGGCAGGAAGGCCTCCAAAGCAACAGTGTGATGCTGAGGAGACCCACCACACACTGAGATGGTCCATGTTTTGCTGAAATGTTTGTAATTAAGAGTTCTGTCTCCCCGATGATGTGTGTCCTATAAAGTACTAAAAATAAAGCCATTAAATTGCAACTCCTGAAAAAACTAAACAAGCCAGAAAAAAAAAAGGCACTTTAGAAGGAAGCACAGTTTGGGCTGCCTTTCCTGGCCTGGGATGCTGCTTCTGCAGGTACAAACATGGATTTGTGAATGCAGCTGAAGCCAAGGAGTGGAGTTATCCACACAAACTCAAACTCCAAATGAAATCTTGTGCCCCTTGGATGGCAGCCACACTACCTTCCCAACCAACACCATGCTCCAGAAAGCAAAGTGGATGCAAGAACATACTTGTGTCCATTTTTGATAACTCCCACTTGAGCTTTTCTTCCTGCTTTTCTCTGCCACCACTCAGCCAGCACAGCCTCAAGAGCAGCTGCTGATCCTCCAGCTCTGGCCTCTGCCCAGCCTGCTGGGATGCTGGGATGTTGGGATATTGGGATATTGGGATATTGAGATGCTGGGATGCTGGGATGTTGGGATGCTGGGATGCTGGGATATTGGGATGTTTGGATACTGACATGCTGGGATATTGGGATATTGGGTTTTGGGATGCTGGGATGTTGGCAGTGGTGTTGCAATGGTAGCAGCCACTAACCCAGGTTCTTCCAAGCCCTGTCCAGCCCGACCTTGAACACTTCCAGGGATGGGCAGCCACAGCTTCTCTGGACAACTGTGCCAGACCCTCCCCACCATCCTAATATCAAACCTAAAATCACCCTCTAAATTATCCTTTTCCATTCTATAATCCATGAAATATCTTCTGAAGACTGTTACAGAGAAGATAAGCAAGGATGCCATGCAATATTTCCTCATGAAGACAACATAATTAGACCCAAACCTTGGTGTCAGCTGGATCTTAAAGTTCTTTCATGTGCAGTAATATTAAATCCTTACCCTCCTTTAAGGTACTACTTCCAGACAGAGGGAGATCCTCCTAGTTTAGGAGACAAAAAAAAATATTCTAACCTATATTTAATTTTAATTCCTGCTGTACATTGAGTAATTTTTTGGTTTCCAAATTTCTTCTGAAAATACCAACCTGTCATTTCAGGAGAGCAGACTCTCCTTGTTTCTCTCATGAGTGGAATTTTGATTTATTGTGGCCAGAGAACCACACAAAGGTACACAGCCAGTCCTGGAAACGTGATGCTGTTAGTGCCAGAAGGTGTGTTTAGCCCACAGCCAAAAGAGAGGGGTAGGCAATTTAGAGAAATCCAGTAGTTTTTCAGCACTACAGGACACTGCTCCTCCTATGGCACTGCTGTCACCACTGTCACCACCCATGTGTCAGGAGGGCACTGCTGGTGGCTGCCTTCCTCGTGCCAGGTTGGAAGTGGATGAATTTACACTTCAGGTGCCTTGCTTTGCTGGTGTCTGGCTGAATGCAGAGAATCAGGTTACAAAAACACCATAGTGCTGTAAAAATCCCACAATGCATGGCCTGGTCTTGTCTCAGGGGAAATGTTCTTTTATTCAAACACATGACCATTCACAGTGCTTAGATAATGGATGTAGGATTAAAATAAACATCTCTGTGTCTGGATTCTCCAGGAGAATCGTATTTCAAGGCTGGGAGACATAAAATGCATAGAAGAAAGTCCCCTTTTGGGCACAGCTGGTGCTTGTAGCCAGGTGTGGTTATTGATGCCCATGCTTGAAACACTCCCCAGCATAAAGGCTGGCCTTCTATTGCGTGATGGAGGCAATGGATTTCTTCCTTTCCTCTCAAAACTAAAGGCTTTTGGGTCAAATTCACCACTCCCTACCCACCAAGCCCTTACAGCTGTGTGCTTGGTCACCCAGATCATGGCTGGAAAATGTTACATCTAATTAAAACTGGCATTATAGTGCTACACTACTGCTGAATCTGCAGGTCTTCAGTAAAGAGCTTGGATGTGCTGGTGAGGCTGGATGCACTGGTGGGGGTTGGATATGCCTCCATATCCTCCTGGCCTGGTCTTACCCTGCTACTGCATCCTTATTATTATTGGCTAATTCAAAAATATTTTTGCTTATTATCTAATTTCTCTTAATGTTTCCAGCATACCCCAATGGGATAAAAGTGCAACAGACCCAAGAGCTAGACCAAGGATCTTGTCCAGGTGTTGCCACATGGCAAACTGGGAGAAATTATCCATGACTGAAATATTCTGAGCTGAAAAGTGGAAAGAATGTGTTTCTTGTGTGAACTAAGGTATAATAAGCGGCAAAACCAGCATCTCTCAAAGGCTGAGAGCTCAGGTCTGGCACAGCATGCCTCAGCAAGCAGTTTGTGGAGCAAGGTGAGTAAGAGTACAGGGAACACAACCTTTTAAGAAGGAAGTCAAGTGCCTGAAGCTGCTGCAGCCTCCCAGGATGCCTGAGAGGCAAATACCCACATTCCTCCTCCTGTTTGTGTTTGCCTGTACACAAAGGACGGTTCCTCCTAACCCTGGCCACACAATTGTACCAGCAGAGGGAAGGAGATGTGCCAGAAGTGTAGGATCCCTGTGCTGGGGACCATACCTCCACCCACAGGCTCTGATGCTGGTGTCCCAAGCCCAACGTGGGGTTAACATCCATAAGGATTTTTTCATCACGTGTGTATTTGAAGGTGGTAGTGCCAGGTGTTCAGCTGGCAGCATCTCCATGACTTTAGGAGGAGATGGATTTCCACCTCTACCCAGCTGCTTGTTTCCCTGATGCTTGTAAGTGTTTATATTTTAGAGGTCAAAAAAAATATATATACATTTGTATCTCCCCCACAAAAGAAAAGGTTTTTCAAAACAGCCACTGTTCAAAAGCTGCAGGGGGTGGGGTTTGACACACCAAGCAAGGTTGGTGGGGTTTTGTTTCCTGTGGAAACCAGGCTAAAGACAAACCCACTCCAGGCTGATGCCTCTGTCACACAGTGGGGACGCTGGACATCTCCTCCAGGGCCTGATCCATGCAGCAGTCCCATGGGATTCCACTTCAGTGACCACTGGTCTTCTGAAGGCTGGCATGGACCCTGTTTGCTGAAGCAATAGGCAAGGCCAGTTCTGGGCTCCTGGTTTTGGCCCTTTCTCAGTCCCGGTGATGTCCTCAGTGGTGACAATGCAATTCCTGGTGACGGTGCCACCGTTGGTGGAGATGCTTGGTGGTGATGCCATTCTGGCAGCTTTGGAGCTGTAAAATACATGTGGTGCCACAGAGCTCTGCTGCTCGGCTGCCTTGCCACACCTCTGCTGCTTTTCCCAGACTATTTTCACCTACAATATTTTTCACCATACCATGCCCCAGGCTGCTAATCATGATCACCGTGCTGATCCTGTCCACTGATGTCTGTTCCACGGCAAAGCTATGAGCTCATTTTGACAAGCTCAGCTCCATGGGCATTGCTTTCAGGCTGCCTGCAGGTGTGCTGCCTCAGGCATGTTTCAACAGGGCTGCAAACAAGCAGCAATTTTAAAGAAAAATTAAATAATCAGGACAGATCTTGTCAAATCCTCTCAGCTGATGGATGGAATCAGTTTACTTTATTGTTTAAAAAAAAAAAAAGAAGCCAGCAAATCTCACTGGAAGCAAACCTGGTTCATCCAACAGCTGTTGCCTACACACCTCTGGACTTGGGAGAAGCTGAGCATGGGCTGCCCCATGTGAGAGGTGTGCACTTCTTGCAGGCTTCATTGTAGGGAGCGTTCAGAGATAGGTGCACGGAATTCAGGCCAGGAGCTGCATCCTAAGGTTTGTCTGGCAAGTCTTTGCAGAGGAGAGACAAGAATGAAGAAGGAAAATTCAGGGATCTGTGCTCTGCAGCTTTCTTTGAGCTGCCTACAACTGGCTGGAGGTGAACTAGAGGCACCTTAGCAATTCTTTTTGGGGCTGTGTCGGCTCCAGAGCACAGAAGGAGCTAAGAGCACTCATGGAAAGTAGCTCTGGCTTAACATGTCCCTCACTAGACACAAGGGGCATTTCCAATAGACGCATGTCTGCCTCCTTCTCTGGTAGTGATTTCAAAAGAATGCCACCTTTCATACTGGGGTTCAAAACCTCAAGGTAAGGGACTAAATTCCAAATTGCATTAAGATAGCTGATATTGTAGGCTGGCTTTTCTCAGGCACCAAGAATGCACCATTCTGTTTGGCTCAGGGCATGAAACATCATCTGAGGGGCGGAAAGGAAGATGGGCTCTATGTCATGCATAAATCTGGTGGCCCTTGTGGATTCAAACCTTGGCTTGGAATAGTTTTATGTCTCTCAGTACTGGCATGGACTTAACACTGGATGTGAACATGGTGTTGCTGCTCCTTCCTTCCACAGCCTCTGCCATGGTGCCACCAAGGAGGGATGGATGGATGGATGGATGGATGGATGGATGGATGGATG
>QUSF01000163.1:23297-75275 GCA_003676055.1 Chloebia gouldiae | reverse complement strand
GATGGATGGATGGATGGATGGATGGACATGGATGGATGGATGATGGATGGATGGATGATGGATGGATGGATGATGGATGGAAGGACAGACAAGGCTAACACTGACTGGCTGATCTGAATAAGAGATCTATTTTGCAGCAGCTGTGCACACAGTGGTAGCTCCCCAGACAAGCTGCTAGCTTGGTACAAAGCACAGCATCACCAAAATGTTACCACAGCATGCAGAGCTTCACCCAAAAATGGGGTGTGAAGAGCTGGTGGTCTGAAGAGGTGGGAATAATGCAGGAGAATAATGCAGGTGGGAATAATTCTCTCTCCTGGCTCTGGAGGGAGGCTGGTAACAGCGGGTGCAGGTGGGTTGAAACCCGAAGGGAGGAGCAAGCTGTTCTCTGGTGCCATTCAATTTAGAAAAGCAGCCAGGCTGTGTCTGGCAGAGTGACAAAAATCCTTGTTTCATGACTCATTTCAGGAGAACAGCTTTGGTAAGCAATAATTTTGCTCTTCTGTGATTTCAGAGGGTGTGTACTAAAAAAACAAAACAACGCCACAATAAACCACAAAAAAACCCAAAAACACAAAAAACAAACCAAACACCAAAAAAAAAAAAACCACAAAAACCAAAAACCCATGAGTTGAGCCCTACTGAGAACAGAGGCCACAGAGCTGAGAGCTTAGCTGTGTGCTCTGAGCTGGGAGTGGGGCACACTGCTGCCCCTGTGTCTCGGGGCACACCAGCCCAGCAGAATTGGAACTGCTGCAGCAAAACCCAGGCTGGCTGCACAGCAGGCTGGCTGTTGTCAAAGCAGGTGGTTAGGAATGCACTGCAGGAATTCGGGCTGAGGATGTCCTCCTCCCACTCACCTGCTCTGTGACTCATCCCGGTGAGCTCATCCCGGAAAGCAGGAGGATGCTGCCAGCCTGCCTGGGTGGAAATGCCCCAGCTGCCCCAGAGATGCTGCCCGAGTTTCACAGTGCTCAGCAGTGCACCGAGCTCGGGGGGAGCCCTTGTGTGGGGTGCCAAGGTGGAAGAGTAGAAATTTTCCCTATTCCCAGCCTTGCCTTTCCTGTTCCTTCAGGCACAACAAAATCAGGGAGGGCAAGGCAGCCAGCATGATCTGGTTTTGTTTTATTCCCCTGGAGGGCTCTGAGTGAAGCCATGAGAACTCCAGAGTGGGGGTCTCATGGGCTTTTAGCATCTCTGCAGCAGTGATGGGCACACACTGCATGTACTTTCCTCCCACCTCTACTGGGAACATCCCCAGTATCACCACCTTACTTTTTGGTGCCATGACAAGCATCCATGGGGATCACTGATACCAAAAGAATGAAAGACTGCCGTGGAAAGCCCTGGCACTCCAAAATGTTTTCAAAGAAAGATTGTTTTCTTTCCACTTCCATCTTAAAAGCAAAAGATTTTGAAGCCCAGGAGAGTACCACTAGCCCACCCACCTGGTTTTTGCTCTTCACTGCTCCCTCCATACACTGTTTTTCTTTCTTAGCTGTCTCTGAGCAGCCTAGATGAAGAGGAGCTTTGGAAAGGGTAGCTGAGGCTGCAGCCTGGGCTGCTGCTGCCCTCTCCTGGGTCCAGGGTGGCCAAGAAACCAAGAGATGATTTTTAAAAAGAGATTCCTGCAAGCCTGGGTTCATGTCCCCCTTGGCTGATCCTCTTTCACCCTTGCAGGAAGCAGCACTCAGAGGGTGCCAGGACCAGGGATGCTGCCCAGGCTGGTAGAGGGCTGGCCTGGCTGTGCCCTTTGAAGGCCCATTTTCAGATCCCTTCAGGAATCCCAGCTCAATTTATGGCAGGACAATGGATGATCAGCTGGGAGTGCAGGGGTACAGCTGTGCTGACCCAGTATTGTGGCAGCTCAGGGTTTCTCACCTCATTTGCTGCCTGTTCTGTCCAGGAGGTTTTATTTGTATTAAAATAAAAAGCCTTTTAAATAAGAGGCTATGGCTGATTCTTTGTGCTGCAGACAAGTTTCCAGCTCTGCACCTCACCTTGGCTCCATTGCCAGCTGGAACAAAGCCTCATATTGCATCTTTTGCCCTGTCCCACCCAGGCTGACCCCTGCCCAGGACCCCTTCCTGGCCAGAGGGAGGCACCAGCCAGGTGAGCACCCAGCCCTTCAATGCAGGAGGGATCTCCTGCTTCTGCAACAAAGTGGGGGCACCCTCCTTCCAAAATCTGAGCCTCTGGGATCTATTGCTTGCCTCTCTAAAACGTGGCCAAGAAATCATAGAAAGCTATAATGATTTGGGTTGGAAGAGACCTTAAAGACCATCTAGTTCCACCCTCCTGCCATGGGCAGGGACACCTCCCTCTATCTAGGTCGCCTGCCTCGGGGTTGCAGGTTCCTCAGGTTCTCCAGACAGAAAAACCTGTGTAGGTGACCCATGCCTGGGAGTAGTCCATTTAGGTTCTCAGCTCCTAAGGAACACAGGAATAACACAGTTACTGCCACAGTTAATGGTAAGAGGATGACAGAGCCTTCCCCGTAGCTCTGAGAGCCTTTAATTCAGCAATTGGCTCATGGTTTCAGGAGCTACTTAAAAGCTTATTCCGGTGTTAGTGCCTTGTGAGAGGCTGGGAGCTCAGTGTTGGAGAGCTCTGAGGCTCTGGGGTGTTAGTGGAGCCCCAGCTCCCTCCTCAATGGAGCACAGGAGGAGGTGGGGTCAGTGGTGTCCCTTCTCCTGCAGCCTGCCAAGAGTGGGAGGCTTGGAGTTGGTAATACAGACCCACATCTCCCAGGAAAGTCAGCACAAAGCAGAGAGAAGCCCTGGAAAACGAGTTGTGGCTAAAGCCCTCCTACCACAGAGTGTCCAGCCCACGGGTGTGAACCATGTTTGGATACCAAAGGGCTCTGCAGATGTGCTACACAAAACCCCGTGGTGGCCAGAAGCAGCAGCTGGACATCCACGAGGTGGTGCCAGACCAGTGTGAAGGGAGCTGGGTGTCCTGCACACCCCCAGGGGGAAGTTCCTCACTTTTCCTTACTCACCAGCCCAGATCTTGCTTGCCTGATCTTTTTGGTTGTTATTCTGTTTTGTTTTGGTGTGGTTATTTTTGGGTCTTTTTCCCTCTGGAGTTGACTCATATTGAAGTTGGCTCCACACATGGAGCCACTCATGTTGCTCCAGGTGTTTAAAGAGCCAAATCAACCCATTATTGAAAACACTGAGTGTTTGAAGAGCTGGGGAAGAGAGGAGCTGCTGTGATGTGACCCACCTCCCTGGTGGAACCAGCTGCCAAGCACAGGCACGAGGCCACCACGATGGGCAGTAGGACAGGGGCCAGGTGGGAGCTGTGCCTCAGTGCCCGTGGTGGGCCATGCAGCACCTCTAGTCTCAAGTTCTGGCCTTGTCAGTCCTGCCAGAAGAGCAAGCTGTGTGGGCAGTAATTCTTCCCCAAAATGCTCTTCCAGGCTGCAATGGAAAACTCAGCCATGGGCTATAAAATATGGAGCCCCTGAGCCACAAATCCTGCCCCAGTCAGAAGTGCCAGACTATTTATACACTCCCATGTAAGAGCCGTAGCAGACCCTTGGCTGTCTCTGTTGCTTTTTGAACATTTTCCAGTCTTGCTCTATGCCTCCAGGACAGGGAGAGCAGAAATGTACTCCATGAATTATGAATGTGTAAAGGGTTTTAATGATCCTCTCCCTTTTACAGGCTCCTCTTTTCCAAATGATTTTTAACCTGTGCCTCTTGGACCATCTGGTAATTCCAAATTCTCATTCCAGGAGGGGGTAACTTGGGGCCCATTATAAACACTGTGAAAAGAAGAAAATAGGAAAAAACACATTTGTCCCCATTCATCACCAGCTGCCATTTTATTTTTGCTTCCCCAGTGTCACAGATTGTTGCTCACCCCGAGCTGCTGATGGGCTCTTTTCCACAACCACCACACAGAGGTGGAAGCTGTGAGCTGGAGGATTGGAGACAGAGTTGGACACCAGCACCGAGGTTTTTCCCAGGCTGGAGAGCTGAATCCTCCCCAAAATGGTTCTTCATTGTTCACCATCCTCTCTGCTCGCTCCTTTTCATCCTCCCCTGTGGCTGGGAGGACTGGGAGGAAGGCAGGAGGAGGTAAGTGGTGTGGGAATATGGGAGGAGGGGACCAAGCTGGTGAGTCCTGGGGATGGAGCAGTGATAGCCTGAGCCATTCCTGGTCCTGGGGGCAGTGGTGGCAGCTGCAGCAGTGCTCCCATCCCATGGCATTTTGAAGAATGTCCTAAGAGGACACATCCCCATGACGGGAAGCAGCATCCGATGGGGCAGGAGGTGAGAAGGGAGCACGCATGCCTCCCCACCTGCTTCCCCTTCATCCCCCCAACTCCTGGCAAACGCTAGTCCAGCCCCTGCTCTGCCTGGGAGCTCCTGCCCCCATCCCTGGGAGGCTGCAGGCAGGACACTGAACAACCCTGGCTTGTCCCTCAACCTCAGGGTGGGGACAAATGGGACCAGGCACCCAAGGCAGTTCCATCCCCTCTGCATGGAGCATGAGGACAGGGAGGGGTGACACACAGCAGGATCAAATGAGGAGCACATTCTTGGTGTCCTAAGTAATAAAAGCCAGTGAGGTATCCAACTCTTTAGGGCTTGAACCCTTTTGTCCCACACTGACAAATTGGACAGAAAATCCCCTCTTCCTTACCTCTCCCTTCAGTAAGAGCAGAGTGAGAGACACCCTTGGGGCCCCAGCCCTGCCCACAGTGAGATTTGCAGGGCTAGGGTCAGGGTTGTGGTGTTACAAGATGCCTGATGAAGGCTTTGAAAGGCTTTGCTTGATCTGCTCATCCTCATCCTCGCTGGCCACAATTGGTCCCACCTCTCTGCCCCCTCGGCCATCTGCCTGCCGGCCGCGCTGCCGGTGGCCCCATTTCCCCTGCTCCATCCTGAGCCCCAGGACTGAGCCTGCTGAAATCCCCAGCGAGGTGGGATTACCAGGCACTGTCTGCAGCTCAGAGCACCTGCGTTTTGAAGTCTTAGAGGACTGAACTTTGTGGAAAACAAAGATGGGATAGGCTGGGAGCGTAAGATGTCTCCTGAGGCTAAACAACTGATTTAGCTCCTGGAAGGCTTTGTGCCAGATGAATTGGTTTTGCTGGATGTTTTAGATCCTGCTTTGCCCTGCCTGGGCTGGGAGACAGCCATACTTCCCCATGGAGCTTAATACTTCAGGCATGATGGGAGAGCAGCTTAAGGACCCATTAGCAATGTGGCTGGCAGCCAGCAGTGGATCCAGGCGAGGTGGGGCGGGTCTGTAAAAAGCATCATGGCACACTAGGACCTTTCATCTCTCAACTGCCACGTCTAAGGATGGCGTTTGGCAGGGCTGTGAAAACAAGCTGGAAGAGAAGATGTGTCAGAGTATCTCCAAGAGCATCACACCAAACCCTGCATAGGATGGGCTGGGAACCTGTGGACAGCCTGGCTCAGCCCAGCTAAAATTGAGGCCAATGGCAGTGGGTGGGCACTTCTGGGGTGTTTTTTTCTTCCAGCCTGTCAGGAGAAACACCGATCCCTCAGCTGAATCAACTCTTCACAGGACAGCCCTTGCCTTCCACCCACCTCCTTCATATTTTTTCAAACCCTAAATTTTTCCCAGTCTGGAAATGGAGACAGTGGGGGACCACTGCCAGTGGCTTGTGGAGGGGCTGTCCTAAAGGTCCCCACCAGCCTTAGCCCTGCTTGACGGCAGGTGCTTGGGTTTCCAGGGGAGTGGAGGACTCGCTGAGAAACCCTGGGAAGAGGAAATATTACATTGCACCTACTAGGCAGTAGCCACCCTCGTTCCAAATTGATCCTCTCATGGGATGTGGCTTTGTGAAAGCCATGGCACTACCCACACCACAGGAGCAACAAATCCAGACCTGAGGAGAGGGCAGGGGGCTGGGGAGAGAGCAGCCCTGGTGATTTGGTCGCAGCTCCAGATACACCATGCTGCAGGCCCCAAATGATGGGCTGTAGCCTGGACCACTACAGACCCCACAAGCACACCCAGGGGCTCCTCCCAGCCCAGGCAGCATCCCACAGCACAGGCAAAGCAGGAGCCCAGGCAGTCAGGGAGGAACAGGAAGCAAGATCCTTTATTGTACACAGTACAGAATGTAATGCAGCTTTGCAGGAGATACATAGCCCTGCTTGAATAAAGATATTTCAAATCAGTCCTCAGATTAACTCCTTCTGCACTGCAGACCTGCCACACCGAGCAAATGGTTAAAAACCTGTCCCCAAGGTAGGGTTCCCAAAACCAAATGCTCCCCATGGGTACAGGCAGCCACCATGGGGAGAGCAACCAAGTCATTGTAGAGTTAATCTTCATACTTCCCAAAAAAAAAAAATCAGACCAAAAAAAACCCAACCAAAAGAAAAAACCCAAAAAACCAAACAAAAATTCCAACCGAAGCTAACTAAAAGAAAGAGAAAAAATTCCTATACAGCATTTACAACAAAACATGTAGCCTGGTGCAGGGGAGGCAGGTAAGGATATATGAGTGGTGGAGGAGTGTTAAGAGGTGCAGCAAGGGGTGGGGGGAGCTGGAGGGAAGTGGGGTATTGAGGAAGGGGGTGGGGGACCCCCATCCCTGCCCACCTCAGCCTTACAGCCCAGCTCCAAGGCCATGCCGAGCAGGGGGAGCGTAGCTGAGCCAGTATTGGGATTCAGTCCTGGCTCCCCTGGGAAAGAGGACTGGAGCAGTGAAATGGAGTGGACCAGATCCTTCAGCAACCACCCCAGGAAGCCACGGGCATCGAGGGCTCCCCCTGCCAACCAGGAAAGCCACAGGGGTGTCCCCAGGGGCTCCAGGGACAGCAGCCGAGCTGCAAAAAATAGCTTTGCCTTAAAATACAAAAAATCTACAAAAATCAGTTTAGAAACCTTTAGTATTTTCCTAAAACATCCCAAAAAAAAAAAAAAAAACCGAAACGAAGAGGAAGTTAGTGTCAGGGTCTCCTCCCCCAAAATGCAACCCATGGCCCATAGCCAGAGCTGGGGAGGATCGAGGGCACGGAGAGGATGCAGGAGGTTCTATGGGAACAACAGGTTACATGGGGAGGGGGCTCAGGAAGAAGGCAGAAGGCTCCTCGGGGTTGGGGTAGGATGCTGCGCACGTCAGCCCCGGGCTGCTGGCCCGGGCGGCCCCCCACATCCCTCCTCTCTGTGCAAATCAAAGCCCTTTCCACCACACAAGGCAGCGACGCGGATTGTGCTCGATGCAAAGCAGATTGTCGTGACAATTGGCTCGGTAGCCACGCAGCCCAGCCCTGGGCACTGCCGGAGCCAGGCCTGGGGAAGAGACTGCAGCTTTAGGCTCCCGGCGCCCCAAGACATCACACTGATGCACGGCAGGAGGTGCCAGCCACGGGCAGTCCTGTGCACTAGCCCTTGGAAAGGAAGGGTGGGAATTCGGCAGCAACACACGTAGGGCATTTTAAATTCCTCAGATTTGTGTGTGCACCCATGCTGTTTATCGTTGGGGTTTGGTTTGTTTTTTTTTTTTTTCCTCTTACGGACAGCCAAAAATATTCTTTAGAAAACCGTGTTTGCCCCAGGTGGATGCGCTAGTGCCAATGGCTCTGCCAGCCGGCCGAGTCAGTAGGCGAAGCCCTCCGCGTAGGGAAGGCTGCCGCAGGGATCCATCTCCAGGAGGAACGCCGGGCTGTCCTCAAAGTGTGTCAGGGGCACCGTCTCCTCCTCTGGCACCGGGCAGTCTGGCTCTGTCTTCAGGAAAGGGCGCTGGTTGTCGGGATAGGCCATGGAAAAGAGGGCATCGGGGTCACAGACGAATTTATAGACGTACCGCTCGCCGGCAACCTGCAGGGAGGAGGGAGGCGGTGAGAGGGGCCCTGAGCATTCCCCCTGCCCTGGGGGAGCACCACACACCTCACATCGGACCTAATCCCTCTCCTGCTGCACCCTGGGACAGCAGGGGACGGTCACACCCTGCTGTGACCTCACCTTCTGCATGATGCCCTTCTCATAGTAGTAGCGCAGGGAGCGGCTGAGCTTGTCGTAGTTCATGGCTGGTCGGTTCTTCTGGATGCCCCAGCGCCGTGCTACCTACAGGGAGAGAGGGGGCAGCCATCAGGGCTCCAGCCAGGGCTGCAACAGGGATCCCTCAGAGGAAATCACAACTGAGATGCAGGCTAGAGGTTTGTTTGAGGGGGCTGGGGCAGCTGGAGAGAAAGGTATCACTGTGGTCTGGGAGTGGTTCCCCACTGGCCATGATAAATGCTCCGGCTGTGACCACACAGCCACTGCCAGATCAGGGGCCAAATCAAAAGTCATTTCATTAGGCAGAGCCTGCCAAAAAGGCTGCTTCAAAATACCACAATTTCCATGCATGGCGCAAGAGATATTATGGGTAATTACCCACAATGCGCAGCTCGGTGCTGGCTACAGCTGCTCTCAATTACTCCCAAACAGCTCCTTCCTCTGTGTCACCCTCCCGTGGTGCCGTGTGGTTCCAGCACAGAGCTGCTGCTGGAAACCCAGGGCAAAGGATGGGAGCAGCTCAGGAAGGAGGAAGCCATGGCAGAGCAGCAAAACTCAGCAAGGCACAGCACAGAGGCAACACCACCACGGCTGGTGACCACTGCCAGCTTTGGGAGCCAGCACACGCCGCACCAAGAGGCGGTGGAAGATACTAAAGGCAAACTTCAACAGCTGACTGGAGAGCAGAGATACGTGTCTCGCCTCCAGTGCGAGTGGGAAGGTTCTGCTGTGTGGGAAGGATGCACTCCTGCATCCCCACAGGCACTGCCCAGCTCCAGGGCAGGACCTCTCATACCTCCTCAGGCTCAATCAGCTTGAACTCCATGCCCCGGCCGGTCCAGGCGATGAAGTGGGCGTTGGCAGGGTCATCCAGGAGGGTGACCAGGAACTGCCAGAGCTGCAGGGAGCCACGCCGCTGGTAGGGAGGGCCCTCACGATACAGGGTGGGCTCCTGCTTCACTTTACCTGCTCGACAAAGACACCTGGTTAAACAGCCTGGCTCTGCCCCTCTCCCAGGCTGTGTCACCAGCAGGAGATATCTACAAGAACATGGGGCATCCTCGTGCTGAGACACCCGAGCAGGATCAGGCCATGGGGTGGGAGAGGTGCTGAGGATGGTGCTGCAGGCAGGCAGGTGTCTGTGACAGAGACGGAGCATGGCAGTGATGCCAAGCTGCCACGTGGGATGATGCTCAGCAGCTCTCAAGAGCACCGTGCCAACACTGCTTGGCTTTATAACCAGGCACTGCAGATCCCAGCACCCCCACATCCTCCTCCATGAGCCCTGGTCCCCTGCAGGCCTCCTCTGGGGCCAGATTCTTACCCTCCAGCCTCTCAGGTACCACGCATGTGTCATCAAAATACAATCGTGTGTCCTTTTCATATGAAAATCCTGCAGGGAAAAGACCTTTGTGAGCATAGGGCCCCTCCACTACCCTGGCTGGACCCCAAAAACCCTGGCTTGGCTGAATCCAGCACAGGACCCCATCCACAGCTCTGGGAGCAGACCCATTCCCCAGTTACTTCAGTGGCTGAGTGCTGTGCAGCTCTGCCCCCCTCACTGCTCCCAAACCGTATTAGCAGCTCTGCCTTATCCCAGATTCCATGGCACTGCTGTGCCCTCACAGCACACTCACAGGGACTGCTGGCTGCTTTTGGGGCTGCTGCCAGCACATGCAGCTCTCATGGGGCCCCATGATGCTCTCATGGGTGTTTTCTGGGTGCCCAGGGAGTGCTGCCTGCCACAAGGAAGGGGTGGGATGGGGTCACGGCACGGGGAGAGTGGGGGAGTCACTCACCGTCATGGCTGTTGGGGAAGACATTCCCCCGTAGGTACGAGGACTGGCAGTTAGGCACTTCTGAGGGGGAAATGAAACGACAGTAAGGCTGTAAACCCTGTGGGTGCCACTATGGATTTGGCAGTATACTCTTTACCCCCAGCATGGCCTGCAGTGAAGTCTGGGAACCATCCCCCCTCCCCACGCTTCCATGTCCACTACATCCACCCTCAACGCTGGGGAAAGGAAACCCAGTATGATTTGGGGTGGCACTGGAATTTAGACTGGAGCAGCTCAAGTTTTCACAGGCCCTACATAAAGGGAGGCACTGCTGCACCTCCCCTACCATCTGCTTGGCTGTGCCACCCTCCATCCCGAGGTTGGGGTATTTTTAGGTCCTAAGGCGATTAGAGGGTTTTTTCCGTGATGCTGGTAGGGTCCAGCAGCCAGCAATCACAGCTGGCCCCAGGCAAAAGCCAAGGGGGGACCCACCAGGCACTGTGGGACACCCCAGCCTGTGGCCACAGCCCTGACCACACCACTGGCGTCAGATGAACTCCTGCTGTATTCCCTGGCTTTGGAAAAGGAGGACAGAGAGGAAAGGAAAAGGCAAAGCAGTATCCCAGCACCACAGCAGCTCCAGGGTGACACAGCATCCACTGCCTGAGGCTCAACCCTGCTCCTGCCATGCTGAAGGCAGAGATGCTCTGCCCTGGAGTGTCACGGGTGTGACCCCACCCTGGCTGTCCCCTGACTTACACCCACCTGAGTCAATGCAGTAGTCCCGGGGCTCCTGCTTGATGCCCATGGGGGGCTGGAAGCTGTGGCCGGGGGGACCGGGCAGGCCAGGGCCGCCGTGCTCGTAGAGAGGGTCATGGTACTCCTGCTTGAATCCCTGAGGGGGGCGGGGGGCAGCAGGGCCCAGGGGCTCCGACAGCTGCCGGTGGTAGATGGGGCGGGTGTCCCCCGGCACCCCGGCCTGCGGCGGGAAGGGGTGGCAGGGCTCCGACAGCTGCCTCTGAAACCTGGGGACAAGGACGCGGCGTTACTGAGCAGTGGGGGTCAGCTCCCACCCCAAACCACAACTGCCTGACAGCTGGGTGCCCTCAGCCCGGGCTGCTCCCACAGCAGGCTGGGATGGTTCCTCAGAAGCACAGCCACCACAGGGGCTCATCCCGTGGGGACCCAGAAGGGTGCTGAGAACCCAAGATGGAACAGCAGGGTAACACACGGGCCACCACAGTAAAGCACTCTGGCCTTTAGGTATCTGGAAAAGGAATGAGAAAAGGAACAAAAACCCACCCCCCAACACTGATATCTCTGTAAACCAGTAAAATCTGTCCCCAGCGTGGGGGGCAGGGGCCAGGGATGCTGTGCATGGGTGGGCGCTTACGCAAAGCCAAATCCACTCCGCAGCTCCAGCCGGCTGCTAATCCGCCCGCGCAGCCGGGATTAAACCTTGAACTCGACAGCAGGGAGCACTATTTTGGGCTCCGTGGTGCTGCCACCGCTGCTCTGAGAGCATGGTTTGTGCTGGTGGCGATGCATGAGGGACCATCTCGAGGGGGTGCTGCCACATCCCCTCGTCCTCCGGCACCTTGAAAGGTGATCTTGGATCTCCGTGCCGGCTCCTCTCCGCCGGCCTTGCACCATTTGGCTTTGTAACCCGAGCTCTCCCAGCTGCCGGGCTGGGATTACTCCATTTCCGAGCCATGTCCCTCTGCCCTTCCTGAATGAAACCCAAGCCCCGTGCTGGCACCGTGCTTCCCAAGGGGTCGCAGCCAGCCCCCTGCACAGCCTGAAGGTCACACGGAGCCCCGCTTCGCTGGGGAGGGATGCTTGCCTGCTGTGGGCACATTCCAAGGGCTGCCCTTGGCCCCACTGCATGGCCTTTGCCAGGCTGCCACATCTTGTCCCATGCCCACAGGGGTGACATGGCGGCTGTCACAGCAAAGGCCATCCAGAGGCCACAAGCAGAGCAACTACTGAGAGTACCCATAGGAGCCAACCCAGGGTGAGGGAAGGGACTGGCAGAGCCTCCAAGGACATGGGAGTGATGGGGAGTGAAGTCACCACCTGGAGAGGAAGGAGGGAACAGGGATCTCACGGCACAGCTCACAAACTCATGGTGAGGCCATGCAGTGCATAGGAAGCTCTGGACCACCCCCAGCCTGGGATGCATGGCAGGACAGAGATGGTCACAGCTCCACAGCCCAGCAGGGCTTGGCTTGGGAGGCAGAGCTGCATTGGGTGGGAATGAGGAGAGCAGAGCCCTGACTCAGGACCAGCACCTGTAGGAACTGGGGTGGATGCAGGAGTCAGCCTCTGCCTCCCTTGCCTTTCCCAAGAGGGAGGCAAAGGCTCTGCCCAATGTTCAGGGACTGGAAGGAGCAACTCCCTGTTAGCAGGAGAAAGAACCAGATGATCCCAGTAGAAAGTGGAAAGTTTTGCCACACGGGACCACAGGTGACAACATTTGGCCCATCAACTGCAACCACGGCACAGGGACAAAAACCCAAGCAATTCCCTTTCTCCCCCACACTTTGGGACCACCGACCCACCCCAAGAGTCCCCACAAAGCCCCGGAGGACTCCCGTGGCCGCTGGGGCGGGGGCTGCCTTACCTGTGCTCTGCGGGGAATTGGTTCTCAGACATCATCTTTGGCATGTGAATGGGCGGCCGCGGCACGGCGAAGGGCGGCTGCTGCCGCTGCTCCTGCAGCGCCGGGGCGGCCCCATGGGCGGCCGCTGGCACGGCGGGGGCCGGCGGGGCCAGGGCCGGCCCGGGCAGCGCGGGGGACACCGGCGTGGCGGGCGGCGTTAATGGCTTGAACCCGGCGGGGGGCTTCCTGTCGTAGGCACTGCCGAGGGAGAGGGGCCGGGCGCTGACGGTGACACCGAGGGACGGCACCGCGCGGCACAGAGCGGCCGAGGGCTCTGCGGGCAGCGGCGTGCCCCTGCTACCTACCAGCAGTTGTAGAGGCACTTGTCCCCATAGCCGGCACAGAGAGCCTGCTCGTGGCTGCAGGATGACAGCTCCGAGGACGGGCTGGGCAGCTCGCGCTTGATCTTTGCCGGAGGTGGGGCGTGCAGGACCACTGCAAGGACACGCAGGAGGACACAGGCTCACCCACAGGGGACAGGGCGATGGGAGCAGCAGCCCTGCAAGCATCAGCTCTTTGCTTGGGAATAAGGCGCTGACTTACGCCCTGGGGGCACTCAGCAGCTGAACCGGGGTGACACGGTGCCCTGCCACACCCCAGCACTGGTGGAGAAGTGAGCCAGGGTGACAGGGGAGGGCAGAGCAGCAGCAGCCCGGGACATTGCTCTCAAGAAGGGGAATTGCTACAGGGGCTGTGAGGCAGCTTGGCAACAGCCTTAGATGTGACACATGCTGTCCACCAGCCCCTCGGCGAGCGGAGCAGAGCCCAGGTAGCACAGGCTGTGGCTGCCTCCCTGGGACACAGATCAAGGGGTGAGGGGGCTTGACAAACTGGAGCTCCAAGGCCCCATAACCAGCAACCCACTCGCCCTCACAGGGGCATACCCACTTCCAGAGTTTTTAAGCAGGATCCACCTTCCCATAGCTGGGGTGGTCCAACGGGATCTAGGCCTAGGGTCCCACAATTGTATGAGCTCAAGTGACAAACATCCCATTAAACCCAGATCCTCTCCACCCACTCCCAAGCTCGCTTGCTATATATATAATTATAAACTGAGTAATATACGCTTAAGCTAATTAATTTCTAAAAGCAGGCGCCCTAGGAAAGGGAAAGGCCTCGGAGAGCTGTACCTAAATAGTGCCTCAGAGGAGAGCCAAGACTAATCGGAAGTGGAGTATTAGCTTCATGTGAAGCCTAAACACAGCCCAGCTACACTGGAGAGGAGCAAATAGCTCCAGGACAACTGTTCACAGCTTGCCAGGTAATTAGCTGCTCCCCTAATTTGTCAAAACCTTTAAAGAGCTGCTGACTCCCCTATCTACCCATCCCCCCCCTCGAAAGGCCTCAATACAGCTGGTACCAAGGGCATAAACCCCCCCCTCTCCCCGAGAAGGATTTGAAACACAAAGCCCAGCGCTGAGCCAGCACAGCCCCCCACACGCCTTCCACCCAAGCCGGATTTATCCCACTCCTCCTTCCCCCCTCCCCAGCGAGGTTTTGCCACTCTCAGCACTTCCAGCCTTAAAAGGGGGCCAGCATGGCAGCAGCAAAGCACAGGCACCCCGTGAGCCATGGGAAAGCGAAGGGGAACTGGCTTTGGAAGGGCTCCAGCTGCCTATCGCGGGCATGGTTCTCCCAAACAGGCTCCGTGTTGTTGGAGCGAGTTGTTTTTCCGCCAGTCGTACAATGGGGTCTGGTTATTCATTGAAAAAAAAAGCCTCCAGTCCCTGAGCAGGCACCACCCTCCATTCACAAACACTTCGTAGCGCTCCATTCATGTGGCTGAGGGAGGGAAAAAAAAAGAAAGGAAAAATTTCCCCAGAGCTTAGCACTGCCATTCAAAAAAAAAGGGAAATGAGCCTTAAGATCCTAACAGAGACCAGCTGTCCAAGCCGGGACTCTGTGCAACGTTTGGATTCCTTACACAAACACGGTGGGGCCGGCCGGCGCTGCTCAGCACGGCGGCTCCTCTGCCAAGCTCAGGGCCAGCGAGGCTGGAGGAGCCTGGGGGACACTGAGGTGCAGTTTTTGGGGGGAAGGCGCTGGGTTTGGGTTTGCTTGGGCAGCGAGCAGCCAGGTGGGAGGAGCTGCCCTGCCCCAGCACCCAACACCTCAAAGGAACACCGGGTGCACAAGCACTTTTACCCTTTCCGGTCCTGCCCTGGGCACTGTAATTAAAAGCTAAAAAAATATATAAAAATACTCAGAGGGAGCAGCTCAGCTCTAGAGAGGGCTGGAGCAGATGTGTCAGCAGCTCCACACCAAGGCTGAGACACGGCAGCAGTGAGGACACCCAGGGTGCCTGACAGCCCCTCTGGGCTGCTTTAGCCCCTAGAGATGGAAGGACCCTGGGCAAGGCACCAGCCAGGCAGGGGAGGCTCAGGAAAACCCTCCCAGTGCCATACAAGCAGTGGAACTGGAAACGCCTCTAATGCCAACCATCAGACATCTCCCATGGAAATGGGTGACACCACAAAGCCACTCGAGGCCTTGAATTCCCAGTGAATCCCTTGATGGAGGACAGGGCAGGTTATTCTCACCCATCAGCACGACTGGACCTCCATGAGACTAAGCTCAGAGAGCACTGGCTTCCTCTGAATGAGCCAAGGGAAGGCAACCAAGCCACCACTTCCAGCCAGGGACACTGGCACCCACTCAAGCTGTCACCTGGGAGTTGAGCTCTGTGCCTGCCCCTCCATCCCCTGGCACTACAGGACGCACCCAAGGTCACACAAGGAGAGGAGTACAAAATAGAAGCCAGGATCCTGCTTTCCTTTGTTTAAACAACTCTTCCTCACAAACAAACCTCGCTCTTTTATTTTGGTGTGTAAGAAACTCCGTGCCCTGCCCATGGCGCTGCCTGTGCAGGGAGGCCACAGGTACCCTGGGAGAAAAAAAATCACTTCTTGTGATGCTTGATCTCCTCAGCATGATCCCATCACTTCTCGGGTACTTAAGCAATCAGTGGAGACATAACACTGTATGTGCACCCTTGGCCACAGGACCACACTGCAGGTGAGCTCACAGCCATGCCCAGCCAGGGTCGCAGCATGGTGAGCTCTGTGGAGTCACCACAGCCTCCTGGCTCCCATGGAAGGACCCACCACTGCCCTGGGCAACTTACAGGCACTGAATCTGGCCTCCTGCCACTCGGTCTAGGGCACTAAGAACAATTCATCCCTCATCTGGAGCAGCCTTGCTTTCCTTACAGTGGGATTTCCTCCCCAGCACAGCGATCCACTGCCCTCCAGATTACTTTACTACCAAGCCCCAACTTTAAGACCCTGTCTGCCAGGAACCTTGGCTACAGAACTGGGAACAGAGAGTGGGCAGTAGCAGAGCTGCAGGCAGCTATGAGGGGGTTTCAGCCAGGCAAGAAGGATTCTGAGCATCTCCAAGACTCCATGTGGCACATGTGGCAACATTCCCCATTGCAGCAGGATCCAAACTGAGCCTGGTTTGTCCCTTTTTGCTGCTGTGCCAAGGAAACTTGGCCCTGGGAATGCAAGATGGGGCACAAGATCAGGAGTTTCTTCAGGGAAAAGGCATGGAGCTACACAACTGCAGAAACAAGAGTCCACAAATATCCACAGGGACTAAGGAGGGATCTAGCTTTCCTCAGAAGCCAATGGATGCTGAACTCCATTGTGACTGTCAGCCCAGGAAGGCAGCATGTCCCTGCTAGTGAAAGCTGAGGGTGCAGACCTCAGCTACACCAGAGCCATCTTTCTCTCCCTTTCTACATGGCACACAGCTCAAAACTGGAGTTTCTCTCCTCTGTAAACTCTCTCTAGTGCAGGGATGCAAGAGCTAGGCTTCCCATTCCCCTGAGTCCCTGCACAGCCAGCACTACAGCAGCAAGAAAAACCTTTGCTTTCTCTCCCCAGGCAAGTTAAATAAGGCTATTGCTGCAGGGAGTCACACAGGCAGATCTTTCAAGTGATAAAATCGTTTCAACACCAGGTCCGCAGGCTGAGCAGATCACAACATTTTAAGAGACCTGACCAAATAAACGCCTTTTTCTTCTTCTCCTCTTTTTTTTCTGCATCACCCCGAAAAGTTTGTCTCTCCTGTCTGAGCTCTTCAGGTTACAAGGAAAAAGAGACTGCCAAAAGGCACTGGAAACAGCTTCAGCTTCAAGAGCCACCCTCCCACGCACACTGCAGTTTCTACTGCTCCGAGCAAGAGCTGCTGGGCTGTGCTGGGGATGTCAACAGACCGTTGTGTTTCTGACTCCGGGCTCGCCTTTTATCTCAGGGGAGACAGGGGAAAAAAAAAAACATCAGAAGCTTGGGCTGTCTGGACGGGCTAAATGGCAAGCTTCCCACTCCAAAGTAACCAAAGAGCAATAATTAACATGCATTTGCTGTCGGAGGAGATACCCCGCTGCATGCTGTGACAAAGCTGGAATGAAAAATCTGTTCGACTGCAGGCTAAATTTGATTTCCTTCGAGTTCCGTAGCTGTCTGGCTCAGCAGCAAAACCCAGCCACCGACACCAAGCCACTACTTGTGTTTGCCAGGTAACAACTCAAAACATCCTGATTCCACCCCCGTTCTCCCCCAGCCGACCCCGGAGCAGCTCCCGGAGCTGTGCGAGCCCCACACGCCATTCCCTGGCCCCTGCCCTCGCCACTAACCCGCTCTGGCAACACAACAGGGCTCAGAACCAACTCTGGCTCTTATGCAATTCACCAGGGACTGCATTTTCACTGGCCTCCTTTTAAAGACGCTCGCTTGCCAGTGATTAATGCTGCTTAAAGCGGCTCAAGTTTCACCGCTCAGGCTCGCTCTTGCCAACAACAGCGCCGGGCCAGGACTCTAAAAAGCTCTAGAAACTGCAGAGATTGTGGCTAACCAAGCAGCCCAGCACGGCTTATCTCTTCCACTTGAAAAGGAAAGGGAGTGTTTAGAAGCAAATCCACCTCACTAGGAACAAGCATCACGCCTCAGAGGAACCCAGAGAGCAGTTTAGAGCTATTTCCATGCATCTGGCCACAGCTTTCCCCATTAACAAAAGACAGGACGTTGCACACGTTGCATCTCTACGAACCCAAACCACACGTGCTTTCTCCCAATAGCCCATGATTTCACCTTTCAGCCCCAGGGACAACTGCTTTCCCAAGGAAGCAACTCCAAATCCAGTGCAAATGTTTGCACAGGCACCCAAACCTCTACCCCCAGAGAACAAAAACCCGGAACAATCACTTACAGTTGTCAGACTGGAAATCTGGGACAAACTGTTCGTCATCGGGGACCTGAGCTAAAAAAAACAAACAGAAAGGTGGGTTTATGGCATTTTCAGTTCTCAAAAAGATGCTCACAGAGAGATTTTACATGGCAAAAGGGGGAGGTGAAAACTTGCCTTCAGCTAGCCAGGCCTCTTGGAGCTGGCTGAGATCCTGGAAGAGCTCTGGAACAGAGTGAAAGACTTATGTGCTCCACAGAAGAATAAATAAAACTGCCATTATCTGCAGGATTATTTCTAAAACAACCAACGCGAGGCAAGTAGTCTCAGGGGCCAGCCCTGCCTACCTTCCGAGTCATGGGCCAGGTCAGTCTCCAAAAATTTCCTTTTCCTATCGGACCCCGGCCGGCCTCGGCCCTCCTCTGTGCAGGACTTCTGCAAGGAACAGGGTGACAGCTGCCCATGAGGGTGGCAGCCCCCAAGGCTGGGGGTGCCCCCAAGGACAAGGGGTGCGCTCCCAAGGATGAGAATTGGGTGACCCAAGGAAGAGGAGTGGGTGACCCCAAGGTCGGGGAGGAAAGTGTAAATGGGGAATCAGGGTGGGCAAACTTACCCCGGGGCCCATGAAGGGAACCTGTTGGTCGTAGAAGCCGTCCATGGTGCGGGTGAAGCGGGCAGTGCCCCCGGCCCGCTCAGCATCGACACCGGCCCGGGAAGGGGGGTCCCGCCCGGGCTCCGGCAGGTGCGCGGCTGGGGGGTGGAGGGGACGGGGAGGGGTCACACCCCGGCCCTTGCCACCCCCGGGGCTGGCTCGGTGCCGCCACGCCTCCCCGGGGAGCCGGCCCGCTCCTGCCGTGGCGGGTCGCAGCCCCCCCGGCTCGTGATGTCACCTAATTTCTATAGAAACGGCCGTGACATCACGCGCTGTGGGAGCGGGAGGAGGCAGCGGGGCGGGTCGCGCTTCTTTTTGCCTCGCCCCCCTTCCCTTCCCTTCCCTTCCCTTCCCTTCCCTTCCCTTCCCTTCCCCTCCCCGCCCCTCACCGCTCTCGCCGCTGCGGGGCCGCGCCGCAGCCGGGCTCGTTCCCACGCCACCCCGCGCGCCCCATTCATAAACTCCGCCCCCCCCCCCCCGCGCTTCTCCCCCGAGCGCGCGCTCGAGCGCCCGCTGGCGCGCGCCCCCCGCCATTCACACCGCGCGGCCCGCGCCATTCATAAACACCGCCCCCGCCCCGGGCCCGGGCCCCGGCCACGCCGCGGCCCGCCGCCAGGCCCCCACGTACCCGGCCGGGGCGCCGCAGCCTCAGCGGCAGCGGGGCGAGGCGGGAGCGGGGCCGGGGATGGCGCGGCGCCTCTCCGAGCCCGGGCACCGCGCTGCCGCTCTGCGCCGGCCCGCAGCCCCCGAGCCAGCGGCCTCCGCCGCGCCCCGCCCCGCGCCGCTTGTTTACCCTCCGCGCTGGCCAATGGCGTGCCGCCGCTCTGCCGCCCGCGCCATCTGATTGGCTGCGGGGTCGCTCCGCGCCCGCCCGCGCGCCGCTCCGCCGAGCACCATTGAGACCGGCTGAGTGGGCGGGGGCGGAGGCGGCCAATGGGCGCGCCGCGATTTGCCTGGCTCCGCCCTGAACGTTTTTCATTCATAAAAAAATAGAAGGGGGAAAAGACTGACGGGTGGGGCCGGGGCAGCGCAGGATTTAAAGGGGCCGCGGCCCTTTGCCGGAGCGGGGATGGAGGTTTAACGGGCGGCCTTGGGGGTCGGAGAATTGGGGGGGGACAACCCTCGGGTCCGGGTTCAAGCTGGCGAGGAAGGAGCGGGTCCGTGCACAACGGGCCCAAGAAGCTGCCACACAGCCAGCCACACAGATGGGACTGACGTCGGTCCTCACAGGCCGTGGGGTCCCCTCTGCTTTCTTGGGACGTGGTTTCACACAAGCAAGGCAGCGTCCCTGCGAGCCCAGGGCCCAGTAACCCAAGCCTGAGTACTGATTTTGGCAGCCTCCCCCTGAAGCCACGGTTGCCTTTAAAAAGGGGCATGGGAAAAATATTTCCCACCTGCAAGGGCTTTGGGGCCACCGATCCCTCCAAGCAGATTAATGGACACACACCCTTGAAGGGCACCAAACGTCCCAGAGGTGTGGGAATGAATTAGGTCAGAATGGTGCTGCTGGGTGCCTGCCAGGCCTCCTACCACAGCATTTCCCTGCTAAGTGCCTCAGTTTCCCTACCCGTAACAAAGGGGTGAGACCTGCCGTGGGACCTGGCAGTGGCTGCTCAGAGAGGACACAGCAGTTTGCCCAAGATAAATGGGCTGTATAGAGGCCTCACACTGTTGTGGAGGGAGACTAGGAAGTTATTGCTGGAGAAGGCAAAAACAAAGTGTTTGGTTACACACTGCACATCGCAGCTTGGGAAGGAGAAAAACCTTCTGCTTGGATCCTGGGAAGCTGCCCAGGCATTCGGAAGCCTGTCAGTACAGAGATGTCCTGGCCAGCTTAAAATCCTCAGGTCATGGGCTTGTCAGTGTCCTGGGCGAGCTGCCCAGCATTCTTTGGGCTGCTGGTGGGAGCTCCTCTGTGATGCTGGGTTGCTAACAGCTCCAGAGTCCTCCAGGGCCACCTTCAGCCCCAGGGATGACGGTGGTCACGGCAGGTAGCTCATGTGCCATCGTGTCCCGGGTGGAATGGACGGGAAGGACAGAGGGCACAGGGTGTCCTCGCTGCTCGGAGCCCGTTCCTGGGGGCTCGGCAGGCGCTCGTGCTCTCACTTCCCCTCCGCGCAGAGGCAACCGTGGTTAAATCACTGCAGGTAAAATTAGCAGCTGACACATGGCAGGTGCAAAACCCAGGCTGGGGAGGACGGCGGGCAGTGGGGATGAGGGGGTCACTGCAGAGCTGGGGGCACAGCAGGGAACCCAGGGCAGCTGCAGATCTGCACGGGCTGGGGGCTGCTCAGCACCCCGGGGGCACGGAGAGGTGACGAGGCCGAGCGCAGCCATGGGACAGGCGGGTGGGAGGTCACAGGAAGAGCTGAAACCCCTGGAGAGCCAGGGCTGGCAGGGGGGGATGGTGACCGGTGCCTGCTAAATTTAGACCCCACTGATGAAAAAAAAAAAAAAAAAGAAACAAAAAGCAGGCTCCAAATTTAGCCGGATGCAGCTCCCACTGAACACCACTCCATCGTGCTGCTGCTGCCTGCACCCCTTCAGCCCCGGCATCCTGGAGTGGGCACCATCTCTTTTAGTCCCCACTAAAAGAGCCACACCTGGCCAGGAATCACCCCCATGCACCCCAGGAGGATTCATGACCACCTTTATTGGAGGCAAGGCCACAGCAGCCCGGGTGTACACGGCAACACGCGCTACGCTACGGACACCATTCCATGCAGGCAACCACGGCTACACACACAGAGGGGGTGGGCTGAGGCTCCTGTGGCTATGGGGCTCCCCAGCTCCCAGGGGTCCCCCAGTGCAGCACTGGCACCAGCGCCCAGGGGCTTGTCTGGGGGTTTGGTTCCATCCCACGCACTTGGGAACTGGGCTGAACTGGGAGGCACTGGGGAATGGGAGGATCAAGGCCTCGAGTGCCCCTCAGCTGCATGGCTTATTCCTCCCTGGAGCCAGGGACAGCTGGGTACAGTCCCAGCCCCTGTGGGTCCCTCCTGGGCTCGGGACCTTTGCACCATCAGACGAAGGAGGTTGGGAGCTGGCAGGCCCGTTGAACCATGCCTTTGGCAGTGTGGGAGCACATTGGAGCTGGGAAGCCTGGGGCAGGGATCATCTCCCTGGCCATCAGAGGGGATGTCTGGATTGGAGCCTGGCAGAGTGGGGGCCCTGGGCTCTCTGTGCCCTGCAGGACGTGGCTGAGTGTTCACCCCTGGATTTCAGCTGCTCGCCCCTGGCACTGCCAGGCCCAAGGGTGCAGGCACAGGCACAACGCCCTCCTGCTCCCCCAGCTCTGCCACCACAGACAGCAAAGCACAGCAGAGACCCCAGTGCTGCTCTTTGCCCAGAGCCCAGCAAACTGTGACGGGGGCAAGGAGCAGGAGAAGCACTGCTGACTCCCCATGCACTGCTGATACCATGAAGGCTCTGGGATAAAGCCCTGGGTTGAGGCTGAGTGGGCAGGGAAATAGAACCAAACCTGTTGACCTTGTGTGCTGCCATCCCACAGATTTGTCACCCTCCTGCTGGCAGAGCTCTAGAGGTGGCTGAGGTGGTTTTTTCACCCTCCCCGAGTGTGGGGCTGGGAAGCACTGCTGCCCTTGCCCATGGACTGGGGAGAGGGAGGCAGCTGCTTCGTGGGACCTGGGGTTTGTTTGGCCTTGCTCCATCTGCTTTCACCTGGCTGCTCATAAACAGCTGCCTTGGGGGACGAGGAGGAGGAGGAGGAGGAGAAGGAGGAGGAGGAGGAGGAGGGTGGATTTATGCACTGCAGTGACGCATGCCTGTGTACACAGGTCACAAACAGGTCCCCTCCAGCCACTCTGGAACAGTGCTGGCAGCACCCTCTGCCAGGAGAATGCTATTGAACGGGGACCTGCAGCATCAGGAGGGACTGAGTGGGCAGTGGGGGACTGGGGAGGACAGGGTGACTTGTCCCAGCCCTGTGGCAGGGACACACTGGGGACAAGCAAGAGTTTTCCTGCCTGCAGTGACACCCACGGGGCACACACCGCTCCCAGCTTGCTCCCAGCAGCTTAGGAGCCTCCAGCAGCCCCAGGGGAGCTGCCTGGGAGCAGGTTTAATTCAGGATGTGGCCGTGTCCTGCATGCAAGCCCACTGCTGGAGGCACTGGGTGACTGCAGAAGCACCCAGCAGCCCTTCCCACGGGCCAGCCTTGCCAGCTCCTGCCTCCTGGGAGTACATTCAGACCACCACAAACTCCGAGCATTCATCTGTTTTCTGGTCTCTGTCCATCCTGGAGAGAAGCTGCACCCCCTGATCTGTCCATCCATGGGTGATGCCACCAAAACCTGGATCCCAGTGGGCCCCAGCAGTCACACAGGCAGCAGCATCTGTGAGGCTTCTCAGGTTTGGAGAGGGCTGTGGGGAGACCTGGCCCTACAGAAAGGGAGGTGCAACCACGCTGCCCCACTGCCTGCAGCCCAGGAGCATCAGAGGCAGCACCTGTCTCACAGGGAGAGCACCAACCTGGCAGAGCACGTGGGAGACATGTAAAAGGTGCTGGGGACACCTTAAAGTGAGAAGAGTTTCTGGATGTCTGTCCCCAGGGTCTCCAGCCCCCAGTGCAGGCTGGCAGGCTTTAGGAGAGAGGAAAGTCCATGTGGGAGGAGGTGCCATGGAGGACAGCCAGCAGAGAAGGGAGGTGGTGTCTGTGTCCAATCTGGGCTCCTAAAAAGGTGACCCCCAGAGTCCCTTTTTTGTCCAAAGTTTGCTAAATAAATATATAAATATGAACACAAAGCCCAGACTGGGGCTGCTTCCCCAAAAATCCCTTTTGCCATTTCCCTGTAAAAACAAAGTCTCCTCCCATCCACCCCATGCTTGTCCCTGTGCACTGTCTGTCCCCAGCCTGTCCCACAGCTGGTGGGCTGGCAGCAATGGCTCTTTGCACCTCTCTTAAACCCCACAGCACAAAGGTGAGTGGCTGAGATGGCTCCTCTAGGCTAAGGAAATAAATAATTCCTCCCATTGCAAGGATTGGGGGACAGAAAGCCAGTGCAGTGAGATATCAAGTGGTCTTCAGGAGGAGGATAAATAAATAAGTGGAGCTTAGTGCTGCCTCAGGAGCACATTCACTGGCAGCTTGGCTGGAGGGTATTTAAATAAAGGGGAAGAAAAATCCCAGTCCTAGTGCTGCTCCAGGAAATGTGCTCACTGCTTGCCAGCCTGCCTTCTCCCCCTTCTTCCATCCCAGCTTGAGAGGATGCTTCTGGTGATCAGGAAAGAGCCTACAAGACCTTCTCAGGATAAACAATCCCCAGTGGGCTTGGAGGGGGAGTTTCTGTCCCCACCACGGGATGGGGATTTGGGGAGCCCTGCATCAGGCAGGTGGCTGGGATGCTGAGTGTCTCCAGGCTGTGGATCCTTGGGTGATGCTTTAATCCCGAGTTCGGTTCCTCCTCTTCAGGAAAAAGAAGCTGCTCTTCTGGGGGGGCCCCAGCAGCATGGGCACCTGGCTTTTATGTGTAATTTTGACCTAAAAAGAAGTAGAAAAACTCAGCTCAGTAAGAGAGTCCTGAGCCTTCCCAGGCACCTCCAACCCCAGGAGTGACCCTGTGAAGCTGGGAGCAGCTCAGCACCAGGGTGAAGGGCTCTGGAATCACGTCCAGGTAGTGCTGGGATGGGAAGAGGAGAAACATCAGGGGACCCTCCTGCAGCTCCCCCAGGGAGGAATTCTGCTGTGCCCATTCAGCAAGAAATGGGCACATCATGAGTCCAGGGCATGGAGTTGCAGCTGCTTGGGCTCTGTGGCCACCCAGCAGCAAGAGCACCAGCCTCCCTCCAAATCCAGCAGCTTTGCCAGCAGGAGCCAAGGCTGTCCCACCCTGCTGTGCTGCCAGCCCCTGCTGCCCATCCCCACACCCTGCCAGCCCCTGCCCAGCCTGCCTTCCCCCTCCCTGGGCACTCACAGTGCAGGATGGCTGCATCCAGGGCTCCCCATCCACCTGCATGGGCAGCAGCTTGGACGTCCTGCAAGGCACAAAGGGAAGGTGGTGACACAGGTGTCAGGTTTCGCTGCTGCTCGGGCACTCAGCTGTGAAGGGGACAAATACCTGATGATGACCGAGGAACACTGGGCCAGTCTCTTCCCTGCACTCTTCAGCCCCGTGTAGATCTGCCCCATTTCCATGGCGCCTTCCAGCCCCACCACCTCCAGGAGATGATCGCTGAGGTCTGCAGGAGAGAGGGATCTGAGCTGCTCCCCCCATCCCCAGGTATCCCCCACCTTCTGCCCTCACTGGAAACCTCAGGGCCAGCCCACAGGGCTGCTGGCTGTCCTGAAGCACAGCCGGGCTGGTGGCACTGAGGGGATTTATCCTGATGTCCTCTGTGTCCTGAGACCACTGGACTGCGTGTTTCCAGTGCTGGGCAATGCTGCTGGCCAAAACCTTTGGAGCAAAAGTACTCCTGGTCTGAAACAGCACCTGGGCCTGCATAGCTGCACAGTGCCAGCCCAGATCCCCACCAGCCTTTGGACTGTTTGTTTGCAGTATGTGAAATGATGGCAACCCTTGCCTGGGTGCCCCGGGCACTGCAGCTCCCCAGAAGCCAGCACACATGGCAGAACAGCTGGTCAAATCCCAGGGTATGGCCTCTTCTCACAGCTTATCCTGCTCTTCTGGGCCACCAGCAAAGGCACCTGACAGTGGCACAGCTCTCTGCCTCAGGCTCCTCTTTCACACACACCCCTATCAGCCCTGAAAAATCCTCTGAGCCTCCCACACCCCTCTTACCCACCCACCAGTGGGGATGTCCCCCCCAGGGTACCAACCCTGCTGTCCCCTGCAGTCCCTTTGGGACTGGCTTGCCCTGTATCCCGCTCCCTGCTGCCTGTTGCCACTGGCTCAGGCAGCAAGGGACAGCCAGTGACAGTCTGGGATGTGACACTGCTGTTCTGGCAGCCACATCACCGAGGGGGCTGATTCCCACCCCAGCCCCAGGCTGTGCGAGGTGGTGGGTGGAAAACCCAGGCACTTTGTGTATTTTGCTGGCTGCTTTCTACACCACTACTCCCCAGTGGGCAACACTGCCAGCACTTCGGGCTGTCCCTGCCCACGGGGGTGCCTCTGGTGGCCTCAGCAGTGGCTGGGAGGTGCCAGCTGGGCTCTGTGTGGGTCCTGCTGCTCCCAAGCCCCACATCCAGGCTGGCAGCGCTGTGCTGGAGCCTGGCAAGGTGCTGACAAAAGCCCTTGGTGCCAGCTCTGCTGTTGGGTTCCAGCTCTTCCTCCGCCATACAGCAGAGTCACCCCAGCAGCCCAAAAGACACAGAGCTGACCACAACTCCTGCAGTGCTGTTGCTCCAGAGATGGTGGCTGCCCAGTGCCCCTGTGCTGAGCCCACACTCCCCTGTTGCCCCCCACTCACCCTGCACGCAGAACTTGAGCTCCTTGGCATCGGTGACCACCGTGCCTGGCACCTTTTCTGGCACCTTCTTGCCTAGGCGGTTGTAGCCACGCTGCTTCTTGGTCTCGCCCCACAGGTTGGAGCCCCCGTACATGCTGGGGATGTTGAGCACGGCGATGCCCTCCAGGGATGTGTTGCTCAGGTCCAGCAGGGTCCCATCACACTGCCGGGGACATGGGTGGTGTCAGGGGTGGAGGGGAGCTGTGCCCACCACATGGAGCCCCCTCCTCTCTCCCCCACAGAAGTGTGGATCCCTGAGCACAGAGTGACACTGGATGGTCCCCAGGGGACACTGGCAGCTCCAAAGGGGCTGGGGCTGGAGATGCAAATATGCTCCCACTTTTTCCTAGAGTTATTGTCAACTCCTTGGCACTCCTTGTGCTGCTCTCCCCTCTGTTTCCATAGGAGTTTTACCACAGGTCTAAAATGGCAGTTTAAAAAAAGGAAATTCCTGGGGGAGCACATAAAACCTTGGCTAGACTTGGTGCTGTGACCCAAATCGGGAGGCAACACCACCTTGACCCTAAAGCGACTTCCACCCAAGGAGCTCCAGCACCTGCCTTCCTCTTTCTCCTTATTCAAACTGACTCCAAAGGACTGGAAAGTTTGGCTGCCCAAAATGCAGCTCAAACCAGTTTGTCTTCAAGTGCCATTTGGAAGCTAGACATAAGGCTGGAAGGAAATTAGGGGAAGGTGTCAGAGGGAAAAATGTCAGGTTTTGGAGAGCAAACCACAGCACAGCACACAGAACTGGCATCCCAGGCTTTCCTGTCATGCAGCAGGACTGCCTCAGCTGAAAATTCCCTGTGAAAGTTAAAATATCCATTGCCTGCAGCTTTCCCACAGGATTGAAAGCAACAGCCATGGAAATGCATTTCTTAACTTCAGACCTTCTCACGCTACCCAGACATGGATCCCCTTCCTAAATACCTCTGGTGAAAGCAGCCACTTTTCCATCCAGCTTGAATTTCTATAAAGCATTCCCATTTTCCTTGAGGCATCTACTTGTTACCTGCCACTCTGTGCTTCAGCAAATCCCAGCACAGCTTTTCCCTTGCATTTCGGTGATGCAAAGGCACCTCTACCCTCACTTCTTGCGCTGAGAGGAATGAAATGGGCTAATAAGCCCCTTCTGCTGTTCCAGTTCTGGTTGTTTTCTTTTAACAAAGGTCTAGAGTTTTTTTTCCCACCCCCTCGGCCCATGCTGAGGACACCAACCCCGTTGGGCGCTCACACCTCGATGTGTCAGATCCTTTCTGCCTCCCCTGGTGCTGTGGGATCTTATTTTTAGCCTCACATTGAAAGCAAAAAAAAAAAAAAAGCAGGAATCTTCTGGTTTGGGAGGGAAGAGCTGTCTCTGCAAGGCTTGGAAAGGATGTTAATCCCTTCATTCTCAATACATGATAATGATGCTGTGATTTGTAGGGAGAGAAAAGACCTCACTGCTCTGAGCAGCGGCTAGCGAGCGAGCGGGCTCCGATTCCTTGCGGGATGGACAGCACACCTGGAGCATCACCCCCAGCCACAGGCACCTTTCCCACCTGCCAGCTCGGTGGGGTGGCAGTGAGCTGGCTGCCGGCAGTGCAGGAGGCTGGGCTGCTGCAGGAGCTGCTCCTGCCCAGAGCCGGGGCAGCGGGAGCTGCTCTCCCTGCAGAGCCCACCCCGCTCGGTGCCAGGCAGCCACAATGGGCCCTTTGAGCAGGGGCAGCTGACGGCGCGCTGGCAGCGAGGCTGGAAGGAGAAATTTGCAGCTGGGGGAAAAAGCAAATTCGTTTCCAGCAGTTGTAGGGGGAACGAGTGCCAATTTCCAAAACAAAACTGTTATTTCTCTGCAAGGCTGACAGTTGCCTGGGAGCTGGAGGGAGGACAGGCGGCTGCTTTCAACTTCAGATGCTGTGGGATTAACACTTTCCTGGCCGTGGGCTCAGCTGGTGGGGACGCACACTTGGTGGGCAGCACCCCGAGAAGGAACGGGGGGCACCTCGTGCCCATCTCGAGCAGCATTCAACTCCACAAACACGGACTTTTATCCACCCTGGGACAGTGCAGCACGGATGGGGAAGGGGGTGAGACGGTTGTGATGCTGAACCTGTCCCTTCCCACAAGTTTCCAAGGGTGCAGGTACCCACCCCAGGCTTTGTGAAGGGAAGAAACTCCCCGTATAGAAACAGGCAGCAAAATCCCTCTGCCCGTGGCCACGCGTCTGCAGGCCATCTCTGCTCTGTGCCCACCACCAGCACCCTGCTCCCACCACCTGCTCTGAACTCCCACCACCTCTTGCAAGTGCTATTTTCTCCCCTCACCCTCCAGCCTAAGTTATAAAAGGGTGGATTATCCAGAGACAGGGAGAGACGGAAGTTTACAGCCCAAATCCCCAGCCCGGAGAAGTGACAGCACTCTTAGCAACCACGGGCCCTCCTCCCAGCTCTAATTAAAGGCTGTTTCCATGTCATCCAATGAGGGCTGGGAGCAGAGCAGAATTTACAGGGAGAATGTTCCAGGCATGCTCTCAAATACAGCTGGAAGTGGGGAATACAGGATTATTCTGCCCACAGCTGGCTGGCTTTGTAGCAAGCACTGCGTGGTGGAATAAGGGGTCCTGCCAGCCACCATGTCCTTCTGCCACACTGAGGGGTCAAAGCCATGGTGGCACCCTCTCCTCAAACAGCTGAGGAATCCATGGGAAACGGCTCCAAAAAGCCTTTGTGACACAGCTAGAGCCAGGGAGCGTGCCAGGAAACCCACCTCAACCTCAACATAGTCATGGAGTTTCTTGCAGGTGGCTGCAAAGGTCTCTGATGTCCCAAATTCAAAGTACCACAGCTTGTTCTTCATCCTGGGGCACAGAGACATGTCAGTATCCCATTTGGAAGCAGCCTCTTGCCCCAGCCAGCAGCAGGATGGGCTGCCAGAGACTGTCTGGAGCTGCTGTGATGGAGACATGAGCCATGGATGAGGACACAAGCCATTGTGCCCAGCATCCTGGCCCTAGGGAGCCGTGTGGTGGGACGAGGGTGTGTCTGGGGGTTGGGGGGCTGTCAGAGGGTGGCTCTGAGGGGCAGGATGGAGGTGCTGAGGGCTCCTAGGCAAGGGATGCGGTGTCAAGAGACAGGCCACCCTGTGGAGGGGGTGTCCCACACCTCAGCACCCCACCAAGCAGCCCCTGACCGTGGCTCATTCCCTGCATCAGCTGCTGAGCTGGGCTTTGAGGGGGAGCTCTAAGATGGGAGAGGCTGTAAGCTGAGAGGAGCTGAACTTGAGGGTGGAGTCAGACACTTTGGTGCACACAGGGATTTTTCTAGCAGGTATTTCTAAACCTGGGAATGGGGGTCACAAGCCAGGGCTCCTGCTGCCATCGCCCCATTTCCGTGCACCCTGAGCACAGTGGGAACGAGCTGTGACCTGCTGCCTGCCCTGCCCTCCCTGCCTGGCCTGCTCCTGCCTGTCCTGGAATTCCACACTAATTATAAAGCATGAATGAATGTAACTGGGTGTGTGGCCAAGTTTGAGCAGCCTGCCACAGCACACGGGACTTGAAGAAGCATCCCAAACCCCCACCATGCCTGGCCTGGACCCCCACCACGCCTGGTGCGTGCCCTGCCTGTGCCCTAAGGCTGGCCAAACCCCACATCCTCTTGGCATGGTGCATGGCAGTGGCAGGGTTAGGGGTAGGGTTAGGGTCCCACACCCAGCTCTCAGGGGGCCCTGGGGATGCCCTTACCTGCTGTTGAATTTCTCAGGGTGTTTTTCTCGCATGATGTGAAAGCGGTGGGCGATGGAGGCGTCCTGTGGAGAGCACAGAGACGTCAGTGGCACAGCACAGAAACAGAATCCCCACCCTGAGCCCCGTGGGCATGAGCCAGGGCAGGGGTGCTCTGCTCTTCATGCTCCCACTGGTCCCTGTGGCACAACTGAGGATGACATTGATGGTTCAAGGTGATGAGGGACCCTCAGCCAGGCTCTTCCCAAAGCTTGTTAGGTGAGACATAATTAGTGCACTTGGCCTCCTTCCCTCATCACAGGGGCTCTGCATGGAGGGGATGATGAGAGGGGAGGAAAGATGAGCAATGGAGCAGTGGGGCTCTGGGGACACCCCAAGGCCCTGTGCTCTGACAGCTCCCCTGAGAGCATGGCAGCTCTCCTGAAAATCAACACAACCTCTCCTTATGCAGAGTGGGGGTTTTTGACCCAGCTCAGAGGCTGTCACCAAATGCCACCTGCATTAGCAGGAGCCAATGTGAGCCCAGAAGGAACCTGCAGTGCTGCAGGTGAGTGACCCCTGCCATGGTGGCACAGGACAAAAATGCTGCAAGCCCCTGGCAAGAGAAGGGCTTTCCCCAAAACACTCCTGCTCTCAGGACTGACCCCCATGGCACAGGGCCGTCATCCTCCCCAAGCTCCCTAACCTAAGTCAGGAAAATGTGGGGGAACATGGGTCCAAACACCAAAGCAAGGCTTTGCTGATGTCTTGGCAGGTGGGGTGTCCTTATCTTTGGGACCCCAAACTTCCCTGAATCCTGTTTAAGCTCCCTTCACACTCATCTTGCAACATTCCTGCTGGGAAGATAAAGAACCCCTGCCTGCTCATGTGTCTTGGTGCTGCCTTTACAAATGACAATAAAACCAGGAAAAAAACCCCAGGAGTTGGAAGGAAGTTGTGAGTGTGAGCAAGGAGGGAGAAACCAACTCCTGCCCCATGGAGCTCACCACCCCAATGGAGAAGTAGTTGTTGATGATGGTGGATGGGACGGGATCTCCGTTGGCCTCCCTGTCAGTAGGAATGATGTCGATGTGCCAGCGGTCCAGCATCACCTCCGTGCTGTGCTCTATGTCCTTCAGGACCTTCATCAGGTTGCCTCCTTCATAGCCTGGAAGGGAAAGAGGGTGAAGGAGGACGAAGGGGAGCACGGCCATGTCATAGCCAGCTGCCAAGCGCTTGGGGGCTGCTGCTATGGCACATTCTTGCAGCAGTGGCAGATTTTGGCTCGTGGCAGGGCTCTCCAAATGGAAGTTTGCGCAGGACCTGGCCTCGGAGGGTTCAGAAAGCAGCAGCTGCTCTTTCTGGAAGGAGTTGAGGCACCAGGCTTAGATGTAGCTCTGAACTGCATCCCAGGAGCCCAGGAGCCCTCCCTCCCCCGGGGATGGCCACGCTGAAGGGTTCCCAAGGGCCGGCCACGCCCTGGGCGGTGCTCGCCTGTCCTCACCTCCTCCCCAGCGCAGGCACCGAGCGAGGTCATTGCCCGTCCCCAGGGGCAGGACGGCCACCGGGGGGTGCTTCACCAGCTTCGCCTTATCTGCAGTTCAAGGGAGAAGAGAAGTTTGGGGCTGACAAGGCTCATTCCCTGCTCCTCGCCATGTCCCTCCTCAGCCAGCAGCCTGGGACGATGCTGCTGGCAGGATCACCACCCCACTTTCCCTGGGGGGATATCAGGAATCCGTGGCAGATCAGCAAGGAGGCGGGTGGATGATGCCCAGCAGGAACACAGCTGTGCCTCGCTCACCTATGCAGTCCAGGATCCAGCCCACCGTGCCGTCCCCTCCGCAGGCCAGCACACGGAAATCTGGGGTGTCCCGGAAGAAGTTCAGCCTGGAGAAAGGCAGGAGAGACAAGGGGTGAGGTGGGAGAGCGGGGCCCGGTGGGAGGGGGCAGAGGATCACCTGCACAGCTCCATACCCTGGCGTGGGCCCGCCACGGTCCAGGTTGTACACCTGGCGTGGGTTGAGCAGGTAGTGAAACTTCCGCAGGACCCTGGCAAGAGAGAGACGTGAGGGATGCCATGAAGGTGATTCCCACACCAGGAGTGATGCCCGGGGGACCAGCAGCCCCCAGCCCCAGGGCAAAGCTGTTCCCAGGCAGGCAGGACCACCTACCTCTCCCCTTGCCTTCCTCCACTCTTGGGGTTCACAAACACGAGGAGTGGGTGTGTGCCGGGCTGAGGGCTGATCTGAGGGCAGAAAATGCAGCTGGGGATCCTTCAACTGTTGAGTTCAGTGGCAGAGCTCACCTGCAGCCCGGTGCAGGAACCTACCTGCAGCCCTTGCCCATCCACTGTGGTGGAGTTGAACTTGAAGCCCTGGCTGTCCTCGGGGCTGGTGCTGGCAGGGGAGTCGCTCTCCGACCGCCGGCAGTGGGACTGCCTGTCCTTTGGGGAACCGAGGCGTGGATGCCCACACTGCCCAAGAGGCAGTGCCAGCAGCCAGGGGAGGCACATCAGCCTCAGCACTGCCCTGCTGGGTCCTGTCACTGGCAGCGAGGAGGCACTAACCAGGACAAGAGGGGCACTTACCAGGACAAGGGGGCACTTACCAGGACAACTGGGCAGATGTAGGATGGGAGCAAGATGTGGTCCCGCAGCGGGCCCCCATCACACTCTGGCTTCACGTGGGAGGCACACTTGTTGTGGAGCTGGAGGGTGGGAGGAAGGGCTGTGGAGCAGAGGACACCTGCCCTCCCCTGAGCAGGAGCCCAGAGCTGGCCATGCAGGCGCTGTGGGTGTGCCCCAGCCCTGGGTACTCACGGTGATTTGACACCAGACACAGTGCAGGCCGGTGATGCCCTGGTAGCACTTGATGCTCTTGTGACATCTGTCACACTTGGCAGGTGAATTGCCCTCGATCCAGGTGTGCTGCATCACCTGCAAGGCACGGGGACACTGTGGCACAGCACGCACTGACCCGCAGGCACCTCCCTCCTGCTAAGGGTGTCCATCAGGGCTTTGGAAGCTTGTCCTGCAGGGATGCTGCTGAGCCAGTCCTGGCCCTTGCACAGCCCCTGAGCAGAGCCAAGGCAAATCTCAGAGCTGGGGATCGTGTGGATGCCTGGAGACTGGAGATGGGGTGCATCCTGCAAGGCTTTGGATGCTGGCAATGCCCATGAGCTGCTACCTAGGATGTGAGGGGAAAAACCAAGGGGAAGAAGCCTTGGGGAAGCAGAGCAGGAGACCAAGGGGCCAGGACACCCACTGGCTCAGAAATGCATCAGCTGCCTACTCACACTTGTGTTTTTCTTGGATTTAACGTAGGTGCTGATGCAGGAAGCAATGTCTTTGGACACACACCTCTCGTGGACCGTGTACTTGCAGACTGGTGAGAGAGAAAAATCACAAAGCCACAGAATCATTCAGGTTTGAAAAGCCCTGTAACACCCTCGAGTCCAACTGTTACCCCAACACCACCAGGGCACCACCACCCCAAGTGCCACCAAGAAGGTGGTCAGCACCTCTCCCCAGCATGGGAGCTGCCCCCTCCCCACTCAGCCTGCAGCATGCACGGGGCTCAGCACTAGCAGGGACCAGTCCTCCCTCCCCAGGGCACCACTGGCTGGGGCAGGAGCCACCAATCTGGGAATGCAACACTCTGGCAAAGACGCAGGACTCACAGGAGCAGCAGAGGCCCTGCTTGCGGACCCCCAGCAGCATGGTGCGGCAGAAGTTGCAGTAGGCAGGTTTCTTGAAGTGCTTCAGCCTCCAGGCATGTTGCCCGTCATCTTTCACGTTCTGCAGGGCAAGAGAGTAGAGGGTGGACATCACTCACCACTGCCAAGAGTCCCAGTGCCCTCACCCCATCATTTTTGTCAACTTTTCACCCCCTAAAAACACCATGGTGTTTCTGGGGGTCCCCCTATTCCCATTCTCTTTTGGTGTTCCCCAGAGCATCCCTGCCACTGCATCCCCCTGGGCACATCCAGCTCCAGCTCCCACGGACCCCTGGCACAACCCAGCCACAGGGAGGATCTTGGCATCTGACAGGAAGGTGACTTCACATTTGGGGCCAAGCCACCACTGCCACCTCGGGGTGACAAAAGTACAAACCTCTTCATCTGGGGCCAGGCATGAATGCTTTGCAGAAGCCAGTTTAAATTCCCTGCTTTCTTGATTTTTTTTCTGCCAGAAAGCCTGTCCCCCACCCCACCTCTCCAGGGGAACCATAGGCACCATGACCAAAACCATCTTTCCTTGCAAATTATTACCTGATGGCCTGGGATGCACTTGAAAGAAATGAAGGCCAAAAGGATGAAAAAACAAGACAGAGAAATAAAGGGGGTCCTAACAGCCCCACCTTTGCTCTTTAAGCCTCACTCTACAAGAGGAGATGCCATTTTAGGTACTCATCCTAGGTTTTGATTAAATGTTCATCGAACTGGAGTGCACTGCGGTAGCAAGGAACAAGCCCAGCCTGCTTGGGCACAGCAGCTCAAAAATGAACTTGGGAAGATTTGGGGTGTGAAGGGGGCAGGGGGGTGTCAGCAGGGGCTGGTGCCAGTTTGGGGCTGTGTGGTGCTGTATGAGTGCATGGTGTGCTGCTGGGGGTAGGCTGGACCAGGTGTCCTGAGGAACACTCACAGTCTCCATCCCCAGGAGGACCAGCAAGGGGATGGTGGTCATGCCACCCCGGATCCACTCCTCCAGCGTCACAGTCCCATCGTGGTTGTAATCGATCTCGTCCATCATAGCCTTCAAGATCTGGAGGAGGGCACAAAATGTGGTGACACAGTGATGCCAGCCAGGCCTCTGGCTGAGAGCCCCTGCAGCTGCCCCTGCTGCCTCCAGCCCCAGCACTCACAGGCTTCAGCTCGGTGGAGTCCCACTCCAGGTACTCAGCCACGTGCACCATCTGGTTGATGATACGATCCAGCTCCTAAGCACACACAGAAAGTGGTGCCCAGGGTTAGGGATGGCTCCAGGCACGAGCAGAGTGTCCAGCCCCAAGGCCCCAAGGTCTGCATTCCCATATGCCCAAGTCTACCCCAGTCCCCACATACACAGGAGGGGCAGCAACACCCCAGGCCTCAGCTCCTTATTTTTTCAGATCCTTCTGCCCTGAAAACCTGCAAGAAAATCTGTACTGGGTTTTCCTTGGGAAAAACTATTCTGATAAACCAGATTTTATTTGCAACAGGTTTCACGGGCGATACCCAAAGAACAAAGAGAGAACATCATAGGAGAAGGAGCTGTGCATGCTTTTTTTCTTCCCTGAAATACCATGACCTGATGTAGGGCTACAATTCTTGGTGGGTGGATTTCTTCCTAGCTCCTGCTAGATGCAGCAGAGCTGCCATGTGATCCCCAGCTCTGCAGTCCAGCTGCTGCTTTCCTCCTCCCTTCCCATATCCCTGCCCCTTTTTGGAGCATCTCAGCAGGGCAGTGAGCACCCCAACAGTGTCCTGAAGGTTTCCAGCCCCCTGAGCAGCCCCTGCTCTCTGTCCCAAGGGCAGGCTCACCGAGCTGTCCAGCAGGCCATTTCCATCGGTGTCGTAGAGGCGAAACATAACTGGAGGGAGGAGAGAAGCTGCTGATAATTAGAGCCCAGCCCCGGGGCACCCTGGGGTGCCCCAAGCACCCTGTTCAGGCTGCTGGAGCTTCAGGGTGGGAGCAGCGCTGTGCTGGCTCAGCCAGGCTGAGATGTGACCCCAGGGCTGCGGAGCATCAAGGCCCCTTGGGCAGACACAGGCAGGAGCAGAAGGGGATGCAGGGGGGTGTTCCCAGGAGCAGCCAGCCCTGCACTCGCCCTGCAGGGGACACCCCGAGCCACAGCTGACCCCAGGGTGACACTTACACTCCAGCTTGTCTTCTGCTCGGCCCCTCTCCAGCAGGGACAGGTAGCAGACAATGTCCTTCAGGTGGACCACCTGGGCCACGGGGGTGGGAGGAGGAGGCGGGGTGGCTTTCAGGGAGCTGGGGCCTTTCCTCAGGCTGAAGGGCAACCTCTTCTCCACGCTCCTCGTGCCTGTGGGCAGGGAGAGAGGCACACACAGGGATGACATCGACCAGGAATTGTCACCAGGTGGGACACAGGAACTCTGAGGGAGGGACCCATTCGGCGTGGGACTGAGTGACACCACAGGGCCAGGGCTGGGACACAGAGGGGACACAGGAATGCGCATTAAAAGGGCACTTGGGGCCGGGTGCCATCGCAGGCCTGGGGGCATGAGGCAGATGTGGGGCTGGTGCCATCAGAGGCTCAGGGCTGGGCAGTGCCACTCATTGCTCGGGGTGCAGACTGCCACGCCTCCATCACTGCAGCTATGGGCGGGATGAGCAGCTGGAGCCCATGGAAACGTGTCCTGATGGGAAGAAGCATCCACCCAGAAGGAGGGAGAAGCTCAGTGGGCAGCAGGGCAGCTTGCCAGGGTGCCAGGACAGCCCACGCTCACTGATGCCTGTGGCAATAGCAGGAGGGATGCTCCTGGCAGAGGGGCCCTTCCTTGGGGCTTGGCAGGGGCTGGGGCAAGGGGCAGCTGCGACTCACTGCCCCATTTCCCCTCCCTACAAGATGCTGCCAGGTAATTAAGACATTGACTGATGGGGGCTCTGTGGGACGGGATCTGTTGCTTAAGTTTGCCAAGCAAATGTGTCAAAATGCCAGGAACCCAGTGAGTTTGGGAGGTCACTGCCACCACGCTGGGGACTTGACCAGAAACTGGGGAGGGCTTGTCACTGCCCCAGTCTCCCAGCAGAGCCCCAGCCAAGCCCACCTGGTGACTGAGGGCTGAGCAGAGACACGGAGGAGATCTTGGAAGAGCCTGAGGAGTTGTGAGCAGAAGTGGTGCCCGTGGTGGATTTCTGGGAGGATGATCTGGACCAGCTGGGGGAGGCATTGGGGATCGATGCCAGGGTGAGGGATGCTGGCTGTGGCTCAGCAGGGTTGCTGTGGCAGCCCTTGGGCTCGGGAGTGTGCCGTCCCAGAGCACTTCGAAGGGTTTTCCCATTGATCCCTGCAAGCAGACATGCCCAAGGGCAGTGTGACACCAGGGTGTCCGTGGCCCTTGCTCCAGGAACTGGTGCTGGGTGCTTGCCCTGGATCCTCTCTGCTAGCCCCATGCCTCTCTGTCCTGGCATCCCAGGCCCAGGGCTCTCTGGGGGGCACCACAGGTGGCCCCTCACCCTCCTGCCTGGCCCAGCAGCCCCCAGCAGTGCTCACATCCCTGGATGATGGACACCACAGTGCTCAGACCAGGCAGGGAGGATGTGCTCCTACATCACCAGCCAGAGCTGGGGGACGTTCTCCCTTTCCCTTTGCAATTTATAGTCCTTTCAGCAGATGTCTCCACGAGCCACGAATCCAGCCGGGAAGGGCTGGGGGAGGCAGAGCTGGGTGCCTGGCACACACAGCCTGCTCTGGGTGCAGCTGGGTGCAGGGTGGCTGCTTGCACCAGTGCCTGTGAGAGGCACAGGCCACCTCAGCCTGCACAGAGATGCTGACAGAGTGACTTGGGCTCTGAATGTGCAGAGGAAAGGGCACGTGCCATTGCATCCTGGAGAAATCCCTCCCTGGAGCACCACAGGGCCTTGGCAACAGAGGGGGGTGTGAGCTGGCCCCGATGCCACCCCTTCAGTGCCACCCCCTTCAGGTGCCACCCCCAGCCTTCATTCCTGTGGGAGCAAGCCCAGCATGCTGCCCCGGGGCCCAGCTGGGTGGAGGGTGGCTCACCGAGGCTGCTGTGCTGTGGCACACCAGGGCTCTGCTGCTGGCTCTCGGGGGAGGCTTGGCAGATCTTACGCTTGAAGGAAGTGAAGAGGTGCTGGCAAAGCTCCTCGGGCACATCAGCCTCCAGGTAGGTCTTCATGAAGAGGCAGAAGCCCTCGTAGTCGATGGGCTGGGGAACAGAGAGGAGGAGGATGGAGGTGCCCCAGGCCACCACGAAGGTGCAGAGCTGCCAGTGGGCGTGGGGCTGCATGCCCTGGGCACCCCTCACTGGGCACATGAGCTGCAGAGCCCTCCCCAAAGCTGCTGGTTTCCCAAATCCAGTGGCTGGAGGTAGCCTAAAGGGACCCAGAGGCAGCACGGACAGAAATGCCCAGTGCCATGTGGCTGAGCCAGGTGAGCAGTGCTGGGAGCAGGGACAGCAGCCAGGGCAGGAGTCGGGGCAGTGGCAGGAAAGGGCAGAGAGCAGTGGGACTTTCCAGCCCAGCCGAGCCCCATGGGGACTATCCTCCTCTTGAGGATTCTGCCTCTTCCTTCCCTGCTGGGTATTGCCATTGTGTGAGGATGATGGCTTCTCAATGGCTTTTGTGGCCCCAGCTGGAGTGAGCGTCCTGTGGTGCCCTGGAATAACAAGGTACCTTTGTGCCACTCCTTGCATGTTCAGCCCACTGATTTTTCTAATTTTGCCTTGATTCTGGTGATTACAACCCCACAGAAGCTCTGTCCTGCTGGCACACCAACAGGTCCCTCTGAAAGCACCGCTCGGAAAAAATAATCCCAGCCTTCTTTGGAGCAGAGTGAGAAGGCAGAGAGCTGTCCCATCCCCATGCTGGCCAAATAATTTGCTTTTAGGGGGAGAGTAAACCCCTCCCAGGTTCTGCCTGGCAAGGCAATGCCCCAAAAAGCTTTCAGCAGGGTTAGGTGGGGTGGCATGGCCATGCAGCGGGCAGGGTCCGGGCATGGCCGGGGAATCAAGCCCTGGGTGCAAAACCACGGGGAGAGATTGGGGCCAGCAGCCAGCCCTGCCTTCTCCTGGCTGCTCCCAGCTGGGGGAGCTGCAGGGGGCTGGGGGCTGCCAGCAGCACGGGGGGACACCGGCGGGCACAGGGCCGTACCTGTTCGGGGTTGTACCTCGAGAGGACGCCGTCCCCATTGAACTCCTCCAGAACATCCTTGAGCTTCTTGGTGGAGTCTGGGGAGACAAAGGCACCGTGCTGAGCATGGCCCCGCTGGGCTGCCTCTGTCATCCACCAGCAGGGTGGTGCAGAGGGGTTTATCTGCTGCATATGCAATTTCTGGATCTTTCCGTGCCTGGAAGAGGCCAGCCATGCCCTGCTTCCCCTTCCACCTTCAGAGGGCTGGCCTGGGAGCTTTACATATATAGAGAACTTCCTCCTACCAATATGAAAATAAACACAGAGCCAGAGCAAAGCCAGGAAGGTGTGGACACTGCAGTCCCAGCTGCTCTGGTGTGCTAAGCACACCCTGGATGTCCCTGCCACAGTGCAGGTGGCTGCTGGCACCCCTTGGCAGAGCCACTCATCCCAGAGGCTGCCTTGGGCTGCTCATTGCTATCTCCAGGAGGTGCCAGGAGGAAGAAACAGAACTGTATTCATAGAATCACAGAATCATTTAGGTTGGAAAAGCCCTCTAAGATCATCAAGTCCAACCATTAACCAGCACAATTGTGTTCACCACTAAGATAGAAATGTCCCACATCTCCATGGCCTTTAAATACCTCCAGGGATGGTGACTTCACCACTGCCCTGGACAGCCTGTTTTAGTGCTTGACTACCCTTTTGGAGAAGAAATTTTCCTGAATATCCAATCTGAACCTCCCCTAGTGTAGCTTGTGGCCATTCCTTCTTGTCCTATCACTGGACTGGTCCATGCAAACTTCTACACAAGTAGTAAAGACTTTCTCTGGTTGAGTGTCCTTAAGGCTGGAGTGTCTGGAGGGACATTCTTCATTTCAAAATAGGGAAAAGAGGAAAAAGTGGAAAAAAAGATCACGATGAGTGAACATTCAGCCCCCACCTTCACACACATCCCTGGGTATGTGCATTTAAAAGGTTCTCAGACACACCAGCCTTGTTAATTACAGGGAAATCCTCTCTCCATGTGGGGGCTGAGCTGGCTCTGATCCCCCCAGCAGAACTTGGCACTGGACCACAACTGCCTGGGATGTGAGGGGCACTCAAGGAGAGGGATCCTGGCCCTCCTCAGAGGACCCCCAAATTCCATTGCTGAGCCACCCTACAGGGGAGAAGGCAGCTGCCCCTGCTGCAGCCTTGCTGGCCACATTTTGGTTAATGAAACTAAGATGCCATCACTGTTCTGAGTCCAGCATTGCAGACAGTGTTTCATGGTCTGGGATTCAGGAAAGCAAAGCCCATCATCCTCCAGAGAGGCAGAATGAGATGCAGAGAGGGATACTGCACACACCCCTCTGCCTGCAGCCCTGCCTGAGTCTCTGGCTGGTGGGCAGGAGCGTGGGGAACATGAAGAACTTGTCCCCAAACTTTTGATGTACAGAGTCCCCAAGGACAGCCTCAGAGAGCTCACAGTGTCCCCTTTGGCTCTCAGTCGTCTCCCATCCGGCCTGCTCGCCCCAGGGTCAGGCCAATTCTGCAAAGCAACGCCCTTGTGATTTTACACCTCTTCTCCCTTCATCCTGTGGTTTTCCTGCCCTGCCCTACTCTGCTTTCAGCACCTTCACGAGCTGCACCGCTTCTCCATCAAGTGCAGTAAAAAGCACACCCACACTCCAACTCTCTGGCAGGCAGGACCTCAAGGACCTGGTTTGGGCTTCACCCAGGCTCTCTCTCCAGCTTCTCCCAGCTCCAGGACCCCTTCAGTGCTGCTGCAAATCACCTTTTCTCAGCAGGAGCTGCAGCAGAGCATTGCTCTGCAAAAGCACTAAGGAAAATTACCACAGAGGGCTGGCAGCCCAAAGCACGCTCTGCGTGTTTGGGAAAAGCCAGTCTGCTTTCCTGGTTGGCATTTCACTCTGCTAAGGAACGTGGGAGCCGGACGCCTTCAGACGGACTGAGCCAGGCTCACGTGCCCGGCCCCCAAAGCTCAGCTCCATCCTCCCGGCCAGGCAGCCAGGGGGACCCCAACCAGCCAGGGTGAGGGGTCAGGGACTTCCCCAAAAATCCTAAGGAATCACCAAGTTTTCCAGGAGGACACTAAGGAAAGGTAGGAGACCAGTCCAGCACAGATCAACAAGACTTTTCGGCACATCCAACCCGCTCTTCTCGTCCCAGGGTACTCACAGTCCGTGTACTGCTGGAGCTGGGCAAACTCGGTGGGGCTGAGCGAGATCCACATGCCATCACTCATCTTTGGGCAGCAGGGCCACGGCAGGGGCCACCAGCCACTGCCTCTGGGCCAGCCTCAGTGCCACAGGTCCCACGCAGCGCTCGGTCACATCGGCACGGCGAGGGGCACGGCCGGCCCTGGGACTGCTGGCATCATTCTGCTGAGCCTGTGAGAAGCCAGCCCCAGAGCTCCGGGGCACCTGGTCAGCACCTGCCTGCCTGGAGGGGACAGAGAGAAAGGAGAGGGTCAGCAGGAGGCACAGACAGGGTCCTGCTGTCCCTGGGGACAGTCACCTTCAGTAGTGGGTGTGTGAGCCTGGAAATGGGGTGCTCTGCCCCACTGCAGACCTGGGGGATCCCTACTCCAGGGAGCAGAGCGTGTGGGCTGCACTGAAACGGGGCTGAGCACAAGGAGGAGCACAGGGCACCTTGCTGTGTGAGCATTCTCAGGGCTTGGTGTCCCTGGGAAAGCTCCTCTGCCACCAAGCCAGCCTGGTGCCACACACAAGAGCCACAACTCTCACCGGCCAGAGGATATGGCTAGAAGAGGTCAAGCAAATGCCTCGGGCATGGAAAGGAACTTGTCACCCCCAGCATTTCCCAGAGGAACCCAGCAAAGGGAGCAGAAGGAAGGGCATGGTTATTTAAAGAAGATGCAAAACTTCGGGGCAGGGAATACAAGAGAGTAGAAACTTCCAGCTTACTCCTGCACCTTTGAAGCGGGTGTTTACTTCCAGAGAATCATTGTAAATGAAAATCTATAGTCAAAACTGGATGCAAGGGAAAAACCTGTGCCACAGAAAAGCCCTGACCAAAGGGCTCTCTCCAGCCCACTCATTCTAAGGCTTCAAAAGTTTTTAGTCTTTTTCATTTAACCAAATTGGTCATCAGGCAAAGGGCAGCATTTGGAGGAGATGGTTGCTCTCCAAGGAGTTTGATCTCCATTTTAGGGCTGTTTCCCTGCTAAATGTTGGCTCCCAGTTTCCACCAGCCTAAGCTGACAGACTGGAGGAAGAAGAGCAAGGATGAGCTGGGAAAGATCACAGGACATGGGATGATGCTTAGGGAGCACCCACATGCCCCAGCATCTTTCCATTCACAGAAAAACACCTTTGATTAAGAGGAGCAAGTAATTCTGGGGAGCTGTTGGGTCCCACATGCCACATCAACCCCGCACAGGTCCCCACCTAGGGACATTCACATATGGGGGTGCACCAGGAGCAGTCACTTAACCTCCCGTCCTCAGGACTTCGCCCACATTTCAGCACTAATGCTATTTTGGCTCTATATTCAGCTGCTGAAAATGCTCCAGGGCAAGAGATGGTCCCAAGGGCAAAGCCTGGTGTTGGCAGAGGAAAGAGCAAACAATCTGTGGGGCTGTGGGGAGGACGGTGACCCCTGAGGAAAAAGCACAGGGCTGAGCATCTGCCTGGATAGCTGCCAAAGGGTTTTCCAGCTGCAGGGAGTGACTGCACACAGAGAGGAGCCCACCAAACCCTGGCTACGCCTTTGCTGGAGTTTCACGTCACAACCCTCCTTAGTCCTGTTCAGTCCTTTCCTCCCAGGAGGACAAAGTCACTGCGCTCTTGTTCCACCCCTCCGTGGCCTGGGACTTCTTGGCTGCCTCTAAGGCTGCCTGGAGAGCTGTGGGGCTTGGGGACCCCACAAGATGCTGTTCCTGCCCAGGGGATGAGCAGTGGCTGTCCCAGGACAGGGAGCAGTGCCCTCAGTGCCCTGCCCTGGGGCACTCCTGGTGGGCTAACATACAATCCTGGGGAAAATCCCACCTTCCCACCCTCACTGGGGCCCTGCAGCCCCATGGCAACTCGCCTCCAGCCTGTGACTATCCCAGCTCGTCCTGGAAGCTCTTTGTCCCCGTGCCACCAGCTGGGGACAGGCTGGATGCAACACTGCTATGGCTAGGGAAGAACTACCCAATGTCTTCCCACACTGGATTTGGTTTTGTGGGGGATCTTCATCTTGCTGAAAGCACAAGCAAGAACATGGTGTTTGCTCCTATCCTGGATGATGGGTTTGTCCCAAAGTGCTTCCAAGGTTGGTCCAGGAGAACTCAGTCTGTAAGAAATGCCCCAGAATGCAGACAGACTTCATGTTTCCTGGCACACAAGCTGTTTGATTTGATCAGAACCTCTTTTTTATCCTAAACTTATCCAAGGAGAGGCTGAGAGTCCAGAACTAGCTAGAAGAAAAGGCAAAGGGAGGAGGCTGGCTGGCTCCAGCTCCCAGGAGGAGTTTGGGGGCACTGAGGGCAGCAAAAATATCCCTCGCTTCTTTTAATGATGGGTGATGGGGCAGCACAAAGCACCAGAAGGAAAGCAAAGCAGAGCTAATTGGGCCATCCCAAGAGGCTTTCCCCCAGCAATTGCTGGAATAACAAATGCCACTCCTGGCACGTCAGCCTCGGATTTCAGGAAGGGCAGGAAAAAGCCTCCTCAGGAATCCAGCTGCTCCTCGTTTGGCTGCCCTCTGAATTGTCAGCGGCAAATTATGTTCTATTAAATCAAATTTGCCTCTCGCTAAAAATAGCTCCCTACTAGTGTTACAAATAACACCGGATTACCCTGCCTGGAGGCGCTCACCGGGCACGGCCCCTCTCCCCATCCCTGCTCCTGTGCGTGGGCACGGGCGTGGCGTGACTCAGGGCGGGGGAGGACGGACAGGGGGGACCTTGGAGCCTCCCAAACCTTCCTGGGGGAACAAGCAGAGCTGGAGCTCTGGGGAGCTGCATGGCACATCCTGCCAGCTGCAGGGATGAAAGAGGTGCTGTTGGGAACGTCGATGGGTGCAGCTCTGTGGGAGCCAGGGCCCAGCCATGTAGGGCCTGCAATACATCAACAGGGGAAATGCCAGGCAGGAGTTACCCATGGGCCAGCCCCCAGTGGTGAGTGCAGCCTGGACATGTGGCAGGACCATGCCACGGGCAGTGGGACACCTCCATATCCCTCAGAAAGGGCCGTCGGTGGGCACCTCTGGTATTCAGGGATGGGGAATCCCAGAAGCAGCAATGGGATGGCAGAGGAGCTGTTTTCCCAGCCAGACATCCCTGTCTGGAGCCTCTTCACCAGCCCCAGGCACTGTCTGCCCAGTGCTGCTGTGGATGGAGGACCCCACAGCACACTGCTCGGGGGTCACTGTGGGATTGGCAGGCCTTGCTCCACTGCCACCCGCCCGGCCTCCCAGCACCACAGCTACTGATGGGCACCTGACTCTGCACCTAACCCCATCCCTCATACGTCCCCATCTTCGTTCTCATTCATGTCCCAATCTCCTTTCATGTCCCCATCCCCATCCATATCTTCATCCCATCCTTTTCCCCATCCCCGTCTCTGTCCCCATCCCAGTCCCCATTTCACTCTTCCTTGGGCCCTCCCTCCCCCTACACCTCAGTCTCTCACTTTCAAACAGTTTCACCCCTGGCAAAGGTTGCTCTTTCCTCAGGAACAGAACAAACCACAGGGGCACAGAACCAGAGACAATGGGCTGGCAGCTTCCAGGTGCTGGCAGAGCCTCCAGCCTCCAACCGGCTTCACAGAATGCGTGGATGGGGCTGCAGCACCTGCCCCGCAGGAGATTCCTGCTCCAGATGCCCTTTGGGAGGGAAAACCACGGGCTCCTTGAGCTGCAGGAGGTGGCAGAGGAGGCAACACTCCTGCTGAGCACACACACACACGTGCAGAGGCTGTGGCTCCCTGGCAGCAGTGGGACACAGCACGATGCTGGGCTCTGCCCTGCTTCCCTGCCCGGGCCTGCAGAAGCCACAGACACGTGCCACATCTCCTGGGGCAGAAGCATGGCAGGTCCCTGCAGGAATGGCATTTTCCAGGCCACCCCCACCATCTTTTGGAAAGATCAGCCTATTTTTGTGTTGGATGGGGAGAGGCCCCTGAGGCGGTGGGTGGAGTATAAATCCCTCCTGTCCCACTGCAGCAAACAAACCCCAACCAAGTCACGCTCAAACTATTTTCTGCAGCGACAGAAGAAGGCGCTTTTCTGCATTTTGCCAACCCAAGAGGACACTCAGGATCGGCTTTTTCCATTCTCCAAACCTGTTGCTGACTGCACATTCCCCTGATGCTTTGACCCACCACCCACACAGAAGAAGGCACACTGTCCAGGCACCTCACACCGACTTTGCTGTGGACACCGAGCACCCTCATGGCACCAGGGCGATAAAAGGCGCTGGCAGGGGTGCCTGGAGCATCCATGCTCTCCCCCACAGTGACACGGGAGAGGTGGGTGGCTGTAGCCAGCCCTCCAGCCCCAGGGCTGGGCTGTGGCTGTACCAACTCCCAGCTGGGCGCTTGGCTCAACCCTGTGACAGCAGGGACCAAGCACAGCCTCCCTTGGAACTTGCCCACCTGCCAGGGGCAGGACAGCTCAGCTCGTACCCCAAAGACACCAACAACTTCCCAACTTACTACTGTTGGAGTTTTAGAGAATAATTTTGCTGGCTCAGTTTGGAGCAGACTAGATCTGAGCTAGGATGCCTTCGGAGCAAGACACTTCCCCCTGGCCCTGCAGGTCCCAGTCAAACCAGACCTTGTCTCATGGAAAAGCCCCGTCCCACACCAGACAGGGCAGCAAATCCTGGGCCTGCAGCCTAAGGACTGGGATCCACCCCAGGATCCTACCTCCACCACCTTGCACATGTAAGCCCAGGACTTCACCCACAAACCTGTCAGATGGAAGCCGTGGCTCTCTCTCCCTGCAGGAATCCTGTGGCCACGAGTCCCGTGGCTTATAGCCACACCTTGGGCGGGATAACGCTGCTTCCTGGTAGCTTTAAAATGCCTTCTCCCCTTTCATCCCCCAACACAACCTGCAGAACAAGTCACATCCAGCCCCCTTCCACAGGCCAGCCACACCAGCACCGCCTCAGCCCTCCCGTCTTCCAAAGCCAACGGCCCTGGCAATTTTTACTTAACAAGAAAGACACTAACGAGCTTTTCCAGCCTGGCAACACAGGAACAGCTGGATTGGGCTGTTCTTCTGCCCAGCCCAAGGACGGGCGGTTTTATAGCCAGGCTGAGAACCAACACACGCTGAGACACCAGTGAAGGTGGTGTAGGGTGGTGTAGGGTGGTGTAGCCCCCTGGGGTGCCGTAGGGGCTGGTTGCCATCCTCCTCACCCTGCGGACAAGAGTACGCTGCCCTCTCTCCACCCTTCGGGAAGCTTTTCTCAGGGGCAGAGCCACACGCCTGGGAATCCCGATTCCCCAGCCCCAGCGCTGCCCCACTCCTTCAGCGCCGGAGCGCCGGGGAAGGGGGTCAGGGCTGGCCCGGGGGAGGGTCGCGGGCTCCGAGGGCAGCAGGGGGGGATCGACGTGAGCTGCCGAGCCGGTCCCGCGTGGGGTGGGGGATCCCGCGCGGATCGGGGCTTTACCCACGATGGAAAGGGGTGAGCCCACAGGCGCCGCCGCCCCCCGCCCAGCCCCGCGTCCCCCCGCCGCTGTCCCCTTACTTGGCGGCGGCAGCGCGGTGCCATCGGCGGGACCGGCCGGGGCGCTCCGGCGGCGGCTCCGGGGCTGGCGGTGCCCGGCAGCGCTGCTCAGCCCGGCGGGGCGGGGACCGGGGATGGGGGATGCGAACGGGCCCGGCCCGCCCCGCCGCTCCGCTCCGCCCGCCTCCGCCGGCACCGGGCGGCCGGGGCGGGAGGAGGAGGAGGACGAGGAGGAGGAGGAGGAGGAGGAGTTGGAGGGAAGAGCCCGGCGGCCCCTGCCGCGCCCCCGCCCCTTCCCGGCTCCGGGGCAGCGCCGGGGAGCACCGGGGCGGGAGCAGCAGGCTGCGGGGGCGGCGGGAGACGTGTTTCCGTGATAAAACTCATTTGTGACGGATTCCCACCTCCCCACAGCGGCAGGGTTTTCCCCACTTCCCGATGACCACGCACACTGCCCCGCAGCCCCGACGATCCCCGTCCTTGTCGCCGTGCCTATCTCCATCCCTAGCCCTAACCCCATCCTTGTCCCCATCCCCTCATACGTCCCCATCTTCGTTCTCGTTCATGTCCCAATCTCTTTTCATGTCCCCATCCCTGTCCCCATCCATATCTTCATCCCATCCTTGTCCCCATCCCAGTCCCCGTTTCACTCTTCCTTGGGCCCTCCCTCCCCCTACACCTCAGTCTCTCACTTTCAAACAGTTTCACCCTGGCAAAGGTTGCTCTTTCCTCAGGAACAGAACAAACCACTGAAAACAAACAAACAAAAAATGCCAAAACAGATAAAAAGCATTTTTATTTTCTTTCCATGACGCGTCTGCCTGCCTGCTTGGGAGTGACACTATTTCAGGCATGTCTATTATTTATGTTTCGCTATATTTATATTAATTAGAGACGTGATCCATGCACGTAGTTCTCCAACTTCAAAAAAAGCAGGAGAAGGGGACTGACAGCTGGGATTGAACTTTCTTGAGAGAAACAGGAGCAGGTTCCACAGCCATAGCTGTTCAGTCCTAGATGATGTTCCTGCTCTGTGTGGGGCCACCTCTCCAGCCCCAGCCCCATCTTCCCTCCCTCTCTTCTGGCTGGGACCCAGAGAGATGGGTTGGGGCTCTTGGCTCAGATGCTGGGAATGGTGGAGTCCCCAGAGCCACACCAGTTTTAGGGGAGACAGAATCATGGAATCATTTAGGTGGTAAAAGACCTCAGAATTCAACAATTAACTTTTGACAGTAGCACTTGTCATCTGTTCCTGGGAAAGAGGAGCATCCCTTCAAAGAGCTGACTGGTCTCTGATGGTGGGCTGTGCTGGAGCACAGAGAAGTCTCACCTCCCAGAGCAGTGGGAAGGGACCCTGAGCTCCCTGCTCCCATCCATGCCAACCACCTCCCTCAGAAGCTGTAACCTGTGTCAGCCCTGAGCCAAAGCTGGTGACATCTCCTCTCCCCCGAGTGTCCCTGTCCTCATCCTTCCTGGCTTACTTCTCCATGCCAGGGATGGGGATTGGGTTGGGGACCAGGATGAGGATGGAGAAGTGGGGCCTCAGGACACAGTGCAGGGCTGGGATGGGATGTAGGGAAAGCCCAACCACTGCGGGGAGAGGCAGGGTAGGAAATGCATAATAAAGGAATTTTATCATTATCAACCATTGCATGGAGGCAAGAGTTTGTCAAACACCTGAGAGAGAGGAGGATGAGGATGAGGATGAGGATGAAGAAGTCTCCTGGCCAGACATCCACTGCTGTCTGCATCCAGGGTGCCAGGGCATGTGGTCTCTGGGCTGGGCAGGAAGAGACCTGGCCAGGGCTGGTGAAATTCCTCCTGCAAGGGCTCAGCTGGTAGACACAGAGCTCTTTTCCCAAAAGAAAACTCGCACCAGATGATGCCTTTCCCATCTCAGGGCTGATCCCAGCCCTTACAGGAGCAACACACTCAGGATGCATTAATACCTCCTGCCATCATTTCCAGCCAGCAGCAGTCTCCCAGGGCTTTCCAGACAGCCAGGAGCTCTCACAGGTTTTCCAGCCATTGGAATGTCCCTGCAGGAGTGGGGAATGAATTTTTTTTCCAGGCAGAGTGGCTGGCTCAGTCATGAGAAGCTGCTGGCCCAGTGAGATACTGGACTCCTCTGCTCTGCCTTGACTCTGCTAATGCTCTGCCAGGGCTATTGGTGAAATTCTCAGCACTCCCAGATGAGAGAGTTTAATTCTTTCCCTGCATCTGAGTAAGTATCCCTTCCAGGGATTAATTAGTAAATTAAAAGGGTAGAAAGACCAAATAATTATTACTGTTAGGCACAAGCCCTGGTGATGATGTGTCTCCCTTGCAGATCTGTGTGCTGTGTCCTGACACACTCCCAGCCCCTAAAAGGGCTGAGCAGCAGATTCACCCCCCAGATTGATTCCCTTAGTGGGACACTGGGGTCAGCTTTGGGAGGAGGAGACCTACTTAACACTGATAGCCAAGTCTGAAAGCCCTGCAACCCACGGTGCTCCACACCTGAGGGAGGAGCAGGATCCCTTTGCTGGGGTGGCAGTGACCATGGGCAGGCAGATGCTGGCAGGAGCTGTGAAGCCTCCGAGCGCTGCCTCTGCACATGCAGGAGGAAAGACCCAGTTTGGAGAAGCAGGAAGGACGAGGTGCCAGAATGGAGATGCCACCCTGGGGATTTGTAATGCCTCCCTACCAGTTGCCCAGTATTCTCTCTGCTCTGCCAATGGCTCTCTTGGATGACCCAGCACCCACCAAAGCCCCCCCAAGGTGTGTCTGCAGGTGCCCCTTTGCACAACACCTCTGCCAAGCCCAGTGCCTCAAGGCCAGGTCTGTCCAAGTCTCACTCTCCAGATTAAGGCAAGTGATGGGTTAATGAGAGCTGCAGTCCTGTATTCTATCCCTGTCCAAAAAAGCCATTACATTTTGCCTGGCAAAAATTGTTCTTCTTAAACCTGAGTCACTCATGATTCCTTGTTCTGATGTTCAGTGATTTCTTCTTTTTCACTGGTGCCCCTGGCAGAGCCCAAACCCAGCAGGGATCAGCAGAGAAGGGGCTGAACCTTCCCTGACCACCCTGGACACACGGAGGGGATTGCCCTGCAAGGGATGGGCACTGATCCAGCCTTATTTTGGGGGCACTCAAAGGGAAGAAGATGCTTTTTTCAGTATGACAAGAAAAGGAGACATTAAAAATATCTTTTCATCACCTGGTCAGATTTGGGAGATTGTTATCAGCTCTCTTCTTGGTTTAACTCTGGTTAATTTTCTCTTGAAATGTTGGCCCAAGGCAACGCCAAGGCTGGCTGCTGACTCAGTTGTAGCATTGCTTCCCCTCCTGGGCTCTGTGACGTAGGAGAGAAGGAATCCCAAGCAATTATAACTTGATTATTTTACTGAACGTGTGATTACAAATGGGAACTGCAGAGCTATGAGCACTGCAGTCAAGATAAAATTAAAATGAGCCCAGGCTCTCCTGGTCCCAGCTCTTGTTCCAAAGACAAACATCTGCTTGGGAAGCCCTTCACTGCCCAGTTATTTCTCAGTGACCACAGGAAAGGTGATAAAACCCCCATAAAACCAGAAGAAATTTCCAGGATTATTTTTTGTACAGTTCTGCTCATACAGTTCTGCTCCCTGGGAGAAGGATGAGCTCACGGGTGGTTGCCAGTGTTATATTAAGTCTCAGTGAGCCTGGAGAGAGGTAGATTAGGTTGGAAATTAGAAAACACTGCAGGCATGGGATGTCCCCTGAGAGGGACCTGACTGAAGATGCCAAGGTGGCTGAACTGGCCCCTTCCCAGCTGCCAGTCGTGGTGACATGGGTGGCCCTGGGCCTCGTGCTGGGGCTCCTGCAGGCAGTGAGTGAGCTGAGCCAGCGCAGGGCAGGGCAGCCACTTGCTCTTTCACTACTGTGGATTTCCCCAAAGAAATTGGTGTCACCCCAGCAGGCTTTTCCCACACCTTAGGGTGCCGGGCATCACAGAGGGAGCAGCAATTGCTGGCTGCCAGCTGACTCCATCCCTGCCTCTGCACCTGGAGAACAGCCTGAATGGATGACTTCTAGGCAGGATGGCTTCCTGGAGGGTGAAATAACTGATTTGGGAAACTATGGGGCTGACAGGAAGCAGAAGAGAGTTGCATCAGCACAGTCAGAGGGAGCATCCGTAGCAGCGCCAGCAGCAGCTCTCCAGGGCTGTGTGGCTCCTGCCCAAGCCCAGCTCCAATTGCAGAACCAGCCTGCTGTCAGGGAAAGATGCTGTGAGTCAGGGATTTTGGCGAAGTGGCGTCTTCCCGAGGCTGGAGGAGGACTCCATGTGAGAGCTTGGAGCCTTGAGAGCCATGGCTACCTCTGAGCCCAGGAACTCAGTACAGGCTGGGGAAACCCAGGAGGGAGGGAGCTGGGAGACTGAGAGTGGTGTTATGAGGCAAGTCAGAGCACCCATGGGTACTTTAAATTTCACCTATTCCCTATTTACCCTCAAGTGACCCAGAGCTGGTAGAAGGTGACCCTAGAATTATCGACTGCTGAATGGTTGGGGTTTGAAGAGACCCTAAAAGTCATCCAGTTCCAACATCTCATCCCCACACGTGGAGACACCTCCCACTAGAGCAGGTTGCTCCAAGCCCATCCAAACTGGCCTGAAACACTTCCAGGGAGGGAGCATCCATATCTTCTCTTGGCAATCTGTACCAGGCCTCACCATCCTCACAGGGAAGAATTACTTCCCCAAATCCAATCTAACCCTGCCCTCTGTCAGGGTAAAGCCATTCTGGCTTGTCCTATCACCTAGTCCTGTTCTTGTCCAAAGTCCCTTTCCAGCTCTCTTGGAGACTCTTTAGGTACTGAAAAATCACAATAAGGTCCCCGTGGAGCCTTCTCTTCCTCAGCCTGAACAATCCTCACCATTTCCTTACAGCAGAGGGATTCCATCCCTCCAACCAACTTTGTGGCTTCCTCTAGACTTGAGATGAGCACAGACAATGCAAGAACAGAACATGATATTGTCACAGCACCACAACATCAGAACCCATTGGCAGAGAGCACCAGGTTCTTTCAGCCCAGTGAAAAAAAATCCCAAATGTAACAAAATACATGGAAAACCCCCTCTTGTACAGAGATACTGATGTATCATCTGCAACCTCAAGCATCCAGTGCTGGAGGTGACACCTCTCTGCACACCCATGGGTGCAGCTGGGTGCCTCCATTGTGGAGAAAGGAGGTGAGAGGAGGAGGGCAAGGGAAGAGCGTGGAGCAAATTCAGAGTGCAGGAATCCATGCAAAGGAGAGCCCCAGCTCTGTGCCCTTGGGGCAGGCGTGGGAACAGAAGGATCCTGCCTCCTGTCTCCATCTCTGGCTGTTGCCTCGCTGGTAGAATGTGAGGAGAAGAGCAGGAGAGGGAGCACAGGAGCTGTCAGATGTTGTTAGTGGTGTGACACCTCTTAATAAGGCCCATCTGTCTGGAAGGCAGCGGATCCAGCAGGATTTCTGCAGACCTGATTGGGAGTGCTACTGCCAAGGTTTTACAATCAGCACTAATAAACACGCTGGGGCAGCATTTGGCACCACGAGCTCCAACATCCCAGGATGAGAGCGAGAAAAGCAGGATTGCAACAAAAATCCTCCCCGCAGCACAGAGCTCCTGGGAAACTCATAGCATCTTTTGGGATGTGTTTATCCAGCTGTGGGTCACTTCTGGTGATGTACCTGGTTCCCATGGACACCCCTCTTCCCTGGGAATGTGCACATGGATCCTGCATCCTTAACTGAAAGACTGAACAGCTTTTCCACCAGCCTTTATCCAAATCTCCATCCTTCTTATCCTGCATTGCTGCACCCAAGGGACACAGGCAGCTGCGTGAAACAATAACTGTGAGAAGGAAATCCCTGTCTGTGTGAAGAAGGATTGTGGGGACACTGTGGGGATAAAATCTGCTGTGACAAACCCCCTGTGTCATCTCAGGGCAGCACGTGTCACCGGGCAGCGGGCACTCCTAGCGCAGGAGGGCACCACACAGAGCGTGTCTGGGAGGGAGCAGCTGGGCCTGTAGGTGTGGAATAGCAGCAGAAAAAGCCC
>QUSF01000163.1:0-18297 GCA_003676055.1 Chloebia gouldiae | reverse complement strand
TGGAGACAGAGGCAAAATAAACCAGAAGCTGTTACCCACCTTGACAGCTGAACCAGCCAGGGAGACCCCTGGGGATGTGATTTGGCATGTCCCACATCTTCATCCCCATCACCCCAGACCAGCAGCCAGTACAAATGTCCCAAGGCCTGCACCCCAAAAATGACCTCCTGGCCCTGGGGCCAGGGGTAGGGGGTACCCTGAATGATTTTTTTCCAAAAGGATGTTGCTATTAAAAGACTTTCTGGGTCTACAGTGTGAATCCTGAGCCAGACAGCTTATCTTGGGTTCAGCTTAAACCCCTCCATGCCAGGCTGCCGCTGCCGCAGTCACCAGGAGAAGAGAAACGTTTGCCATATGCTGAGGGATTACTGTATAAAACTGAGATGCTTGGCTGCATGCCAAGGCACAGGGTTTCCAAATAGAGTCTGAATCCTGGACAGAAAAGTTCCAACTAAATATAGACATGACAGCCTCTGAGTTGACTTTTTTTTTTTTTTTTTTTTTTTGGTTTGAGTTCACTTAAAATAGCATGTTGAGTGGTTTTTTTGTGCCCCGCTGAGGGGGCAGGTAGAGGCATGTTTACAAACACAGTTACAAACCCAAGGACATGGTGGGATGGGAACATCACCCTTCATCCTGCACACCCTTGCATGGTCCTGAGGGCGGAGCAGATGCGGGTGCAGAGCACTCAGGCTGTCTCCAGTCCTTGGGCAGGAACCAGGCGAGGTGTCCTTTTCCTCACACCCTGCCCAGAAAGGTCTGTCAGCCTAAAAAACATTGCAGGGAGCCAAAAAATTTAGGGCCCATGATGACATAGGACAGGACAAGTGGGTGGCACCTGTGGAAACTTGCTCGCACTCAGCTGAGCAAGGAGAAGCTTTGCTGGGTGGTTTCAGAAGAGCCAGTCCTGCTGCTGCTGGGACTCAGCAGGGATGGAAAGCTGAGGAAACCTCAGCAAGGAGATGGTGCTTTTCACTGCTTTTGGAAAAGGCAGTGTGCATTTTCTGAGCTGCCAACCCTGCTCACACCTCTTGGAGATGTGGGCTGGATTACTCAGCCATAGAACTACTGGCAAGTGCAGCAAAAAAATCGAAGCCCAGCACCAGGATGGAGCAAGGGATCTCAGTGCCTTTGGGATGCAGCTGAAACACTTTTGCAAAAGCCCATGGAAAAAGCAACAAAGCCTAAATATCTGGGATAGGAAAGCAGGTGCTGGATGTGCTCCTCACACCCAGCATGAAGTGCTGGGAAAAAGCATTGGAGGGGGACTGGAGAGAACTCATCCTCGTGAGCTGGCCACATTGTGCTTGAGGCATAAAGGGCTGCAGGAGAAAACTCCCAGAGAGCTGTAAGTCATTGGCTGTCTAATGTCACATCTGTATAAAATATAATATGAGAAAATATTGTTAATAGGCTTGGTGACAGAAAGGAGTTGAGACAAGCCCCTACATGCATGCTGGCTTGCACAGTATCCGCCAAGCGCTGCCCAATACCTTTGCATTCCAAGCAGGAATTCATTTAAGGGTCCACAGCTCCCAGGACAGCTGATAGGGATAAAAATTAAGCAGATGTCTGAGACAGGCCTTAAATGAGGATGGCCCTACAAAACATAGGATGTCTTAGTATCAAATAATCAGTTGCCTGAAAGGGAAAAAAAGGTTTAAACTAATATAAAATGGCAAGAAAGTGGCTGAGATGGGATCCCACTCCAGCAGAGGAACTGCCAGGAGGAAGAAGTCTGGCTCTGTAAAATTCCTGTTCCTAAACAATGGTGCTGGGAAGGTCGGTGACACAGGGGAGGTAGGGCTAATAATAACAAATACTGTTAGAGTTATACCTTACATAGAGAAAACTGCACTGGAACTGGCTTTCCAAGAGCCCAGCAAAAAGCTTTTGTTTAATTTATGGGGCTAAGGCTATTTTTAGCTGGCAGATCCTTGGGGTTTTATCTGGGATTGCTGCTCTGAGCCAGCAGCTGGAACATTTTAATTGTTTGCTCTGGATTTAGGGTGGGTTTTTTTTCCTAAAGGGAGAAAGAGGAAAACAGGTGCTGGGGTCTGACCTTGCTGGTCTCCAGATTTCCTTGGCAGCACCTTCCAGAGTGGGGATAGCAAGTGGGTTTTGGAGCAGCTCTCTGCCTCCTGGGAGACTTTTTGGGGTGGTGCTGGGGGGTCACCAGTTGGAGCCCCTATCCTCCAGTCCAGCCAGGACCCCACACTCATCCCCAACCCTACCAAAGGCCAGCAGCCAGCAGGTGAGAGAGTGGCAGGGGGACACGGTGTCTCCCCATCCTCTGGTTGCTATGCAGGTCTAAAAATAGCCGGGCAGTCCAACAAAGAGGGAGCATCCCCTTCTTCCAGGGAAGCCAGAAGCACTCCAGGCCTGCTTTATTTGTCAGGAAAGCCCTTTGGTATCTGCCTGGAGCGTGGCTGTGAGAGGAGCCATCTGCTCGGGGACAGGAGGTGTTTACGCCAGCCTGGGCACAGACGGCCTCTGCGGAGCCCCACGCAGCTCCCAGCGCACTGCTGGCACCCCCGCCCTGCTCCAGCTTGGCCCCAGTGATGAAGGCAGATGTCTCTGTTTATGAAAACACCGGCTCCTCCACTCTGGGAGCTCCCAGGGCAGCTCCGAAATCCATCCTGGCTGGTGGCTGCTGAGAGCTGGCATGGTGGTTGACAGCGGGACTGCCACGCGCTGGGGTGGTGTCCCTGCCCTGCAGAGCACTGGGAATGCCAGCAGCCTCTCCAGAGCTCTGCCCTAGGGGCTGCTGGGCTGCAGCCCATGGCAGACCCACTGGCCTTGCAGGGAGTCCACAGCTCACCACAACATCAGAGGGTATTTTGGGGTTACCTGTTCCACTGCCTGTGCTCAAGGCTGCTGGCAGGCACCTCTCCCTGTGCTCGTGTGAAGGTGTTGGGTGAGTTGGTGAGACAGAAAGGAGGCAATTGAAAGCAAAGCAAAACACCTCGGCCTTGAATATGCTCCCAGGTGAGGGTGAAGTACTCCAAGACCCCCATCTGCCTGCACTGACCCGTGAGGACATGGGATTGGGATTAAAGGGAAAACTTTAAGAAGTTTTTCTGAAGAATGGCAAAAAAGCACAAGTTTTCAACCTTACTTCCTCCCCCCCCCTTTTTTTTTTTTCCATTTGTGTCTCCCTGCAGAGTACATCTTTTTCATTTGGATCCTGCTGACACAAATAACCCCAAGTTTTGGGCTGAAACATCAGCAGTCACCTCTTTCCATTGCCGGCCGGCATGGCAAGCTAATTTTAACCTCCCAAGCTCCCTCCCATCTCCTGGAGGTTGTCCTGTTGCAGCCAGGGAGTGCTAAAAAATAGTGCATCGCCCACTCATCCAGCCTCCTTCAAGGGAAATATTTACATGATGCCAAAGAGAGGGTTTCCATGGCAGTGATGACTCTAGCACCGTCGCCTTGGAAACCACTTGAGGCCATCTTGAAGGGTTTGAAAATCCCCTTCAGAGACAAATAAGGAGAGGGAGAGGAAAGGCCACTGGGATCGGAGTGGCTTTCCAGTCTCCCCTGACTTTCCTGTCAGCTCCTTGCCTGCGTCCCTGCCCATGCCACTGGGATGATTTGTAGTCCAGGTGTTGCTTCAGGGATAGACCCAGGACAAAGGAACTAAGTGCTTTGCAAAGAGAAATGGTTCGGCTGGTGCTTCCCCCTGCTTCCCAAACCATCCGGCAGTGACTCTGGTGTCAGGGCACTGCTCAGCCCCAGAGGAGGCTTCAGGGAGACTCCCCCGCGCCAGCAAACACCAGGGTGATCACTAGTGCCTGCCCAGCTTCGAGCACCAGCTGCTTTTGGAGCAGCAAATGCACAAGTCCCATGTCTTTGACAGCCCAAGTGCCCATCACACGTGAAGAGCCCCGTGTTTCTTCTGAGGAGCTGCCAAAATGTGAACCGCAGGCAGGAGACGGCTGCTGGCACGGCTGCTGGCACCAGAGCGCTCGCCTGTGGCGGAGGAAGGAACGCACCTTCCTCTGTGTCACGCACTTCCCAGGCTCAGCCCCCGCATCCCGTGTTCAGCTCCCACATCCCGTGGTTCAGCCGACCGAGCGCCTTTGGCCACTTATGCTCCCAGCCTGCAGGAGCTCTGTCACCGGCAGCCAGTCCATCTGGCTCTCAAGGACACCAAGAACACGGCAGGGAGAGCAAAGCTTTCTGAGCAGATGGATGGCGAGCTCCACGATGCAGCTGGCAGCGGCAGGGGTGGCCAGTGTCGCTGTTTGTTCAAGTTACGGGATTGCTTTCTTTGGGGTTTTGCTGAAAAAAACATTAGTTGTTTACCTCATTTTGTTTAGGGCAATCTAAAATTTTTTCTTCTTTCTCCCTGAGCTGCCTTCATGCCGAGGTGTCAGTGACTCTCCAAGCCAGAGCTCCTCCCTGGCACCCACGCTTTGCTCTGCTGAGCTGCCTCCCACCCCCTCTATGGGTACTTTCACACCACCCCTCACCCTCCAGAACCCAGCCAGCTTTCCCAGAGAGAAACACCTGTGCACTTCAACCTAAAAGGAGGGGAGTTTGGCCACAGGGCCTGTACCAGGGTAACTCGCATCTCTCCCTCCTGCTGCCTGTGCCAGGCTGGCTGCTCCTGCCTGCACCTCGAGGGGGTTATCTGGGGGTGCCAGGGGAGCACCCCGTTCATTCTTGACTTACAGCATGCAAAAATCCTCCATTGTATTGATGCAGCTTCTCATGTCTTGAATGCTGAAACACATGGGTGTGAGGCCAGGGGTGTTTGGCTTTGCCCAGCAGGGAGCTCCTGGCACGCTGTGTGTCACAAAAGTCATGCCTGGCCTGTGCTGACCCAGGTGCCAGGTTGGGATGTAAAGCTTGGAATTACAAGTGTAAATATTTATTTGTGGGTGTGAAATGTCCCAGCCAAATCAAGGCACCCAGGAGGGTTTTTTTAGGAGGTTCTTACATCCATCACATGCTCAGGTACAGCACAAATTGACTGAGCACTGACAGCCACACTAACAGACCTCCAGTCACAGGAAAACTTGGCAAAGCTGCTCTGTTGCTGCTTGTCCATGGATCCAGGTGTCCTTGGGTCCCTCTGGCTGCAGTGACTGACCTGCGACACCAGACAAGGCTGGGAGGGTCTCAGAGCCTGGGATGCTGTGGTACCTCAGTCATCCCAGGGATAAAGCTGTTCTTTATCCCTCAGGGACTGCTCTAAGCCTCCCAGAAGCACAGCCCTTCTCTCCAGGGCCAGGCTGTTTGTTTTACTTCGGCAAAAACAATACCGAAGTCTTCAATAAAACTCCACTACCTCATCACATCACGGTGTGTCATGAGAACTAATATGTATTTTACAATTAACACACTTCCGTGCTATAAAGATGGATGAGCCGGTGCAGGAGGGGATGCGGGACCCTTTGGGGCGGGTTTGCGCAGGGGCAGGGGTCAGTCTCCCGGGGAGGTTAACCCGGGGGGCGTGTGGAAAGGCCGGTTCTCGGTTCTCTCCCCATCCTCGTTATCCTCCTCCTCCTGCTCCCGCGGGGGTCTGGCCCCTTCCTGGGGCGGCCGCGGGGCCGGCGGGTCCCGGTAAGGACCGGCAAGGTCTCGGTAAGGACCGGCAGGGTCTCGGTAAGGAGGGCCGGCGGGGTTCCCGGTAAGGACCCGCGGGGATCCCGGTAAGGACCCGCGGGGGTCCCTGTAGGGACCGGCGGGTGTCCCGGTAAGGGCGGCCGGCGGGTGTCCCGGTAAGGACCGGCAGGGGTCCCGGTAAGGACCGGCGGGCGTCTCGGTAGGGACTGGCGGGGTCCCGGTAAGGGCGGCCGGCGGGGGTCCCGGTAAGGACCGGCGGGGTCCCGGTAAGGGTCGGCTGGGATCCAGGTAAAGGCCGGCGGGGTCCCGGTAAGGACCCGCGGGGGTCCCGGTAAGGGCGGCCGGCGGGGTCCCGGTAGGGACCGGCGGGGTCCCGGTAAGGACCGGCGGGGTCCCGGTAAGGACCGGCGGGGTCCCGGTAGGCTCCGGCAGCCGCGGGGGTCTCTCCGCCCGCCCGGCTCCCCCAGCCGCCGCCCCCCGGGCTCGCAGCCCCGCGGGGCCGCCCCCGGCCCGCCCCCGGCCGGCCCTACATAGCGGCGGTGCCGCCCCGGCGCGGCCCCGCTCCGCCATGGCCCCGGCGCTCGGGCTGTGCGCCCTGGCCCTGGCCCTGCTCCCCGCCGCCGTGGCCGCGCAGGACGCGGCCGGAGGTAAGCGGTGACCGCGGCCCGCGCTCCTCGCAGCCCAGAATCCCGGCCGGGAGGTTGCTTTGGGCCCCGTTCCTGCGGGATGTCCGGTGCGGGATGCAGTCGGCACCAGCGGGTGCGGTGGCCGCTGGTCCGGGGGCTGTGGCCACTCGGAGTGGGCTGGCCGGGCAGGCCGGGTCGTCGCTGGAGCTCCGCAGGGCGGGATCCGGTGCAGCCCGGTGTGTCCCTGGAGTTGGGAAAGTTGAGTGGGTGCTGGAAGTGGAGCTCTGCTCGCCGCTTTTCCGGCTTCCACTGCAAAGGAACTTCCCTGCCCAGCGGAGCTGTGGCTGCCCCATCCCTGGCAGTGTCCAAGGCCAGGCTGGACGGGGCTTGGAGCAACCTGGGATGGTGGAAGGTGCCCCTGCCCATGGCGGGGGGGGTGGGACAAGATCGGCTTAAAGCCCTTCCTACCCAAACCATTCTATGATTCAATGATTTAGTAATGATAACAGCTCAGGTGAGAGAGCTGCTCACCTTCCCTGACCGGGGGGCAGTCTCTGGGCTGCCAGGCTCCTCCTGATGGCCCTTTGGAGGGTGGGGGAGAGTGGCTGGGACAGCCTCAGACCAGGAAGAAGATGAGTGGGGAGCAGGGGGTGTTCAGCTGCTCCTTAGTGGCTGGGGGGTGGAGCATAGCCCCCAGAGGTGCTGCAGCAGGTGGAGGTGAAGCTGTAGCAAAGGGAGGGGATGACTGTCTTCAGAGTGTCCTAAGAAGTCTGCCCCCTCTTCCAAGCCGGGAATTGTTCTCCATTCGCTTCATTCCTCCTGTAGCCAGCTGTAAAAGCATTACCCAGGTGGCTTCTAGCCCAGCAAGAGCTGCTGTCCTGTCTCTGTCCCCGAGGAGTGCAGTGCTTCCTGTGCCATGCCATGTGAGCTGTCTGGTCACCTGAGATGGGACATTTGGACAAACCAAATCCTGAAGGGACTGTGGTGTCCTCGAAGCAGCCCATTCCCAAACAGCCATAAGTGATGCCTTTGACTTAATGACTTGGAGGATGATCCCCAGCTAGGGATGCCAGGAGAGGGGATACCCTGGGGGAAAGCAAAGCCCAGTTAAAACCACAGGTTCTGCTTTTTGCCCACCACTGGCCTCCTGTGGTGTGGGAGGGTGTTTTGTGACTCCTGATAAAGAACAGTCCTGGAGCAACAGAGAGCTGCTGTGTTTTTCCAGCCTCAGTTGAAGAAATCAGGAAGATGCAGCTTCAGAGTGTTTAAAATCTGCAATCTCAGACTCTCTGGTGTGTAAACACCCTTATCTGAGCTATGTTAATCAATTGCCCAGTTGTTTGGACGGCTATACAGAGCATGTGACTGCTGACAGTGGGTCATAGCTGAGGGTTCCTGCCAGCTGGAGGGAGAAAATCCAGCTTTGCTGATTGTGAGAGTGGAAAACAAGCACCTCTGGGATTGATTTTTTCCTGATTACGACACTGCAAAGCAATGATCCTTCATCCAGCAGTGAGTGGTCAGGCAAATTGATTTGAGTTTTCCTTTTAAACCACTGTCAAACAGGCTGCTGCTTAGACTCTTAAGCAGGAGTAGGTTTTAAATGGCTCATTCTTGAGGGCTTGGCAAACCACCCTTCTTGCAGATCACCAATGAATTGCAGGTGAATAGGAAGACATTTTCCAGGAGCACTGCTGGGAGCTGTGGCTAAGCTCAGAATGGGGGTTGGACTTGGCCAGCTTGTCCTGTGTTCAGGTTCAGATGGGGGTGGAAACAGGTTAGGACCATGAGCACAGATCCAAGCTCCCATTGCTTGGATTGTGTCTTGCTGAAGGAAGATTTGGATGAACAGGCTGGGGTAGGGTATGGTCCTCATGTGCAGCAGGAGGCCTCCTGCAGGATCTGTAGCTCTGTGTGTCCCTATGTGCTCTTCTGCTTCTCCTGGTAGCAGCTTCTGTGTCTGGAGCTTGTTTGCTTGAGCTGCTCCATCATCTGGTGCTACAGGACTGTATCACCTACCCACTGCTTGCCCTCATATTCATAGGGTCCCTCCAGACCAACTCCAGCTGTGTCCCCTGGCTGCCTGCTGCCATAGTACATGCTCAGGCTTTTAGGGAAATAAAACCCAAGAGAGGAACTCACATCTTAGGGCTTTGTCAGCAGAGCAAGGCAGATGAACTTCCATTAGCATTTGGGCCTCCCACCATGACACGGAGCATGTGCTGGAGCTGGTGGCACTTGCAGCAGCAGCATGCACTGCTGCTGGCCCAGTGGTGGGTAGGAGCAGGCTTGGAGGGGCCCAGAGTTTTAAACCACTGAAGCTCTTCAAAGTCCTGAGGTGTCTTTTTTCCTTCCTGCAGATTGTCGCCAGTATACGAACAGGAGCTGTGAAGAATGCCTGAAAAATGTCACTGTGAGTAGCAGCAGTGAGACTCCCAACCTCTCACCATGCCTGAAAAAGTTTCCTTCCTGGAAGCAGGACTGGTCCCCTGCCTTTGTCCCAGACATGCTGCAAATTCCACCCACCTATGAGGGTGAGAGGGCAATCCCTCTCGTGCTCTGAAGGAGGTTGCTAGAAACTGGGTGGGTTTTGTTGTGTGCTTTTTGATTAGAGTAATGGAATTGCTGAGCTGCTTCCTGATGGACGGGCGACGTGCTTGGAGAAGGGACTGAGCGGGCTGGGCTGGCTGGGCGAGTTCCCCTCCACCAGCTGTGCCATGGCACTGGGTGGGTGCAGGATGTGTCCTGGTGTCCTGCCAGTCCCCGTTGCCTTATCACAGATATCAGCAAACTTGAACTTGAGTCAGATCTTGCAGCTGATGTAACCAGAACCAGTTTGACCAAACCCTGCTGAATGCTGGGGTTGGGGCTTGGAGCCACCAGGAGAGGACGTGCAAAGCTCTGCAGATGCTCTGGTAGTGGCTGGGCACATGCACAGCTCTCCTGCTCATCAGCTTTGTGTGTGTAGAGTGCTTGATCTCAAAGGCTTTCTTCTTATCCCGAAAATAAACATAAAGGATTTGTCTTATTAATTGTGCAAGCCATGGTGGGATTCTTAAGGCTGTCCTGGGCAGGACCAGTAGTTGGCTCAATGATCCTTTTGAGTCCCTTCCAGTTCTAGACAGTCTACGATTCTAAGCCAGGAGAAGGATTCTCAGCATCTTTACTTGCTCTAGAACTCTGCACTCCCCTCTCCTGCCTCTGCTGGTGTGATCTGTGCTGGCACAGCTCTTACTCCTGAGCACCCTGTTGTGCTGGGTGATACCTGGTTCTCGTGAGCCAGCAGAGGTGGCCCTGTGCTGTGGCTGCCAAAGCAAAGCGTGGGTCACTGGCAGGGCACCAGTAACTCTGTGCTGCCTGGTTCTGTGTTCCAGTGCCTGTGGTGTGCCAGCAGCAGGAGGTGCATGGAGTACCCCGTCAGAAGAATCCTTCCCCCAGCCAACCTGTGCGAGCTCCGCTCCGCGCGCTGGGGAGTCTGCTGGGGTAAGTGCCAGCCTGGGCTGGGGACTGTGTGAGTGCTTGCTGCTGTGGGAGGCTCCCCTGCCTCCCCATCTCTCTGCCAGTGTAGCAGTGACAGGCTGAAGGCAGGCAAGGTTCTGCAAACTCCCTGAAGCGTGGGCGGGGAAGCAGAGTATGAGCAGTTCCCTGCCTTCTGGCAAGTAGGACCCGTGAGGATTTAGCTACTCCAAAATACCTCCCTTATGCTTTGGTGTGATGGAGGCTCCAGACATGGCTAGCGCCTGGGAACAGGAGTGGAAGGTTCTCTGTGGGCCTGTGCAGCCCTTCCTGGTGTCTGAATCCCAGAAGATCTCTCCTCTGCAGCTGGCTTGTCACTCTGTGCACCGCTTCTGGCTCTACATGTGGTGCTGTCCCAGGTGGGCTCCTGGAGCCAGAGGTGTGGTGACTTCTCTGGGAACCTGTGTGTGCTTCTAGAGCTGAGTGTACTGTGGTCCTGCTCAGCTCTTACCCACCTGAGAAAAACTCTTCTAAAACTACTCCTGTATGTGCAGGTCTCCTCTAGGAGCTTTTTCTGGTGGACAGCTGCCTCTCCTCCCTGCTGCTCTGTTTTCTGAAGGATTTCTGGAGAGATTGGTGCCTTGTTTAGATTGAACTTAGTGCACGTTCATGCTCAGACAGGAGCCAGCTTTTGGGGGCTGGAGCAGGAAGAAAGCAAGCTGGGGCCTGGTTGCTCTCACCCACCCCCTTGATGAGGAGCCTGGAGCTGAATTGCTGTTGCCTGTCTTCGTTTGTGCTCGAGGCTGGGCTCTCCTGTCTGCCCACAAAAGTTCAAACTGCTCTTATGCTTGTGGAGGAATAATCTCCTCTTTGTAAACCCTGTGGTATGCTTTTCTGAAACTTCTGTAAGGCCTTGAAGTTTTGATGTGAGTAGCTTCACAAAAGGTTTCATTATAGAAGAACAGATTCCTTAGCTTGTGAACGTTGCTATAGAGGAGATTAGTCCTGTGAGAGATTAGCTCTTACGTGAGTGTGCATTTTTGGTGTGTGACTTAGCCTCTGTCATCAGCTGGAGGAGTGCCTGGTGCTCTGCCACAGACTTCTGTGTGTGGTTAGGGGAGAGCTGAACCCCAGGCTCATCCCAAAACCCCAAAAGGGTTTCAGAAGCACTGACACTGCTGCAGGCTTTGAAAACTATTTCAGTGGTGGAGTCAGCTCAGGCTGGAGTATCTATTTAGAACAGATAAAAGGAAGAATTCTCTTACAATGAAGGTGTTGAGGCACTGGCACAGGTTGCCCAGAGAGATAATGAATGCCCTATTCCTGGAAACATTCAAGGTCAGGTTGGATAGGACTGTGAGCAGCCAGGTCTGGTGAAAGATGTACCTGCCCATGGCAGGGAGTTGGACTAAATGACCTTCAAAAGCTCTGAGCACTTTCAGGTGACTGAGATTTCTGTAGCCTGGCTATTGTGCAAAGTGGCTCCTAAACAAATATTTTCACAGGCACAAGTTTCTGAACAGCCTGAATCACACTTGGAAGAAACTCCTCTTTGTTGCCACCTGAAATCCTTGCCATCTAGATGTGTCAGTTTTGGCTGGTGTCTCTACTGCCATTCCTGCAGGAGCTGAGTAGGATGAGCAGGGACCAGGGCTCATGGCTGCTGCCTCACCATGTTCCAGCAGGTTTTGTTCTGTTTGTGGGCAGGCAGATCCCCCCAGCCCTGGGGAGACATGGCAGTCAGGTGCAGGAAGCAGGACTTGGCCTTCAGCTGCCTGAGCAGCACTCCTGGCCCCAAGCTGATAAATCCAAACAGATTTTGTTTCAGTTTATCTCTCACTCAGGGACTTCAGAGATGACACCTCTAAGTGTCATCTCCTCAGAGATGACTTCTGAGGCTGGCTCCCATGGACAGCAATTCCTCCCTGTCAGAGATTGTCCCTTAGCCCTGGAACCTTCAGTTGTTGGGTTTTTTCCCTTGATGGTTACTTTTTACCTGGATTAGTGATTAAGATAGCTTTGCTCCTGTTTCTGCCAGAGGAGTTTGACCTGAGTGCATTTGTCCTTGCCTTTCTACATAGCCAGTAGCTGAGCACTCCTGTTAGCAGGTACATGTGCTCAGCTGGTGTTTATTTGTGGGTACCAACACCAGGTGTATCTACAGCTAACAATGTCCATTTGCTTTCCCAGGTGGTTGCACATCTCCAGCCCAGTGACTGAAGCTGCTGGTGACAGTAGCTGTATGTTCATAAGCAGGACAAGAGAAAATGGCTGTAAGATAAGAGGAAATGGCATCAGGTTGCACCAGGAGAGGTTTAGGTTGGATATTAAGAAAAAGATTCTTTGCTTAGTGGGAGTCAGACAGTGGAACAGGCTGCCCAGGGCAGTGGTAGAGTTGCCATCCCTGGAAGCATTCAAAAAACACAGAGCTGTTGCACCTGGGAACATGGTTTACTGGAAGACCTGGCAATGCTGGAGGAACAGTTGGACTTGATGATCCTTGAGTGCTTTCCCAGCATTAATGATTCTGTGATCTTATGATCGTATATTGTAACCCCAGGCAGCTGTGTCTGTGTGTGCTAAACATGTTTTTATCAAATTCTTCAGTGAACTTTGAAGCCCTGATCATTGCAATGTCTGTGGTGGGAGGAACACTTCTGATCATGTTGGGGATCTGCTGCTGCTGCTGTTGTAAGAAAAAGAGCAAAAAGCAAGTATCAAGGGGGTCCCCTGATTGTGGAGCGGCTCAGATGCAGCCGTGTGCTGCTGCAGAGCTGAGTGCTGAGTGCACTAAAGGGTTTTTCTTTCTACCAGGCCAGACAAGGATGATGAGAAAGCAGCCAGGGAGCGGGAGAAGAGGCGGGTGCGGCAGGAGGAGAGGTGAGTTGGTACCACAGGCCCTGAGGCTGCAGAATCTTTTGGCTCCGGTCTGTGCCATCAAAGGTGATGCCAGGAGGCACATGGGACTCAACACATGCAGTCAGTGGCTGCTTCAGCCCTAGCTCACACACAAGCCTCATGAGGAATGTCATGCTGGGGTGACTTGTGGATGTAGCATCACAAATATTGTATATGCAGCTCCCTGAGGGCTGCTGATGTGTGGGCTCTGGTGGTCCCCAGAGCCTCCCTCAGTTGGGAGGCTGAGCAAAGCTGCCAGCCTGGAGCTCCCTTGGTTGGGAATAAGCAAGGAGCTCTGGCTCTTCTTGTTCCCTTTTGTATCACCAGTTACTGACTCATGGTTTTTCTGTTTGCCTCTCGCAGGAGAGCAGAGATGAAATCACGGCATGATGAAATCCGAAGAAAATATGGTACAGTGCTGAAATGAGTGATTCAAACTAAGCTTTAGATGAAGCATTCTCTGTAACTGTGCTCCTTGCCATGGTTACAGCTGTAGATGAGACCTGGCCAGCAGGGAAAACTTGGTCCCTGCTCTCTTGGCTCAGAGCAAGTGTAGAGATGCTGGGGTCATGGTGTGTGAACCCACACAAGGGTTATTCTTCCTGGGCAGGGAAGAGGAAGTGTATAATGTTCCTCAGAATGTGTCCTCCAAGCTTACCATCTGGGGAAAGCTGATGGAGCTTGACTGGAGGGGAGAAGCAGAAGCTGGCAGACACAGCACCATCATAATGCTGTTACCCTTCAGGCACAGCCCTCCAGTAGCCCCGTGGTGAGCAAGTGGTTGGGGAGCCAGCAGGTAGGAATAAGAATGCCCACAGCTGCAGGAGCACAGAGCAGGCAGCAATCTGACCCCAATCCCTCAGGTCCTCTGTGCCAGCAGTGGTGTCTCAGTCCCCTGGGGATGGGAGGGCACAGCCTCCCTCCTGGGGCTGGACTGTCCCTCAGGTGAGTCCCATGGACCTGGGCCAGCTCTGGACCTACCTGAGGAGAACATCAGCTTGGAAGGAAGCAGAGAACAGCCAGTTGCTCTGTGCAGGGGAGGGTCCCTCCAGCCTGCTCATTGGGGCTGCCAGGGGCTCTGGCAGTGTCTGGCTGTGGGGCAGTTGGGCTTATGCATGCTGCACTTGGTGGTCTCTGGCTCTGAGGGGGCTGTAGAGAAAGCTAGAGACCTTTCTTCTGCTGTCAGCTGCTGCCTGCTGCAGTCCAGGTTAGGCAGGAGATCCCAGGGCCTCTGGATGGGCTGGCTCCTTTGGGGAAGAAAAGAGTAGGCAAAGCTGTGCCTGAAGGAGCTCTTGGTGGAGGAAACACCTTACCATGTCAGGGCTGTCTTGCTGCAGCCTGACCCCAGAGTTTGCAATCTTGTCCTTTGTGGCTGTTCTTCAGAAGTGTTGAGCTGGGAAAGCAGCAAACAGCGTGGCACATGGCTCCTTGCTAGCCCAAAAGTCAGCCCCATACCCTGCCTTGCTTTTTCCCAGTCTCGATGCTGGAGCAGGGAAGCAAGTCTAAGAACAGTTTTAATTTGATTTGGGTCTGGGCTCTCTGCTTGTAAGTCCACTCTGACAGAAGGGGTGTGTAGAGGGAGCACTCTGGAATCTTAGGCAGGCTGCTTTACCCGAACTGTGCATGGACTGCTTGGGAGGGGAGTTTGCCATCAGGTCAAGCTTCTCAATGGATGTCTCCTCTTGTGCAGAAGGGGAGAGTGAAACAGTGCTGAGCATGGGCTCTGCTCAAGTAAGAGTAGGTGTTTTGGGAGAACTGCAGCTGGGAGGCTTGAGGATGCTTAAATGACAAAGAATTGTTTCCCAGGACTGGTTTCTTGCTGGCTGTGATCCATTTGGGTGCTGCTGTCTGAACAAATCTCTCCTCTCTTCTAGGCCTGTTCAAGGAAGAGAACCCTTATGCAAAATTTGAGAATTAGCATCTCCAAACACTCCCACCCACCCTGGTGAATGGTGTCTTCTCCAGAGCCAAAAGTCTCCAGGCTTCCCCCCACCACCATAGTGCCACTTCAACTGCCACAGAGGATGACCCAAATGCTTGGTGACACCATTGTCCCCACTCCAGGTGCTTGATGTGGCTAGGGCTTTGCTCTTGCCCTGCTGGTGCAGGAAACTGGGTCAATACTGGAGGATGCAGCATTTCTTCTCACTCACCCCAGGGTGGTTGTGGTATCCAAAGCAATGCACGTAACAGTCCTTGTCCTAGCCAAGGGCAAAAGCAAAGTCACACATCTCCCTCACTCCTGCCTCACCAAGAACACTTCATGCACACGGAGCTAGGCTCTTCTGCTCTGCCCTCCTTTTTCTTTCTTTTAGTATATGCAAAAGCCAGCAAGAGTCTCCTGACATAAGGGTCAGCAGGAGGCTTTTGCTGTCACTACAGGTGCCTGCACTCATCCCAGCACATTAGCAGTCCTCTCAAAGAGCACAAGTTACTGGTGATCTGGTGCTTCCAGGAGGAAGGTCTTATGTGCACCTTCTCACTTGCAACTAATCTGGGGAAATGCCCCAACTCTCCTACCTCTCTTGCCGTTCTAGAAAGGTGGTCTTGGGCTCAATGGCCACATCTGTTAGCAATACTGTACATTTCAAGTGCATTTACAATATGCTGACTGTGTATTAAACTGATTCAATTACTGTTCTGGTCTGAAAGAGTTTAATTCTGCTTCCATGGCAGGCACAGGGTGGCAGTAGTGGCTGATGGAGTTGTCGCTGTTGTGTGGCTCTGACTCGTTGTGGGGAGCTGGGGGAGACAGAAGCAAAGCTGCTTTGGGGCTCTTGCTGGGCTTGAAAGTGCGAGGAGGCTGGACCCCAGGATGGTTTGGATGGATGGAGATGAGAGATCTCTGAGGGCTGCTCTTAGAATATATGGTTTATAAGAGAGGGTGAAAGGCCCTGCTTGGAGTCACCAGAAGCGACACGTGGCAGGTCCTAGAGAGTGGGAGAAGGGAGAGGCAATGGCTAAAGGAAGATAAGAGAGGATCTCAAGAGGGAGAGGATGTTCCAAGAGAGAGGGGAAGTTCCAACAGAGCATCTGGCTCTTCAGGAACTCCTTATCAGGGGGCTTCAAGGTGGGCTGGAACAAGACTTAGGCCAATGGGGTCACAGATACCAGATGCTTCAGGGGAGGGTTACAGATGTGGGATGAATCATACATTGGGGGTGAGATCGAAGTGTTCATTTGACCTTTGGACCTATCTGTAGGTAAGGGCATTGTTCAATCAGAAAGGGGGGATTGCCTTCATCCTGGCTGTACTATTGTTTTCTAGTTGTTCAGTAAATAAGGTTTGCTATCTCAAAACTTGTTACCATTTCAATCTCTGTATTTTCTAAATCTTTTGCCAGGTAATCATATTTATAAGGGTTTCCTATTTCATCTTCCCTAACAGAAAGGAGGAGTCTGTTGCCAGAGATGTTCAGGTGTTAGGAAGAGCTTGGGATTGAAGGAAGGCTGTTCTCTAAGGAAGGAGCTGGGTGTTCTGGCAAGATTTTGGCTTTTGTCCCCTGGCCCCTCTAGGAGAGAGGCCCTGTGTATGTGGGGTGGCCTGGGGGCTCAGAGTGCAGCCCGAGCAGGGTCAGGGGGCCGGGCTGGGAAGGAGGATGGAGCTGCCTGCTCTGGCTCCTGCCCAGGACCGGCCGTGCAGCACCCCCAGCCCCGTGTGCCGGCTGGGCAGGAGCAGCAGAGTCGGGGCTGAGGAAAGCTGCCCGTGGCCTCCTGCCGGGGCGATCCCACGGGCTCGGGTGAAACTCTCCCTGTGCACGGCCGGGCTCCTGGAGCTCAGCGCCAGCTGCCCCCGCTGAGCCGGGAGCTCAGGCCGGACCCGGCCGCTGCCAGCGCGCCCCAAGGGCAGCACTTGCGGGTGACTTTAGGCCAGGCTGTCGCCGGCTGCGGCCGCAGGAGCGGCGCCGGGAGGAGCAGAGGCGCTGACTCGGCCCAGTCCCGCGGCGGCGGCTCTCCCACCCTCGGTGCGAGGCGGCTGCGCCGGCCGGGCCGGGGCTGCGCTCGCTGCTGCCGGGCAGGGGCCGAGGGCCGTGCCGAGAGCGCCGGGCCCGGGTGTGCGCGGCAGGGAGGTGAGGGTTCAAAGAGATCCCCGTTTGGCTGGAATCTCCCTGGGCATGGAAGATGAGCTGTGGAGCGCAGTGAAGGGAAAGTGCTGGTAGGGATCCTGGCTGTGCCGGCCCAAAGGGCCCGTGGTGCCTCTGCCAGCCAGAGCTGTGGGGGCTCTGTTTGAGAGCCAGCGACTCCAGGGACAGCTGGTGCTAAAGCCTTTTGAGCTGCCTTTCCCCTGCTGGGCTGCACCAGGCTCCAGTCCCCCTCCTGCCCTGGGACTGGGACCAGTAAATTCATTTTGGGTTCCCTGAGTGCTCCCAGTGGCCCTGCTCCCAGCACTAAGGGGTGATGTCTCCAGACCTACCAGGGATGGGAGGCTCCTGCAAGCAAGTTCCTCTTCCTGAAACCCCACTTGTGACTGGCTCTGTCCTCCTATGCTGAGCCAGGGCAGCAGAGAGACCTGCTGGGAGCCAGGATGGGCGGTGGATGGAATGTGGCCATGCCCTGGGGACAAGCAGAGGCCCTGCCATGCTGCCAGGGCAGCACCCAGTGTCCCCAGACAGAGGCACTGTGTCCTCTGCTCTTATCCTGGGCTTGTCCTGGGCCCCAGCATCCTCATCCTAAGGGCTGCCTCCCATAGCCTGGGATGGAGCTACTCCTGATGTTTTTAATTCCTCCTGTGAAGGCTGCTGTGTGCAGGGATCATGTGGCTGATGCACTGAAAAGCTGGTGAACCCTTTGGCTTGGCTGGGCCATGGTGGGGAGGTGAAGCTGTGTCCTTAGGTGGCCAAGGTGCCAGCTCAGGTCTGGGAAGAAGCATCTGCAGTGTGACTGGGAATGGATCCTGGCAGCTAAAGAGACATTTCATGAGGATTAACTGGTCTTGTGCAAGGCTGCCACGATGGAAAGCTATCCTGACTGGGATGGGGAAGCAGATAGTGATGGGGACACCACAGCTGAGGAGTGGGACAATGCCCCACCACCTGCCGTGGGTACTACTAGGAGGATGCACAGGGGAACTTGGAAAGAAGGGGTTAATGAGATGTAACAGGGAACTTGCCTTTCTGCAGCCATGCACATAAAGGACACAAAAAGCTGGCACTAGGCCAATTCCAACCATGTGATAGGAAAGGTGGGACAAACAGCCAACACTGTGAGAGGTGAAATCCCAGGGGCAGAGGGAGCAGTGAGCACAGGCTGCCCAGCTGCAGGTGGGTAACTGTGCTGGGGTGGCCTGCTGTCATCACAGCCCTTGCATTCCTTCCATTCACAGCAGGGCGATGGTGGCAGCAGCAGCAGGGCCCTGGAGAGCCTCTGCCAAACAACCTCAGTTCCTTTGCAAAGGGTACAAAATTATTCCTAGATGCAGTGTCAGTGTGTAGTGCTACAATGTATTTTCAGCAGGAAAAGTGGTGGAAGAGGCAAAAGATTCAACAGATCCTATGATGTATACCAGAGTTGCTGTATTTGAAGGGAAAATGCTCAGCGAGGCTGATAAATGATCACCCAGACATTCCTCATGAGTTTGGAAAAAGCAGGAGACTTGGGGGAAGCAGAAATTTGCCAAAAAGCTCTGCTGTGTGAGGAAGTGATTTTAACTGTGGTTACAGGTTTTTAAGGATGTTGTTCAGCAGCATCAAGCTGAGACAGAGGCTGATCATCAGCAGTGTAGCCCAGGTGTCAGTACTGG
>QUSF01000162.1:246293-438274 GCA_003676055.1 Chloebia gouldiae | reverse complement strand
CAAAAGAATAAATCCAAGACTTCAGCTGGGTTAAAAATACCAGAAAAACAAATAACCAAACTAAAACCCAAACCCACCTTTCCAGTAGTTCTAAAAACAGAAGTCTTTAAAACCAGCATAAAATGAATGCAACATTTACATCCAAGCAGAGGTACAATTTAAATGCCAGTATTCTGGAACTGCTAATAACTCTGCAAGTATTTACATGGGTGAGTGTGTTACTGGATGGAGAGAATCAATGCAAGAAAGAGAAGATTAGCTGTGTTAAGGATGGGAAGATGATTAAAAAATACCTCTTGTCTGGACACTCATGCCATCTTCTTCTCTTGACCTCAGGATGGCTGACAAAAATAGAGAGTGCTGTGTGACCATCATGTGTAGTTTGGAGAGCTCTGACTAAGTGAGGATTCTTTCTTGTAGAGTAATGGGATGGCAATGTTCAGGACCTTCAGAAATGTTTCATCTCTGTAAGGTACCTTTGGGAGAAGGATCACAGAGAAGTCAGATTGTAACCAACGCTTTCCTCAAGGAGGTGGTAAAACTTTGCACTATTTGCCCCTAGAGCTTAACTTCTGAAGTTTTCTTTGGGAAATGCATCCATTTCCTACTTAACCACGCAGTCCTCTCTCCTTGATCTCGGGAAGAGATGCGTACAGGCACGGGAACCACCTTCCTCTCCTCATCGCCACACTCTGCCCTTAAAACACCGTGGCACTGAAGCCAGCTACTTCCAGACCAAGACTGTCCATGCAGGGACAGTGTCCCTTCTCTTTAGGGTCAGGGAAAAAGGCTAGAAGCACCTACGGAGCTTCAGTGCCCCTCTTGAGCACAAAACACCATGAATCTGCACCTCCTTCTGCTTGCAGGGAAGGTAATAAAATGCCTCAAGGTAAAAAATGATACACAGTAAAAAATTATTACAAGCAGGTAGAAATGATGCCACTTTCATTCCACTGGTAGAAATGACACACAAAACATTTAAAAAAAGTCCTGTACCTGTTCCATTTTTAGACTGAAGCAACAGTATATTCCTGGCTTCTAATGCAGCAGGGACAACAGCACTGAAGGGAAATGTTTGGACAATCACATCTTCATTTCAAGAGAACCCCATTTCTTCTCATCTAAGCCATCACTGCCCTCCATCAGAACAGCCAGCATATCCACGACATCTAATAAGTGAAGGAAAAAATGTAAGCAGAGCATCCAGACTATCTGGGAAAACAACAGAGGTAAAATGCAACATTCCAGGAACACAAGGTATCTTTTTAGTTAAAAAACAAACAAATAAAAAAAAAAACACACACACACACAAAAACAAACAAACAAACAAAACAAAGGCACATTTGTCAGGCAATACAATGCTAAGTGAAGCACAAAAATCACAGCTGTACTTCACTCTGCCTTTCAATGCTGCTGTCCAGCACAGGTTGCCCAGAGAAGCTGCCCAGCTGCCCCTGGATCCATGGAAGTGTCCAAGGCCAGGCTGGACAGGGCTTAGAGCACCCTCGGATGGTGGAAGGTGTCCCTGCCCATGGCAGGGGGTGGAACTGGATGAGCTTTAAAAAAAGGTGCCTTCCCATCCAAACCCTTCTGGGATTCCACGATTCTATGAACAGCTCCAGGCAGAAGGATTAAATTTCCATTTTAGTTTGAAAATGCTGCTGCAAGAGCACAAAGAGAGATTTCAAATATTGTTAAAGTGGCACAACCATATCAAAAATTACGTTTGGGGGTAAAGTGGTAACTCTGCAATTCCAACTTCTGACACCAAGTACACATGGAGGTCCTCACATAACAGGATTTCTACAGTTATCCATCCCCAGTCTGTTGCTTAGGGTTAGAAAACGTAGCCCCGAGTCGTGGAATTCTGTTCTTAAGGGCTTACCACATACCATCAATGTGAGAGACAGGGATGCTGATGTCATCAGAGTCCTGTTGAAACATAGCAACCTGGAGCACGCTGGCTTCCTGAACCAGGTCTGCTGCCTTGTCCATGTAGGGGTAGGGCTCTGTCGTCAGCTTCAGCAGGATCTGTCAGCAAAGGTGGAGAGAAAAGTGTAGGGGAACCGCTCTCAAGCATAGAGGAACCATCTGCTGCTAAGGAAGACCATGTGCTAAAAGTGGTTGGAAGCCGGGCGGGTTTTAGGAGGACAAGTTCCATATTACTTCTGCAGGATTCTGTCTACAGTTCCTGCTCTACAAACCAAATACTTCAAACTACCAAAAAAAAAAAAAACCAAAAAAACAAAAAACCCAACCAAACAAAAAACACCTTTAATTAACAACAACAAAATAATTATTCCTACCTCAATAAACCCATCATGCCTCAAACCATTCCAAGGAGGGCGGCAGGAGGGGCGGGCAGTGGCAGGGCCCCGCTCCGCCGCCCCGCCGGGATTCTCCGGCACAGGGCGGCCGCTCCCGGCGCCTTGAGAGGGGCGCGCGGGGCTCGGCAAAGGGGGCGCAGCCCGGTTCCGACACCGCTCGCCCCCGGCCCGTGGGCGCTGCAACCGCGCCTCCGCCGCCCGCCGACACCGGCCCCGCTGGGCCGCCCTCGCCGCTGCCATTCTTCTCCAGCACCGCCGCCGAAGCTCCTTCCGCGCTCCCCTCTGCTCACAGACACGGCCCCGCTCGCCGCCCGCTCCCGCCCCGCGCCCTCCCCAGCCCGGCACCCAGCTATGCTTGTGAAAAACCTTGGGGGACCCTCAAATAGATACCATTTCTCACCCTGCTGCCTTCAAACCCCCCCACAATAACTCTGAATCAGACACCTACTTACCCTCCCTCTCTTGGTCACAATCCTCAACTTTACTCATCTGAAGACTCAATCTCAAACATGATCTTCAACACAGAGCAGATCCCTCTTGTGACATGATGAAGCTACTGAAAAAATCTGAAGTGTCACACTTGACACAGCCTGGAATTTCAGGAAGCTGTGGTCCTTGTAAAAAAAAATAATTAAAAGAACAAACCCAGAAACTAAAAAAGCACCTAATCACCCCTGAACACACAACCCAAAATGATGAATTTAAATACTACCTGTGTTCAATTCTGTATTCTTCACAGTATGTTCAAAGCCCCTGTTGCTTCAGATGCCCAAAAGCACCTACTGAAAACAAGCTGAAATAAGCCAAAATACCCTCTTCACTGAAATGAGAGACCTCTTATCCCAGTGGTTCTCCAAGAGGGAATGAAGCCCCTTAGCAAAGGCTGGGGTTAATATACCCTTGTATTATTTGAAGAATACAGTTCTGTATTCTTTAAAGACCCTGTTACTTCACATGCCCAAAAGCGCTTGCTAAAAACAAGCTGAAATAAACTGAAAGACCCTCTTCACTGAAATGAGAGGAGACCTCTTACCCCAGTGGCTCCCCAAGAGGGAATGAAGCCCCTTAGCAAAGGCTGGGGTTAATATATCCCTGATTGGGCTCACCTCTTGTTCCCACAATGTCCAGGAAAAGGGACTCAGCAAATCCCACAAGGTATAAAAGCCCTCAGAGGAGCTGCAGATGTTTGGCTCCCCTGACTCGAATTCAAGGGGAATAAAGGGCTTGCTTTTCACAGAAATTATAATGTTTGCTTGTTTTGGTTTGTTTTGGGGTTTTTTTGGGTTTTTTTTGGGTTTTTTTTCTTTTTGTTTTTGTTTTGTTTTTTTTTTTTCCTAGAGCTGCTTTGAGCAAAAGGGCAGAAAACCAGTAAGAAATAAAACTTTGTGTTTAGGCAGCATAGCTAGGTAAGTCGGGTAACTTGTTGCTAACTTATATAATTATTCCTTAGTGACTAGTAAGTAGTATTCCACATGTGACTAAGTAGGGTGGGGAACAATAATGACATGAATGGTCCAAGTCTCCTTGGGACCTCTAAATAGGGCCATCTATATTATAAATAAAAATAAGAAAAATAATAGACTCCTGGGCAGCATTAGGGTTAAGTACAGGCCTGGCTTGCCCTTGTCTGAGATATTTAGTCCCAGGGCACAGATAGAAGTGCCCTGTAATGTAGTTTTAATCCCTTAAAATGCTAAAAAAGACAGAGCTTCCATCAGGTGAACCCCTTAAAATGAGGAAATTAGGCAGTTACCTCCACTTAAACTGATAAAATGGCAAATAAATGGCTCCTGTCCTTTAATATAATCCCCTAAAATATTGTGAAAAGACACTTTAAATCTCTCCAGTGATGAAACAAAGTAGGGATACTGGCTTCCCCCTCAATTTAAGCCTTAGGATAACAAAAAGGGGCAGTGACCCTTAATTCAAACCCGTAAGAAAGCACTGCCAAGGTTTTCCACTTCTATTTAAAGTGGAAAATAATGTAAAATTATTTAGGGGTGTCAATTAACACCCCTAGCAGTATAAAAGAGGCAGGGATTCTTTCAATTGAGACCATTAAAATTGCAAGAGAAGGGGATTCCCTCGCAATTTGAGCACAAGAAATAATGGAAAATGAAGCTTTTCCCCTCAATTTAAACCCCTTTTCCCCTAATAACCTCTCTGTTTTCTGGAGGTGCTGCCGAAGGACAAAGGACTCTAGGGAGGAATTGACACAATAAAAGTGGAAATTGGAAAGCTCTCCCCTGGAACCCCACACTCTGCCCTGCCGGCTCAGGTGCTGCCCCTCCGTAAGGGGGCTTTTCCCTCGGCATTTTCTTGAAGGGAATGTTCTGTGAACAGACGCGTCCGGCTGCTCCCCAGGCCCTGGTCGATGGTCCTGGGTTCCTATACGGACAGTAGGGATAGCCTCGTTAACGCCTCTGGAGTAACAACTCCCTGTGCGGGTGTGCCCGGGTGTGGCGGGTTTGGTGTTGGTTAATTACTAAAACACTCGCTTCTTGCTGGGACATAGGAAAAAAGTAAAGTAGATTTAAAACTTTAAACAAGTATAAAGAAAATTTTATTAAAAGGAACTAGAAGGGAAAGAAATAGTAAGAATTAAAACAAACCTTTCAGAACACTTCTCCTCCCCCACAACTTTTTCTTTCCACTGGTAATATAAAGAAACTAAAGGTAAAATTTGTAGTCAGTTTATTACTTTTAACATAGGGTTTTTTTCAGTCTACTTAGTGGGAGAAGGCTGTGTTGTTAAGGTAATGGAGATTTCTTTACAAGAGGAAAAAAGAGTTTTCTTGTGGTGCTTAATTTCGTTATGAAGAACAGTTGTCGGGAAGTTTTTTAATTTTTACAAGCTTTCCCACAGGTTGTTGATGGGCTATGTTGACTTATGGGGGATTGTTTTAAAGATGAGCTGTTAAAGGCAAAAGTTTTTATCATCTATCTCTAATATTATTTTTATCTCTGGTAACAAATTTTTTCTTTTTGGAGAAGCACGGGACTACTTTTTCTTCTTTTTCTGTTTAAACTTCTTATGGGATTACAGTTATTTTAACATTTATTTTAGCATGGAGGCTTTTGCTTGATATCAATTTGAACACTTTCATCTCCTTATAGCTTTGTGCGTTATATGGAAAAAGAGTCTTTTTTTATAACTCATAAGAGGATTTTAGCTCTAAAAACACGGCATCTCCTCCTCCCTCCCATTTGGGACTTAACTTCTTTACTGACTTCTATGCCTTTAAAATGTTGTTCTTTTACATGCTTGCATTTTGTTTTTTTTCTCTTCCTCGAGGGCGGATTGAAGTATTGAGAGGGTTAACATTACGCCTGAAGCCCTCCCGACCCGCCGGTAACTTGTGGAGAGGATGTGCGACTGGGCTGTGTCAGGACTGGCTCCGTGGTAGGCTTTTGGTTTTGTGCACGAGCCGCACGGGTCTCTGATCTCAGCCACGCTGAGGAGGAGGGGGCCTGACGGTAAGATCTCACAGCTGCGGCCAGCGCTGCTCCGGCCAGGGCTCCGCAGCGTCCCCCGCCTTCCCGCCCGGCCGCTGCTGGGGCCCGGCCCGGCCCGGCCCGGCCGGAGCCGATGGGGGCCGGCGGACGGCCCGGGGAGGGGGGAAGGGGCCCGGCCCGCAGCAGGACCGCCCGGACCGGCCTGGCCGAGACTGGGGGCCGGGGCCCGCCACTTCTTCACCGACCGGAAGGAGAGTTCCAGCTGCGCAGGGGTTCAACAAGCTTGTGGCATCCCATGAACTGTCCCGCCGCAGTCAATTCCCAAGTCCTCGGCCCTGGCAACGGCAGTAACTACTCACCATAGAGTTAGTCCTCCTCGGCAGAAAAACAGTCTCTCATTCGAGCTTCTGTGCCGCAACTTCCATTCTGTAACCTCCTCCACTTTCTCCTTTCCCTGTCCTCTCACTGGATTGGTATTCCTGGTGGCCACCCCCCTCTCCTGGAGACCAAACCCCTCTGCCCACCCCTTAGCTCCGCCCGCCATCCCTTCCCCATCTGAAGCTGTCTCCTCCTCGTGGTCAGTCTCTTATTTTACCTCGCTGGGTTCCTTTCAGCCGCATGTAATATCCTCCGCTGGAATAAAACCCTTCAAAAAGAGCCTTTCTTGCCTTTATCGCTGAGCCAGCTGCGATGGGTGTTGAGTGAGGTCTGATTGCGTTGCCTGAAGGTTATCTCAACTTGCTTTTCCACAGAAGAGGCTTGTGGGGGACAGATTTTAGGCAGCAGAGGCCACTACTCCAACACCCGCACCTTTACAAGCTGTCAGTTACACAAAAAGCTTTGTATCACTTCCCTGAATTTCCGCCCATTCTAAACCATAACACCGGGTAACCCTCTAAAAGCAGCTGGTCACACGGGGAACTGCTACACCGTGGAGTGGAGGATGAGGTGAAGAAAGCTCCTGGGGGGAGTTCCCTCCCCTACAAAGCCCTACATCTACCCTGTAAATAATGGGACGCTAGACTTTACTTTCCAAGGAAATTAATCGTATATCCTCTCTCTGTGCCCGTGGGCAGAACTGGGATTCTGCCCCCAAAATTACGGACAGTGAACTATTCCCGAGAGACCGCAGCTGCCGACACCAAGAACTCTTGATGGGCTTGGAGTGCAGCAGGTCTCCTGCGAACAGACAATGCACAGGGAGGGTGAGTTTGGTTTCACTGGGAAAAGGGGCAGCATACATGCCCAGGTGCCTGTGGCCCCGAGTGGCCTTCTGCCTCCTCCAAGTCCGAATAGCACAGGATTTTTCCCAGAGCAAAGCTGCCCGCACCGTCCCCTGGACGGCAGCTCCCGGCGTGCTGTGAAACGCCCCCTTGCTCGCTCTGTTCCTCTGCTGGGACCGGGCCTGCTCCGCGCCACGGGGCGGCTCAGGACACACCGTGCCACCCGTTCCCGCCCGGCGCCGTCCTCGGTCAAGTCCCGGTGCCCGCTCCCGCACAACACTGCCGCCTGCACCGCTCCATCCGTAGGCAGCCCCCGCCATTCGGTGCTTCTGCCGCAGACCCCGCCAGCCCAACCGCCCCCCACAGGCACCGTCGCCCTCCTCGGGTCTTTCCCTGGACTCGCCACGCAGTCGCCCGTTCGCTGCTCACCTTCAAGTAGCGGTACCGGCGTGAGGCAGTGCGCAGCCACGGAAAGCGCCACTGCGGGTTTCTTACCCGGAGTTCTGGTCAGCAGCTGGCACCGGCGACGTCTCAAAACCGCCAAGTGCGCGCTGCATTCTCAGCGGCGGTGCCCCGCGGCTGGTGACAGCCGCCAGCTGCACGTGCGCGTCTCCCCGGCCCCCGCCTGCGCTCATTCCGAGCCTCTGAGCCCGCGCGGTGTTTTAGGGTTCACTGGTGCCCCACGGGTTTCTCGGGCGCGGCACTGAATATTAACCGTACACGAGCATCTGCCTCTGATCTCTGCTATCAAAGTTGGTTGAACGGATCACTTCCATGCAGCCATATAATCAATAAGTAAATTTTCAAGGCTTACTAAATTTCTCAGTGATCTTCATAAATTACTTGTAGTTCTAAAGGGAGAGGCTAACGGTATGGAGTGTGTGGCAGGAACAAGTGTGCACTTATTCTGTGTCACAGTATTAGAACACAACAGGGACAGCATTAAAACGCTATTTCCACTGTGACTCCACTGAAAGCTTCCTCACAGTTTCAAGTTTTTGCACTCCAAGCAAACACTACATTCAACTATCTGATTGTAAACATTGCCATTCCAAGGAAACCACTATGAAATCTATCAATAAATGAAGTTCCCATTTAAGGCTTTTACAAGACAGCTGCTGCACTTGTCCCACCTTTTGGAAAACTTATATGTTAAAATTTAAAACATCAAAAGAAATCTGGAAAAAAATATACAACTGCAAAACAAAATTAAAGAAGAAAGTCAAGAAGGAATTTAGTAAATACTTTGTTCCATATATACAAATAAAGAACTGTGATTCTTAAATACTTAAAGAATGAAAAAAACTGAACTATTACCAATAAACAAAGACATCTTTGAAAATCCATCTTTTAACAGAAAGTGCTTAAATTATATTCTTAAAACAATGCTGTGAGCAGCACAGTAACAGGCTGACAAGAATCTTGCTGCCTTTTTTTTAATATGTAAAAAACGCACAAAAAAAACCACCTTCTTACATTATCAGAAAAAGAGTAGATGAAAATATAAAGTCATCAGCCAAGGATTTTCCAATTACTATATGCTGCACAGTACAGAAATATTCAAACAATTACCCTGCCCCACCTCCCCAGATCTCTCAAAAATGTCTCAGTTTTTTGGATTAAATGATGACCAACTGAATTGATTTTGTCGTCTTGGCAACACCAAATCCACTGTCAGATCTCTTTGTTCTTTTTCTGAATCCACCAGCTGATAACCAAGAATGTTTATAGCACCTTTGCAAACTTCCTGTATTTTCTTAACTTTCTGAAAGGAAAGAACATTTCTCCAGGCCTGTGAAACACTAACTGCATCTCGGGATGTTATTTTGAAGGCCTCTTTTTTTTTCCCCGGTCCCTGTCCATGTGTGATATTATAGATCCAGCTTTTAAGCCTGGGAGTCAAACTAAGATCCGCAAATTTATACATTTCTGAGATTTCTGATAACGGATCTCTTACCAGATCTTCAAAACGGACCATTAAATAGCGATCTTTCAGGAAATTAGGTGGTTTTAGAGTAGCTGTTTCATAAATCTGAACATGACTTCTACAAACCTCTTGCATTACTTTGTATTTGCTATCTTCCACTTTAGTGCCATTGGTACTCAAGACAATTCCGTTGTCACGGACTAGTGCTTTGACTGATTGCTCCCGTGACTTAACGACTGCCCTGGGGTCACGGACCAGGTGAATAATTTTGAGATTCAGGGACGGATCAGTGAGGAGGGGGTACAGGACCTTCAAGTCAAAGAATCGAACTTCCTTGATGACAACATGGCTGTAAGTTTTACAGGCTTCCTCCACCTTGCTGAATGGATACCGTCCACAAAGAGTCTTGCATGCCAATTCACTGGTTATGTCAGTACGTTGAAAAGAGTCACAAGCAGGAGCTGAACACAGAGCCCGACTGGTTGCCCACTGGAAAAGATCAGATAAGTTTCTTTTCCAAGGCATGTAAGCATCAAACACAGACATGTCACACAGAAAGACTGACCTAACTAAGTCCCGCACAGCCATGTGTAGGACTTTGGCACTGTTCTGGTACATTGTAACCCACACATGCCATGCAGGTTCCATCAGGTAGAAGACACTGGGGTGCTGGCTGAAAAGTTGACCGACAAAAGAAGATCCTGACCGCCAAGAGGAGAGAATAAGTATGTGGACTTGTGATGGTTTCTCCTCAGACTGAGGCATGAAGCTACTGTACCGGGCATACATGAAGAGTAAGAATCCAGTTTGAACCGTAACAAAAATTATAACAATTGTGCTAGGAATCCGAATCCTTGCCATTCTCACCAAGAAAGGGTGACGAAAAAAAGCTGAAAAAGAGAAGGGAAGTACTAGTGAACCATTGCTCCTGTGGCACAATAACAATACAACTTAGACAATACAAACTCTTGCATTAGTAAAACCTTTCTTCAAATGTGCATGTACATATGTGGCATTAAGTGCTTCCTTAATCAGTTGCACTTGGGGACGATCACTGCAGGTGACAGCTGTTGGGAAAAGAAAAGGAAGTAATGTGTGACAGTAAGATCAGTGCAGAAATAAGCAAATAAGTAAATGTTCTATGTTATAGAAAACCTTGGGTTGATGCAGCTCAACCCTCGGATGAAAAAAAAACAAAACTACAAAATACACAAGGCCCTCAACTTGAATACTGGTAAACATTGCCCTAAAAAAAAGAAGAAAAAAAATTTCTGACTTGGTCATCTGTATTTCTGTTTCAATTTAACATTACAAGGATTTCTATCCCATAAAAAGAGTGGATGCGAACATTGGTAGCTGTGGGTGCTGAAATAAAAATCATCTTATCTAATGCGAGTGCTGTACCCTACAGTGGCCATAGGGTGCTATACCAATTGGTGCTTGTCTACAGCCCTCTATTTTCCAAACTGCAGAAGGTAGAGGGTGCACGAAAACTCACAACCTGAAGCCACACCTGGCCACAGATGATAAAATGAAAAAGCTGCTGATACATATCTTTGGTCTGGAGTGTATACACCCCCAAGACTGAATACTCTGAGTTTGCATTCAAGAATTACCGGTTTGGGAGTTAATTTGTCTGCATATAACTCCTAGAAAATTTTAGGCATGTCAACCCCAAGTGGATTTCTGCTTTACTTTGCAGTCGAAGCTCAAGATACATGCACTCCCCACAGCTTTTCACTAGAGGTTTTTGGCACCTACCCTTTTGTGCTCTCAGTCATGCAGATTCCACTTGTAAGCAGGCAGTAAATGCTAGCAGGCAAGGTTTTAGGAAAGTAAGACTCCTCCTGTATGCAGATCATCTCAGAAGTTCTACATATACATATTTGTTATCTAGCTGCATTTACAATTTGCAATTACAATTTTTTTCTTGTTACAGTGAAAGACATATTTTTCAACACACTCTGAACTCTTGAAAGAAAATCATGCAGACTAAACATAGATACATATTCATTTGACATAATAAATTAAATTGAATAAAATAATCACCCATTACAAAACTTTTATGTACACTGCATATTAAAAATGTGAAACTCTGCTTCAAAATTCTGTAGCAGCAAAAGTATACAGGATTTCAACAATTTCAATAATTACATTTCTTTAAAGTAAGTAATGGAAGAAAAGCCTTCCCAGGACTGTTAAGGGCAAAAATTAGAATACAGCCAATGGCTTGGCAATAGCCTAAACCGTGGGTAGACCATGGTATATGCCTGTATTGCAGTGACACGATGCGAGAAACAAGGCTTAATGTATTACTTAATTTCCTCCTTAGCAGTCCACTACTTGCTTCTCTCAGGCACAAGAGCAGATAGATAAATCCATAGTTTAATTCAGCTTGGCCATTCTTCATAGATAAAATCTGCCTTTTTCAAATACCGAAGCTTTGCTGGAGATATTATATCTCCAGAAGCATCTATAAGTTTCTCTATGCTGTGAGGATCACCAGCAATCCAGCAGCCTGCACTGACACTTCACCAAATAGAGGGGATGAAAGAATCTAAGCTGAAGTCAAGATACTGTTGCATTTGCTAATTGAAAGATTTTTCTGGAAACAGGCTCTATGCCTGAAAGTCGGCCAGACACAACTATCTCGGATCTTTTTCTTGAATGCAATAAGTGAGTCATTATCTACACTAAGACTGCGCTCTGCTGCTCCTTGCAGTCTCACTTATTATGTAGCTTTCAGATACGGAATTACGCTTTTTAAAGAATTAATGTGTTTCTACTCTAGATACACAGACTTGTTGCTCCACTCTAATCATGCTGCAGAGCTGCAACACTAACTTCTCTTTACATGTTATTAGCAGAGTGTGAGAGATTGAGGAATAAAATCCAAAACCTGTTTTTTACATTCCCTTTTGCCTTGACTCTCTCAGACCTCTCCTTGCTCCAGTTCCCACATAAGCAGTGTTGCAGACAACACTGTGCCAATGAAAAAAACACATGAGTATTAGTCCACAATATGCATCTGAACTAATCAGACTCAAACCCTACAAATAACACCAAATTACTATAGCTGAAGTATTTCCCTACACTTCAATATGATAGAAACTGCAAGAAAAAAAGTGCAATACCAAAGTAAAGCACTAAGTAGACACCAGTTTTCTATATTTAAGATTAATTTTCTACCCTTTTGGAAAAGTTGGAGTATTTCTAAGGAATATACACACATGTAGATACCACCAAAGAAAAAGCATAATTACACAACAAAATACAGCACCTGTAAAAGTATTCGCTTGTGTGCCTTCCAGTGCATAAGGCCAAATACACCACTTTCTCTGTAAACAGTGCCCTTTATTTCTGCAGTTCTCTTGTTGGGCATGTGTAATTCTATTTTCATGTAAACAACCATTTACCATTTGCAATTGCATTCTGCAGTTAAGGTGATTTTAAGCCCAGGTTAAACTTGCACTCCTTTAAAGTACAATTTTTTTAACCCAACAAGCTCTTCTGTGATTTTTGATGAACTTTAGCTGAGGCAGAAAGCAGCTGTTGAAAAGCCCGTAAAATAACCTTCTCAAAGAGTTGCTGCAGATCTATGTATGTACACACATATTTATAAATCTACTGAATAGATTACACTATATCATTGCCTTAGTTGTGGACTTGGTATTGTTGGATTAACAGTTGGACTTCATGATCTTAAAGGTCTTCTCCAACCTAAGTGATTCTACAATTCCAAATGTGAGGAACAGGATCTTGCGATACAGGCTACTTCTTATCCTCTAGCTATTTCATTGCAGGACTCGCCAGATGGTGCTGTTAAGCAAGCTTGCTCTTTCAGCACACAAGTGCAATATGCCAAAACCGTGCACTGAAGCTGCACGCTGAAACACTAGTCTGTGACTTGCTTTGCATTGCCTCTTTCTGCTAGTGCCCTCTTCCTCCACCAACAGCTCAGTGGCACCACCTGCCCACCTCAAGCTCCCCTCCAGAAAGCAAAATTGGGGTTTGTTACACCTCCTTTTATCCTGCTTTGTTCCACGTAAGTGCTTCCTTGTAGCTGCACCTGCTAGACTATAGCATGCCCGCCAACTGCAAACATGGGGGGGGGGGGGAAAGGAGAAGCAGCAGAGGGGCCAGATGTTTTAGCATTACTGCCACTTCAGCTGCCATCTCAGTGACAAAATCAGACTGACCCCAAGTGGCAAGGGAGCTACAAGAAGCAGAAAAACAGGCTGTAGCATGCCTCAAGTTGCAGCAGACAGCACTCCTACACCTCTCACATCTCTCAGCTGAGACTCACAAAGTATGACAACACTCAGTGGCATCACAATATGTGCTTCTGTAAATAATGAATACTCCTTAGTGTAAGTTATTTTACTAACAGTTACACTGTTATTCCTTTTCTGTGATAGTAGTAGTACTTCTTTGGTGATACCATTTCTTCAAGGAGAGCTGCGGTAAAGAGAATAATCAGAAGTCTCTCAAATTCTTGATGTACAATCATCTCTTCACAGGGCAATGAAAATTTTCAAAATGTGATCTGAAAAGCATTAGCTTATATGGTTTAGTTGCCAGTCCCAAACAGAATCAAGCTCTGTTTCTGGGCTTCCCTGCTAACTGCTACTAATGGAAACAAGATCCTAGACTAGATGGACCCTGGCATAGTTCCACAATAACTATTCTTATGTATTGTCCAAAGGAAATTAATTATACAAACTGGCCAACATAGCAATCATTTTCTTCATGACTTAAACTGTCTCTGATAGACTGCTGAGCTGCAGGGCCACTAGAATATGCTTGCCAAGAAACTAGATACATTACAGAAAGCTATCCAGTTTTACCAAGGAGGGTAAAAATACAGTCAGCGGTAGAACTGATTCCAAAAGATCTCATTTCTAAGATGAGCACTTTTCAGATCCAGAAAGGCAGAAAACAAAGAAAGAAATGTCCACTGGATGATCATTTAGCTTGCTTCCAGGGACTTTTATTTGTTTGTCACATAAGTCATGTAATGTTGGAATCAAGTAATCAGATCTTTTCAGGTCAGCTCTGAAAGGAGTACAGTTTCCTAGTAACTTCCTTTCTGCACAGAATTCAACCTGAAGAGACTTAATAAAGTAGCAAAAACTAACTTTATAGCTAAAAAAAGACCCTCTTATTAAACTGCTATTTTTTTTCAGGGATATTAAAAAGACTAGAAAGAGAGAAAGAGTGCCTCATATTAGAGGCTGTCAAGAAACATGCTCGCTCTTTGAGCTTTGGACAAAAGGCTGGGATGAAATAATCCCTTAGAACAAATAAGTCTGGGTCTTTTGTGGGAAGACTGAAAAACCAGGCTGGATTAAAGCAAAAATATTTGAGTGAAGAATTATAAATACCTGCTCCCCTACAATGACTCCTGAGCAACTGAATCTTAGCAGTCTTTGTCAAAGTCTTCCCTGGCCATTTTCTGTCTGAGAAAGTTTCCAGCATACTTTCATTTTAAAGAGTCTGTGCAGCATTTTTAAAGTCAAAGAACTTACAGATTACACAGAAATTACTTCAAATAATGTACTCAGTTGTGGGTCCCTTCGAGCTCAGAATGTTCTGTGATTCTGTTGATTTCCCAGATTGATTTCTTCCACTGAAAAATTAATACCTAATGCTGGATTATGTGCACAACCTTTTGTTACCCAAAAATTATTCTCCTGTATGCTGACCTTTCAGAGCAATCATACGAGATTAATGCAATTATCTCTTATGTACTTAAAATTCACCAAATGCAGCAGTACTGACTGTAAAAAGAATTATAAAAGTAAATGCCATCATTCATTTTATAGAATAGGAAAATATTTGTTCATGGCATGATAAATAGAGCAAAGACCACCTGACGATCACAGCAAAGATCACCTAGTTTTCCTCATCAAATTTACTCACTGCATTCTTCACCTATAAGACGTTGCACCAATGCAATCACCACCAAAATGGCTTCTGTGAACTAACGTTAGAAACATAGTTTGCTACTCAAAAAAGCAAAATGCTGGAACATGACAAAGCTGGTCAAAGAATAACACACACCAATATCACTAATAATTCTTGCAGCAAGTCACCCCACTGACAAAACATCACTTTTAAGTATTCTTCTGCAGCTAGAAATCACACATCTTCATAAGGCAAAAACTTACTGTATCAACAATATGCAGACTGGTATTTGAATGGGTAAAGAAAAAGTTTTTTGGAGGGTGTGTTCTAGAATCACTGGTAGTCCTAAAAGTTAAAAATCTTTCCAGTATTAAATAGGTGAAACTCATAAGCTTACTTTTTTTTAATAGAATAATGAAACTGCAACCAAAATAATAAAATACAGTAAATGTACTGTAGTAATTCTGAATTATAATATAATATAATTATATTAGAATTTCAGGTGATACTGTTAATTCAGCTTTTGGAAATAATACTTCTTTTTAGAATCTAGTGGTAAATAAGAGTTGAAAAGTTGTTTCCAGGAAATCATCACACTTAAAGACTTTATAATACAATGAAACATACCATACATTTAGTTATATGATCATTAAAGTTCTTTTTCTAAAAGGTACTGTTTCCTTTGGGAGATTTTAAAATATTTTTGGAGTTAAAGTTGTCCAGCCTAAGCAAATGGCAGTGTCAAAGCATAGCCCTGTAATACCTATTTCTCTATGCACTGCAGCTGAAGATCACAAAGTGCTTTCAGCTACTAGAATTACTGGTGTTCAAGAAATGAGGTCTGCTTAGTTGCAGCTTTTGTTACGAATTTTTACCACGGCAAAACTGGCGTGACAAAGATAGACCCGCAGTGACTGAATGCTACTCACTTACTTGAGACTCTGTCTGCACTGGCTCAATAGCGTCGTCAAATTCAAGCAGTCCGAGGACGATTGGGCAGAGGTGCGCTCTGCGTGCCTCACTTGAAGCAACTGTTGCAACTAAGTACTGACAAATGCTTCCGATCAGCATGTCAGTTTCACCTAGAAAGAGGCAGGATACAACAGAAAAATGGGGAGGGTTCTCTAAGCTCTCCAATCTAACTCCAACAAACGAAACCACCTTAACCTGAATCAGCCACGTTACCCAGGGAAAAGGAAGAAAAGGGATGGGGGCGGGGGGGGGGGGGGGGGGGGGGGGGGTAGAGCAGAGGAAAGGAGAGGGAAAAAAAAAAAACCTAATCCACAAAAAATCCACCTAAAATAACCAGGCTGATTTTCGACAGCTGTCACACTCTGTCGGTGCGACATCGGCTCCGCCGCAACTGGTACTAGCGCTAGTCCGCCGCCACAAGCAGGGGCGTGTGTAACCCGATCAAAAACATAAAAATATCTCCTTTAAAGGACCGTTGTTTGAGACCGGAAAAAAAAAAAAAAGTCTGACCGGGACTTCAATCCTTTGGAAAAATCGCACCCCCACCCGTATCAGCCTGCCTGTACCTTGTCGCCGCCTCTCGCCACCGCCGCGGCTCGGAGCTGCGACAGAGACAATGAATCGCTTTCAGACGTGGCCGCCGGGGCAGCGGGAGGAGCCCGGGAAGAAGCCGATCCGCCCCGCTCCCGGAGCATCCCCGGGCAAAGGCGCAGCCCGGCAGGGGCGGTCCGCTGGCCTGCCCCGCCCAGCACGATGGGACCGGCGCGGTGGGGCAGTGGCGCCCGCCCCGCAGGGTCCGGCTGGCTCGCCGAAACCGGCCCGCGGCAACACCACCTATCCCCCGCAGCAGCCAGCGCCCCGCCGCCTCTCCTCCGCGGGGTCCCACGTGCCTCGGGCCTTCCTGTCCCGGCTGCCCCCAGCCCCCGCCTCCTCTCTCCATCCCGCCCAGCACTCCCAGGCGAACAGAGCTCGGCGCGGCCGCGTCCCGCTCGCCTCGTGCGAGAACGAGAGGATAATGCCCCCCGCAAACGGGCTTGGTGAGTTAAAAAGCAGGGACATGGTTTATTTTCTCCCAGTTCCACCTCTTAAAACACTCCCGAAGCATGGCTCTTACACGGCCATGTTCGCACATCAGTTTATGCATAGGACTTTGAACTTAAAGCTGCTTTCTTTTTCCTTCTTACATAACCTTGATTAACCCTAGGAATCCACCGTGTCCTTTCTCAATGACGAGCATTTAGATTGCTCCGTCATATGTACAGAGAGAAGATCGGTGTAGTAGCACTATGGTGCATGATAGTGGTTTTGACTTTTTGTGTTGCTTTGCAAGCTGAAGGAAGAGTCCTTGCAGATAGCTTTCTGAGAAAGGCTCTTTCTTTCCTAAACCTCTTCTAATGCTGGTTGCAGTGTATTTTCAGGTATATATTTTTCCAGTGTAGTTCAGTTTGTTGCTTAAGCTATAAAATCTTGCTTTTTTTCTATTGCTTGGTTACTTACAAAAGTAGAGTGTCTCTTCAAGCTTAGAACTATGAACCAAGAACTAGAGTCAGTATAAAAAGTCATCCAGGAAGTGAGCACAGCAGAGCTATCACAGGGTTTTATTCCCTGCTGTGGTAACATGTGCATTTATGGCTCCTTTTACCCTGCATTCAGTTATTAGTCCCAGTCATGAAGCACCTCTTTGATAAGAAATGGAGGGATGGCTTCAGGTCCTATTCAGCAATTACATGCCACCTGCAAGTAAATAACTCTTTTGATTGCCTCCTCTTAATGTATATAGTTCTTTGCTTACATTACTGTAGAGGATTTTTTCCAGTTTTCTCCATCTAAAGGAAAAGAGAATGTTAAGGATATTTTTCTCTCTATTTCTGGAACTAGACCTGATCTCCATTTCTTATTTCACATGCATTCACCGAACTGTTGCTTTCAGCAGCATCACTTGTTCTAACTTTATGTGAAAGGCTACAACAGGAGAGAAAAGTGAGAGAGGGATTAATGGAGTCTCCCAGTACTGTGGCTTTTGAACATTAGTCTGTTACATGTTTCTGTCACTACCTAAACAGACTTCTGTTCAGCTTGGAGAAAGATTCTTACGCACTCCATTTTTGTGGGAGTAGAACATTCAAACCCTTAAACTCCAGTCCTGTGGTCTCTCCCGAGATTTCTACCCCTTGCTCATGTCCACCTTAATGCTTGTGCTGATATATACCAAGTTCAGTCAAGGAACTGACTTGTCTAAAAAAGTGATTATAAAGATCATCTTCACCACAATTAACTCCCTGAATTAACTCAAGCAGTCACACAAGCACCGTTACTGCTGCAAGAGAGAGCATACCAAATGTACACCAGCTTGAGATATGGGGGAAACAAGCTCACAGCCCGCCTCATTCATGCTGTGCAGTGGCTAGAAGCACAAAAAAAGCAGCAGACAGTTGCTTTGACTCTGGAGATGTTGATACGAAGCCAGTTATCAGTAGCCCTACGCTGCCACATAGAGACCTCAAAGATTAAAAAGCGAACTGGAGATTTCTGAAAAAGGTAGTTCTCCTAGCTGCCATGATGTTGAATTCTACAGGACAATGGCCAAAAGGTGGCATACTGCTAAGCTGCTCTTTCATATTTCATAGTTACACTGTGCCTTAATAGTTCAAGAGAATCAATGCCACTTGGAATTTTTTGCAGAATTCTGGCATGCAGAATTGTTTTAAATTCTGTCCTGCCATAACACTGCTTTGCTAGAATTAATTCTTTCATACAAAACTGAAAACATAATGGAAATTTTGTTGTTTTCTCTTGTAAGCTTGTCTAGCACAAAAAGTAAGCCCAGAAAAAGTAGATAAAATAATCTTCCCTATGACCACCAACACAGTATTTCAATGTCTACTAGGTGATTATAATTTTTATCTGTTCTAAACTATTTAAGCTGTGAAGGTAATTATTCACTTACTTTGAAGCTCTGAGGCTTCCCGACAGAATTTTTTGCTAGTTTTCTTTCAATAGATACAAGCATTCTCTGTTTTACTATTCACAGTTCACAATTAATGGTCGGGTGCTACAGTAATACCAGTAGTAAATGGTTGTGCAAATTTTGCACACACTATCACCCAAAACCTGATTTCGCACATCAATCTTGAATTTATTCATCATCCAATTTAATAATTAAATTGCTGAGTATGTATAGCCACAGTTACAGAAGTGCATCTCTGACCTTAACTCACCCATGCAGTTTTTCACTTCACAGTGCACATAAATGCATGTACAAATAACTCTTGACAGCTCTAAGACTACAGAGAATTGATTTACAAGAAGTAAAAAGAGTTAATATTGTTACTTTCAGCATATTATTTTCAGTTTTCAAGGTGGTTTTTGAGGCATGTTTCAGTTGCACAAAAAATAACTAGGCTCTTTTTAACTCTCAAAAATATAAACTTTTCCAGCTCCAAAACAGTGTTCCTAAAGAAATTAGATAAATGAACATGTATTTAATAAAGGAAACACAAACAGAGCATACTTTGAACATACTTACAAAATTCTGATCTTCTGAAGTTTGAAGTGTGTGGAGAATAAAATCAGGTAACTATTTTTGAATAGCATTTCTATAAAGTGTTCTCAAGCATCTCTTCAGGACTGGTGCTGTTTGTAGGATAGTACTGGAGATACAGGCAGAACTGGCGATACTGGAATTGTAGTCAACACCTGATTCTGGAACAAAAACTTCTTAATCCTATCAAACACCCAAAGAAAGATAAGGAGGATGCTGACATACTGGATCCAGGCAAATTTAATAATTTCCCAAAATCCTGGCTGATATTTAAAGAAAGTCAAGGAGTGTTAATAGAGAACATTCTGGTGCAACCATTGCAATAGCTAATAAAGGAAACTCATAGGCAGAAAGGCACAAACCTTGTTAATACATCCGTTTATGTCACAAATACTAAGCCTCTGAACCACAGAAAACGCCTAAAAGCTTTCTACCATGGTAGGTAACCATGGTAGAGCTGGAGAGAACGTCTGTCCTAGAAGACATTTAAACCAATTCTGGGTAAAGTACCTACTTTGTGCCTGAGTCATCAGGAATACTTGTTGTTAATATTCAGGCAGGCAAACAAATCTTTTAAGAAGTGTGCTCCATACAGATTCTTTTAAATGCAGACTTGTTCTTGTCTAAGAAAAAGAATGAAGCACATAACGAATGAAGAATTACCTTTTCAAAATAAAAAAATTACAATCTGTCTGCACATGAACAGATGTTAATAACTCCATTGCAGGAGTTATTATTTGGTGAGATGATCTTGCATACAGATTTCTAATCATTTGCTTTAGGTCACAGATTACAGTATCATACTTTGTGAGTGGCATCTGTGACGGATTGGGACTGCAGGTACTGCAGAACCAAAGCAACATGTACTATGAATATTCCCTGAGAATAGCTATCAAACTGCTTTAAAGGCCTTTTTAGCAAAGCTGAAAAGCAACACAGGTTCCCAATAAAGAAAGGCAAAAAGTGGTTATGAAGGCACAATCATCTGCAGGCACGGACAAATAGGTATTTCATCAACTCCAGAACTGTAGCATTTGCTTAGCTAACCAAAAAAAAAAAAAAAATTAGTAAGGCATCTAAGAGAAAATATCTTCATTTGGCCTGCATGTGATGGAAGCTCAAATAATATAACCCTGTTATGTCACAGTCTGTGCAGTTTTTGAAGGATATAAGATAACTTCCACTGGGTAATGAATGGTGGCATTAACGACAAATGGCATATCTGCTGCTCTTCCAGTCATCCAAACAGGGCTGGGATCTGAAAAGACTGTTGTCACTATAATGGAAAAAGGAAGTGTCCAGGTTAAGGGGCTTCTAGGTATTAATACAGAAGTTATATACCTCACAAAACAGCTGCCAATATAATTACTACTGTCCTGTAGCTACACATTCAGGCTTACCATTTCTATCCCAATACGCTCCAATGATGTTTGCTAGATCATAGTCACTTGCAAATGGACTTGTGCTATTGACCACAGACACCTGTTACAACAAGGAGACACTTCAATTATTTGTCCAGTCTTCCACACAGTAATTCTACTGAGTTTCTTACACAAACTAACAGGGCCCTTCCAGGAATGAACATAAACATCAGACTGAACATCTTGGCAGAATAACCTCTTCCCTCTTGTAGTCTAACAAGAAAATACCAGTTCCAAAGTCTTACAGTTCACTCTTTGAGGTAGTACAAATAATTCGGATGTCACCTAGGATATTAGGAGGATTAGGAGGTCGGGGAGGGGGGAGTGATTTGATGGGGAAGGGAAAAGCATTTCCTCACGTTGTATCTGGTATCCAGTCCACAGTGGTTAAGTAATTGCCTCTGGTTTAATTTCAAGTCTCCATTCACATACAGCTGAGACCCTGGCACAGGAGAAAAAAACTGAAGAAAAGCCATGCTCTGCATCACAAATGTTGACATTCTCTGAAATAGTGAACACAAAAAAGGAAAATTTAGCAGGGGTAGGAGGGACACAACACACTTTTCTACCTCTTGGTATCTACACATTTTTTCTACATTGATTTGATTTTTCTAGGACTCCCAAGTTTCAGACTATCACCTTAGTCTAAGCAAGAGACCACCAAATAAAAAAATACCATTTTTTAAAAAAAGTAAACTACCTTAGTTATTAGTTAACTAACTTTATTAACTCAACAAAGTTCCACAGGAAATTCAGTGAAGTCAAATATCTGTGGCCAATGACAGAAAGTTCTGACTAGCCATAACACGGCTAGTCAAAAAGCAGCAAGGTGACTAAACACATTAATTGGAGACACACTTTAAAAAAACTCAGCAGTCAAAATCAAGGACTTGTACTCTGCAAGAAGAACTAAATAAACAAGGTAGGTCCTTAGTTCTTATCTACCATTCAGTCTGAAGGAAAATTTCCACATTTACAGTGGGATAAAAAAGTGCTCATTTAGTATCATAACTCTCTGTGATACTAGCACCTGACCAAATACTTCAGCCCAAATTTACAACTGTTGGGCCTTTATTTTGGGCCTCAGGCTTAAGAATGTTTTCTACATCACATAGCTATGCTTGCTAAGCTTGTCCATCTGCAATCAGCAAGACTCTCTAAAGAAACAGCCTAATCTTCCCAAGAAAACAACTTTTTGTCTGTGTGGCTGCACCCAACACAGCTCTGTATTATTACTCCTTTCAGATGTATCCCTGGGTTCTCTGTGCACTGGTGGTTTACTCTTTGCTTTAGGTATTAATTGCACTGCCATTTGAGGTACAATGGCAGCAGAATAGCATTGCCTTGTCTTCCTGTAACACTTCCTCGTCCCAGTTACAAGACAGAGGAGATCCTGGCAGATGATTACCAATGCTTCAAGAGCTGCTAAGCAAAATCTAAAGAGTTTTAGGCTGCTGCAACAGCCTGACTCTCAAAAAATGAACTGGTTATGTCAAGACACAGCAGTGTGTAGGAATACACATCCTTCTGCCTATTGCAAGACTCTCAGTTATTTTCAGGTGCCACCCACACTGAAACTCACTGTTGTGCTTTTCTGTTCTGTATGGTGCACTACAGCCCAAGAGAATATAGAGCTTAAAAATACATTAAAAAAAAAACAACCCCTAATAAAGTGTATCCAAATAAGCAAGTCAGCTAGATGAGGAATGACACAGCAGAGGAGGAGAAAATTAAGTATTTTTCAGTAAAATAAATATTTTACAGAAGAATTTAAAATGTGCAAGGTTTCTTTTCATCTTTTGTATAACCACTACTGGAATTTTACAATGGGTCTATACATCACAACAAACAAAACTAAAAATGCTCACATAAAGCTGGTAGGAAAAGAGTAGAATCAGCTGAACGCCAACTACATGCTCTGTTGGTTGTAATGGAAGTTCCAGTTTAAAATGCAACTGATCCATTTTGCCATCTTGATTTTTATCTTCTTCTCTAGTCTAAACAAATTGTTTTAAAGACAGGAATTTCTGTTAGAAAGAAAAACAAAAAAGTAGAACCCCAGGGGACCCTACAACTGCAGCACGCACATACCAAGGATGCAAATAAACTGCAGTTAGGAATGCAATAGAATGCTACTTGACTATTTACAGACAGAGGACTAGAGACAAATAGAACGCCAATGCTGTTGTCTGTTATACAAGGTCTCATACACCCCTCCAGGGAGGTAAAGTTTACTTCAAGGTCTTTTCTGCCCTACACCATTCCAGCCATATTCCTTGCATGCCAACAAAGCATGCCTTAGTGCTGGATCTTCTGTAAGAGCAAATATATGACTGATGGTCAGGCTTGTGCCCTCTGCCTTTGTAGCATGCCTCTTAAATGACCTTTGTATGCTGATTCCTGGCTGTAAGCCAAGGCTTGCTATGCTTCTGTGCCAGAGTGTCCCGTACTTCAGCTACTTGCAAAATATAGCAGGCTCGTTACAGAGGCAGACAGAAAAATAACTGCCACAGTGAAATCCCAGAAAGAAAAGCGACATGTTCTTCTGAAGGCACCTATCTACTTCCAAATCTCGGGGTACCCTGCAAACTCCCCATCATGGTAAGTCATGTGGCCAGGGGATAGGGGCACAACTAATTGGATGAAAGTAAACCGGTGTGTTCACGCAAACCACCAGCGGTGCTTATAGATGTGGTTTAGTGGCAAAATTGGCAAGGCTTGATTAATAACTGGACTTGGTCTTACGGGCTTTTTCCAATCTAAGTAATGCTATGATTCAGTAACACTGAGAGGGAGTGAAACGGGACTCATTAAAAATCCACAACATCCCGATGTGAGGCACAAGGTTATACATAAAGCTGCTGCTACCTGAAGGCAGCAGTGCCTGACGGGCCACCCGCTCAAAAGCGCCGTCTGCACTCGTGCCCTCAGCCGGCTACCGGTCCACTGGCCCCAGTCTGCAGCCTCGCTTCTCGCCATTGTTGCCGGGCCGCCCCGGGCAAGCCTACCGACAGGAGTGGGACTCGGAGCCGGTCCTCCTGGAGCCTGTTGAACGCTGGGAATGTGCTCCACGCCAAGAAGCTGCCCGGGCCGGACCCGATGGTGGCGACGAAGAGAGCCTCGTACCGGAAACGAACAGTGGGCTGCTCCAGGTACGCGCTCTGCTTCAGCCAGAAACCTGAGGGCAGAAACAGCACGAGGTTTCGGGACTGCGCCAGGCCCGGTCGGGCCCACGGGTCTAGTGGCGCTCACCGTGGGTCCGGTAGGCCACCAGCAGCGGCGGCACATAGGTGAGCGCCGTGATGAGCAACAGCGCCAGTGCCGCGGCGGAGCAGAATCCAGCCCGGTAGCGCGTGTACAGCGCGGGATGCGAGAACAGCTCCACGCCAGCCATCACGAGCAGCCCCTGCCCGCGCCCACAGCGCTTGCACTGAGCGGAGCCTCGGACTGACGAGAAGCCGCTCCAATCAGCGCCGAGGGCACGGGCGCATCGGCCAATGAACGCGCACCACTGCCTCCCGGGGCAGTCGGCGAGATAGCGCCCGGCAGCGGGATGGGGGCACCTGCTGGGGCGACGAAGTCTGTGGAGCGGCTCCGAGTGCCCCGGGAGCCCTGCGGGCGGCTTCGCACCCGGCAGGTGACTTCGTGCCCGGATGCTACAGCCACGCCCCGCGATCCCCGGCCGGAAGAAGCGCGACTGCTCGAGCGGTTGCCGGGGGACAGACGAGCCGGAAGTCCCGCCTGCCGTGCCGCGGCTGTTGTTGTGACAGGGACCGTGACAGCGACAGGCCCGGCACGAGCCCCCGCCCCCCGCACACGGGCCTCGCCGCCTCTGGCTTCGCTCCCCACCCGCCTGCACCATGAAGTGGATGTTCAAGGAAGACCACGCGCTGGGTAAGGGTGGGTCTGGGCCAGGCGCTGCCTGGCAGCGGCCCCGCTGCCCTCGGTCTCCCGTGTCGCCATCTGTCGCGGTCGCCTTCCCCAGGCGGTCATCTTGTCTGTGGGCGGACAGCCGCTGGGGGCCCTCGCCGAAGGGTAGTGCGATGCCCGGGGACTGTCTCCCCGAAAAGCTAGAGACCCGCTCGATGGCGAGAATATGATCGCGATCCCCGCAGGCTAACGGCCCTGCTGGTGTTGCCTTCTCGGCCTAGGACACCGGCAGTATAATTACTATGCAATGACTAATTACGAGTTTTGTTCACAGAGCACAGATGTGTCGAGTCCGCAAAAATCCGAGCCAAATACCCCGACCGTGTCCCGGTGAGTAGTCAAGCCAGCTTCAACAGAGTACTTACAGGCAAAGGTGGATACACTGTTTACATCCTGCCCACTCTAATGAGTTCCTACAAAGTAAATTAATTTTCCTTTTTGTGTCCTTAGATGTTTTAAAGAAGCCCCAAACACATCTGACTACTCCAACATTTTCTCCTCCGTCCCACTGCCTATTGACAAATAAGCTTTCTAAAAACTTTCCAGGGATTTTTATGATCTATCATGGTCCTGCTTTCTTCTCATGGCAAATACATCCCAGCAAATACATCCCAGCAAATACGTTCATTGTCTTGAAGATTGTGCCCAATCCTTAGAAAGATTATGAAAACTACTGAAACCTTGACCATCTTCCATCCTGACTAAATTGGTTAGATGATATCCCTCAGGTATTCTAAGCCTATAACCAGTCATCATGGTGAATTTCCCCTTGCAAACCCTGTTGTTTGAAGAGCCAGTGCAAGTGGTGACCCTTCCTTTCTGCATTAATACCTATCAATCTGCTAAATAGTGAATGAGCTCTCTTCTTCTCTCTGCAATCCCTTTTACCATGTTTCAGTCTCTGAAAAGACCACAGTTCACATCCTTATGTAACAGCTAGCAACATGTGCACATTCTCAACTTACTTGCTTGAGTGTAAAATTTCCCGCATCCCCTCTGACCACGTGCCAGTTAGTGCCACACCTGCCTCTCACCTTTTGGTAAGTAACTTTTCTGTTAGCAGAGCCCAGAGAAGAATCTTCATTCCCACTGACTTTTTCTGCTGCTCAGTTGCACCTAGTCACAAGATTTTCTCCAGTTGCAATCTGGCGAGCTGATAGGATCTTTGCTGTTCTCTCTTAACTATTCCCTCCCACGTAGACTGCAGCATCCTTAACGACCATTCATCTCCACAGTATCCATGTATCCATGTCAAAAATATCCAAGATAACCTTGGGGGGGAAAAGAAACATAGAAACTCACAGTGTGAGTGACAATGACATGCAGCTGTATCAGGAATGGACAGCAAGGTGTAGACAGATACAGGAATTGAATCTCAAATTGCAGCAATCCTTTATCTGGACCAGTATGTGTTTTCTGCTTGATGATTCAAATTGAGCCACATACCATTGATACCAAATAGTTGGTATCAATTTAACAGTCAGAAGTGTTTTTCAAACTTAATGTTTCAAGTAGAATGCAGAGCTAAGGAATGGAGACCCTGGAACCTCTTGTAAACCCCATTTCCTAACCTCCTGTGTTTTTCCTTCAAGAATCAGTCTGTGTAGTACAATGAGCATCGGGTCTTTTTCACAAGCAATACTTAATTATCCTTCCCCCTGTACTTATTGCTTTCTGTTCGTTTGTTTTTTTGGTTTTGTTTGTGGCCATCTTGCTATCTTTTCTTTCTGTAGTCTCTAATGTCCAAAGCAATGATGGAATACTCTTAAATGTCAGTTCAGCAGAATACAAAGGTAGCCAGTACCAGTACAGGGGAAGGATCACCTTTCAGTCCTTTGCCTAATGCAGTCCAGGACACTATTAGCCTTACTTGTGTCCAGAGTACACTGCTGGTTCATTTTCAGCTTTGGGTCCACATTGCAGTAATTTCATATCATCAGTGTATACAAGGTTAAGTGATGTGTGTACTTTCCTGTCACAGGTGTCTTTAAAGCATAACACTCCTTTTTACACCATGACTGCCAAACACAGGCACAGGAAGTTTCAAGCCATTGTGTGTATAAACAGGAGTTGCAGTGCAGCTGTAAAATCAGGTTTTACAGTGCTGAGCCAGTTCTAGTTGTGGTCAGGAAACCTTTTTGTTCATCCCCTCTACTCACCATTGTAAGCCTGTACGAGCAAGCGATCTGCCAAAAGCTGTCTGTTCATACCAATCCTGAACAGCCTGACCTTCACACCTGCACTTTACAGGTCATAGTGGAGAAGGTCTCAGGATCTCAGATTGTTGATATTGACAAGAGGAAGTACTTAGTTCCGTCTGACATCACCGTGGCCCAGTTCATGTGGATCATCAGGAAGAGGATTCAACTGCCATCTGAGAAGGCAATATTCCTCTTTGTAGACAAGACTGTCCCACAATCCAGGTGAGAGGCTATTCACTTGGTATTCAGAATCATTACAGCAAGCCTGTGCATATTAGACGGTCAGTAAAACCACTCTTCGAGGCTCATTTGATGATTTTAGGAGATGTCTATCATATCTTAATCTTACTAAGAGCTTTTTTTCCTCTTGAATTTGATAAACGTCTTATTTCTTGAGCTAGGCTGAAAGGAAGGGTGACTGAAAAATATACTATGATTTACTTCCATGGCAAAAGAGTGAGCTTTGCAGTTACTGTGTCATTGCATTTGGCTGAGTGCAAAAACACGTGCATCATAAATGTCAAGAAAACAATGATTCTCAGTATAACAAAAAAGGTTGCACATTAAATACTCAATAGCAAGTGCCACAAATTATTTTGAAAAAACCAATAGCCTCTCAGTTTACAAAGAAATTGTAAACTAGTTGTTGGTTCTTTTTAAAAAATTATTTTCTTCTATGAAAAAAAGAATAATTGCAATAGAAAGGTTTTTCTTTTGCATTGCTTTTACATAGGAATAAGTCTGATTGCTTTCTGCAACATGCAGAATACAGTAGAAACAGCAACTACAACTTTCTACACTAGACACTTTAGTAACATTTAAGGAAATAGTATGCTGTGACATGCCTTAGATGTGATATTATTCTTAATTATAAAAGAAAGAGTCCCTCCAGGTAACCTGATACACAACAGGGACACATGAGAACCATCCTTTTCTGCTTGTTTTCTTCTAACACTACTGAGAATGCCTAATGTCATCTTTATAACAGTATTACGGAATTGCTAGGAGCAGGAAAGAGAGATCCATTGTCTCTTCTCATATGTTCATAATGAGATGTCACATCTCAGAAAAACAGGGCTTTGATCATTCAATATTAATGTAAAAATAGTAACTTCTTAACTGATAAACAAAACCACAATCTGTTAATGGCTCTGCTCATCTCATTGGCTTCAGTTTATATAATAAGCTGTATGAAGAGAGAAGGATGTTAAGGATTGGTGATCTATCTACTACTCACCAATTCTCTTCCATTTCAAGTACTGCTTACAAATCTTCCCAGCTCCTCTCTTAAGCAGAATGACGTTGTTTTTCCCCGTCACTCACATCCATCTCCATCTTTTAGTTCATTAGCCTTTTCTCAGTTTTATAAGTCAGAGAAAGGTGAGCAGAGGAGTGCACCCGACTGATGTCTACTGCTCCAACCATCTATCTACAGATGGTTGGAGCAGCTGACCAGCCAAGTAATTGCTAGGGTTTCTTTTTCTTTCCAAAATATAAATTTTTCTTTTCAAAAAAAGGAAGCAATCTGACAAAAGAATTTGTGAAGAAATATAAAAAATTTCCTCTCTGCAGAGAGTCCAGGATCATTTGTCTAACTTAGGAGGCAACTGCTTTTCATTTCTCCTCATTTTTTGTGTTCTAACCTATACACAGACTTGTACGTTTTAGCTTTTATTAATCCTCGTTTATGAGGTTCTAACTGTTAACATGGACAACTTGCATCAGCCAAGCAAACCATTTCTCTCTTTCCCTTTCAAGCTTAACTATGGGACAACTTTATGAGAAGGAAAAGGATGAGGATGGATTCTTGTATGTTGCCTACAGTGGAGAGAACACATTTGGTTTCTGAATGGTGGGTCTTGGCTACTGTATCATCCTGCTGTGTATCTTGTAAATAGCTGATTGTTTTTTGTTCTGACATCCTCGGAAGTTCCTTCTATATACATGCATTTGTTATTGGATTTATTTCTTAATATATTGCTAGGTCTTGTTTTATTAGACTGTTAATTTATAAAAAGAAAGTTTTGTTGGTTTTGTGCATTTTTTTCCCTCACAGCTATGAATTCCCAGAGCCTCAGTTCTTGGGGGGGGGGGGGGGGGGTAGGGGTCATTTGATGACATTGATTAAATAATAAAGCAAAGTAGTTGGGCTACTAAAACATGAAGAGAAGAACACACATTTATTCTGTTTTGAGATGTCAGTTTAAGAAAAATAAAAACAATAAATTAGTATTGGAAACACTGGATTTGCTAGCTTATCCAAAGCCAGAAGCAAGATGCTGATTGTGTTAATTTGAGCTAGTATGTTCCTTTCTCAATTAACAAACAAGTACAATAAAAATTCCTGTCACAAAGCAGCAGTGCTGTTATTTCTTTACCTTCATTTTGGCCAGAAAGTTACTCATCGCATTTACTAGATGCTACACAGCTGTTTCTGTTACTTACCAGACATTGTACAGCTTCTCAAACTTTAGTGTGTGGCTGTTGATACCAGGAAGAAACAAGGAGCTCTTTGTAGGTTTCAAAACCAATAGCTTCAGAGCTACTATATCTCACAGCTACTTCTGTTTACAGGCAAAGAAGCAAACCCTTGGATTGTGTGGGAGAGGGTGGGAAAACCAGCTAATTGATCTAATTGCACAGTGCTGGAGTTCACACTCTAATATTAAAGGATAACATTGTGTTGAAGTAGCATCACTTTGACCTTCCTAAGCCAGCAAGGAAATGCTAAATACAATTTATACTCCTATTAAAAGTTTTAATTAATTTTCACACTATGTGGTGCCTAAGAATCTAGTTTTTAAAATGCTTCCAGCTACAGTGGAAATTTACCACTTTCCAAACTTAAATCAAATTCATACTAACTCAAATTCCCCGTGAAGATACATTATGCCTACAATTGTTCAGCTCTGCAGTCATTCACAAGTATTGGCAGAAAGACTCCAAAATGTGAGTGTAGGAGCCTGTGAAAGGTTGACACTACCCTATTACTGCGGCTTGACACAGTAACTGATACATGTGCTTACTGCATGTGAAAATGTGCTGTTGATCTCAGTAAGCCTTTCATTAGTCAGAATAGTGCTGCATTGTAAACCACTGCTTTAGGAAACATTCTGTCAGTGCTTCCACCCTGAATTACTTCTAACTCCCTTTTCACACATTGTTTACTCTTAACAGAATTTTTGATTCGGAATGAAGAAAAGTGGTTTCCCCTGTCATTTTTTAAATTACCTTTTATTACTGGAAAATGTTCTGTTTCCTTTATGCTGAAATGTTACAGTTTTTCTACTGTTACCAAGTAATATTTTTCTTAGCTGTTAACAAAGGAGTAAGAAACACTTCAAAATGCTAAATAAAGTTAATTACATGCTAGCAAACAGATGCATCTAAAACCAAGGAAAGATGTTACGATTGAGGCAACTTTTTGATTTCCCTTCCTAAGCTCCTAAACCCTCCACATAACTGCTCTCTTTAACATCTCTGTATTTATTAGTTTAGATTTAGGAGCCCAGATATGCAAGTGGTTCCAGAGAATGTAAGGATAAATATTCTACAGCAGTAACTTAACTTTTCATCTGGTGGGCCACATAAAATGGCAATAAAACATCAAGAGGTTTCCTTTTGAAATGGAGAGGTGAAATGCATCCCTTTAGATAGGACACTCCTGTAAAATTATATAAAGCATTTGAGCGCATATGATCATTTTCTGTTAAACCTTCAATTGATGCACTGAACAAAAAATGAAGAAATACCTCACTGTTTCTACAGCAACACCTCCATGTCACTTATCTCTAAGCTAAACTGAAATGTCATCTCCAATATAACTAAACCAGTACTGGATGAATTCAGTATTCAGTCAATATTTAGTGTATCATTATTATAGACCATGATTACATTATAGACATTATTATAGGCCAAATTTAGACAATTTAGATGGTTTTTCCTCAAAAAAACATCTTGCTTCTACATCTATATATGTTAATTGTATATATTATGTACCTACGGTTGCTGCAGCCCTCTTATGACGTTATCAGATAGTCTGCGAGAAAACTCCCAACACCTTTCTTCCTCCTTGCCAACAGAATTCTGCCCTCAGCAGCACAAACCTAGCTCTTCCTTTCTTCTAGTGCTTAATGGATTTATTGCAGAGGTCTTGTAACTCCTAGTGAAAGGCTGCATCTTGTTTTGGGCTCATGGTTTGTTTTTCTGCAAGTACAGTAATTTAAATAATCTTCAGTTTACTCATAATGTACTGAGATCATTAAGCCTTCCAGCCTGTGTTAACGTGAGCAGTGGAAGCACACTCTCAAGACCAAAACCTTGCTTTTCCAAAGACAGTGGGATGTTACCGTCTGGTCTTGTAGAACTGCAGCCTCAAGGTCAAACATGATTACTCCTACCCTTGGACAAAACCACTTGTTCCTATGCTCTGGTTTTGACTTTCTTAAAGATAAGCAGTCTGTCCTGCCTTCTTACTATGACCTCTAATATTGATGCTGTTAAAGACATCCCACTTGATTAGTTTCTTTGTCCTGGCAATTCGGAGCCATTGGTCCCCAAACAAGTTTGGGACAGGCATGGAGCTATCTGGGTAATACAGATGTTCTCATTTTACACATACAATGAGAATCTTGGTGCCCTCCTATGCTCTGCCACTCCCGCTGCCAATTGTTTGCTTGTCCTCATTAGCCATGCAATGTGGGCACTTCATTTCTGCTGCTTCCCTCCCCGCTAACTCTGCTCTCCTGTGGCAGAGTCTCTGCATTCTGCTGTCCTCCCTGTGCCTTGCCTGTCTTTGTTTTTGGGGTGTTAGCTATTCCAGCGCAAAGGAGTGATACAGGCTTGGAACATGTCAACTATTACTTTCCAGGAGCAATTCTTCCAAAGACCTCCTGACAATGATCCAAGTTTAGTTTGCTATCAATTACAAAAGCAGAGACTTTTCTTTCCTATCTGCATTTTTCCCTTCTGATTTTTAGAGCAGTTTCATGGCACTGCCAAAGCATTTCCCGACATTTTCAAATGAAACTAATGCAGCATTTAAATACTGATTTTCTGTCACAGAAATGCCAGCCAGTTGAGGATGAAATCCCACAGGCTTAGCCCCTCAGCCTTTTAAATTCTGTTCTGTTTCAGCTCCTTCCCTCTCTTCACATATTCACTGACTTGCTCTAGGCTTAAGTATGTCCTCAAGTCCATGCAAGAAGTGAAGTTAGCATCAGTGTTCAGCACCTCAAAAACTACTTTTAAACCTTACAGGTAACAGAAAAGCATTAGTCTACATTTAACAAGTATTTTAGAAATGCACAAAAAAGTCTTACCCGGAACAATCCTAACAGCCAGGCTCAAATTTTAGAAAACAGTTAAAATAATTTAAACCATACAACTGCTTATCTGAAAACTGATGCATGACTACAGAACTAGTCTTACACAACCCATTTTAATATTGCAGCTGGATAGGAAATGGGAACATTCCAGTCTGGTCAGCAGGTTCACTGCAGACATGGTTGAATAACTATGGGAAACTAGGGATGATAAGTTAATAATTTCTGTAAGATTTCAGCAAAGAACAATGGTAAACTTCAGGATCCTGGAAATCTACTGATAGGTCTTCAGGTACACTATAGAACTTTGCCCATCCTTGCAATGCTACTTGCTTGATTACAGGAACAGCTACCATTTATCTTCAGCAGTTCACCCTGTAGCCCATGTGCAATGGCATCTGGCCATTTGTTATCCTTTGATGACTACTGCAAGTCCCTAATCTCCATAATCCCTTGCCCTCTGCAAACACATAAAACTACTTCCCCCTCACCACTACAACTGGTATTTCTGTGTGTTAGTGCTGGATTTGAAAGAATGGGCATATATGCACAGAATTCAAGTTGTTACTTCTTCACCAAGAGAACTGTTCTTACTTGACAAGTCAACCTAAGTGTGAAGTAAAAAGGATTTGTTGCTATCACTTCTCATAATGTAATGTTATGTGTACTGTACCCATATGTAGCTCAGTAGGCTGACAACAAAGACTGTTTGGAGAACTGCTGTGCCCATTTTTCAAATCCAAAACTATACGATACCAAAGGACAAAAAAAATTCAAATCACTAAGGACTTTTTAAGTTCTAAATTATCAACTTTTAAGTTCTAACTTATCTAACTTAAAGTTAGATAAATTCTAACTTAAAGTTAAACCTTTAGGTTCTAACTTTTTAAGTTCTGAATTATCCACTTTTTTCATCTTGACATTGCCTTGTCCAAATATTTTATGAATTGGGGTTTAGAAGAGAAAAATACAAAAGGGGAATGTGCTCAGTAGCAGTTACACAGTCCTGAAATTGCTCACAAAAGGCAGTAACTGGGACAGAAGGCTTAAGGAGGATTACATACTGCTTCCCCCACAACTGCTCATAGTGTTGACTGTCTTGTCACACAGATGTTAGTTGGTAATAAAGCATAATGACAAGAGAACAGAAGGTATATGCCAGAGGCTACTTTCAATACTCCCCAAAGCATCTCCACTTTTGCCAGGCTATTAATGAACACAAGGAAGAGTGAGATAAATGGCTGAGGCATTTTTGCTTTTAACTGACCATTTCCCACAGAGGGGCACAGAGATAGACAGTGCTTGAAACACTGAGAAGTAGGTAAATGTTTGCCTGTAATTACATAGGATTGGCCAATTTGAACCAAGTCATTCCGGAGTTTTATTTCCTGCCTACAGAAGCAAAGCAGTTGAAACGTTATCTGGCAAAGTCCTGAAATTGAGATGCACAGGATATCATAAGCAGTATTATTTGACACAGACTCCTCCCCAGTGCTTTTGCTTCTGCTGCGGCAGTTATCTGTGGCTATGTTTAGTAAATAGCAGCATATATGAAGGATTCCAAAAAAAAAAGAGACACTTTAATAGAACTAGTTCTTCCAGTTAGAAGCAATGGAGCTGGGGGACATAGAAAATTCTTCTAGGCACCAGACAACAAGAGTTCAGAGTTATGAATGTATGACTTATTATACATGAGGGTTGTCCCAGAAAAACAACCACAACATTATGGGAAGTGGAAGAAAAAAAGTGGCACTAAATTTTTCCATAGTACTGCATGAATTTCAGTTGACATTACTTTCACTGCAATGACCATGGCTGGTCGATCATATCCTCAGATACTAGGATAGCACATCACTGCTTCCTTTCTTTTGGAGGCATATTGTTTCATGCAGCTCAGAATTATAAGTCAGCAATGATACTTTTCTATATTTCAATAAAAAGAGGCTTCAACTCAGTAAAAATAAAAGTATTCTCTAAATTGCTTTCCTTTTTACACCTGCCTCTTTACAGCACATGAACTAGAGGACGTCTTTTTCTGGCCTTTGAACTGCAGAGGTATCTGCTGTGGACCAGAGCTTATTCCTGGATTCACATAGTCACATGGATTCTCATGAGAAGTGCAGGTATTCCTTGGCATTCTTGACCCAACCCAGCAGAGCTTGGCTACGCAGCACTGTCCAGGCTTCTTGATAATTTAATGCAGCTTTCTTGTAGTCCCAGTAGGTTTTTAGCGTCTTCATCCTGAGAGAAAATGCACAAAAATGAAAACAATTTTATGATCCTATTGAATATGAGGTCACAAAATGAAAAAAGAAGTCAAACATCTAAGAATCTGACGATCTCCTATGAACTCTTCCATGTTACTTACTGAAATTCTCTTCTAGGGAGACTTGGAGATGCCCAGGCTTTAAAGATAGACATCGTCATCAATCTTACAAAAGGAAGCAAAACAACTCTTCTAGCACTAGAAATGTCTATGTTCGACTGTATGACCACAGGTTACAGAAAACCTCCATGACAGCAAAAACCACTGAAGCAAAGCTGAAAAGGTAGCTAGGGTGCTTTGAATTGGGTGGAAGTAGCCTTAGCGTGCTAGAAAACTGGCTGGAAGGGAAAAGGACAGAATGAACTGGACAGTTTTTCTTTTTTAACAAAAAACTAACAGAGAAGAATGAGACAAAGGAGAAAATACTCTCTTTTCTTTCTTTAAAGCAAAAGAGAAATGTCAGTTTTGGTGTTATTCTCCTTCCTCAAGTAGCAACTATGCTCCACGATCTCAGCAGAACAATTGGTCACTCTGCTGGGTACATTATGCCAATGATTTTCAAAACAGGAAAATTAAGGTCTAGAGTATCTGAACACAAGTGCCTGTAAGACAATTTCATCAAGATTTTTCTTCCTTTCCTTGCATTCCATTCCCAACCTCTTTCACCTTCCTTTGCCAAAAGATCTGTCCGCCACATGTGATAGGCAATGTTTATACATTAAACCCAATATGAAGGGAAGATCATAGGCAACATGACCTTCACCGAGAAAAAGCCAAACTACTACAGGAACCCTAATCTGTGAGGTCTGAGAACTACTGCACTAACTTCTAAAACAGGCTTTCAGGCTCAAAGGCAATTATGATCACCCCCAAAAAACCCCACAGTTCTACCACAACAGCAGACCATCAGAAGCTGTGTTTGAGGCACTCAGCATTCTGCCATGAATTTATTGCAAGCCATATTACCTATCCTGCAAACCTTGCGTTCAGAAAGGTGCAAGAGTGGAGCACCTGTCTATGCCATTGCTGAATACAGGAGATATATTCTCTCTTAAAAAAACCTACCCTGCACTCTTATTACAGTCAATCCATTTTGCTTTCTCCACCTCTTTCACATTAATCATACTCAGTGAAACTAACCTGTGACCTGCTCTCAAAAGTCCCACGTAAGGGCCCCACTAGAACTCTTCCCCACCTTGCCAGTGGAATGGTCATGGAACCCCATTATCTGTACTGGATCTGGAACTGGAATCCTCCATACTGTGAATTGAGCAGGAAGGAAGAATAATAGTACAATCTTAATTGTGATGGCTTCTGATTACAATTTAAGAGAAATGAGGATTAGTCATTCATGTAATAAGCCCAGCAAGAAAGTCAGGGCAGGTTTATTTTAGAAAGTCTTCCTTAGATTCAAAACAAGGGCCACACCTTGCGAAAACAGGAATGTCTGGAGACTCTTTACAGTGGATGCCACTGTATGACAAGAGAACGTTTTCACTTCCCCGGGTGGTGACTAAGGTGTGTATTTTCCAAACAGCAAGGAAAAAAAACCCAGTGATGCAAAAAAATCTCCTTTGCCACACTGCCATCAAGTGATCTGCGAACAATACTGCAGAGGATTTTATGTAACAATTCAGATTAGCAATAGCACAACACTGTCCAATGGTGTGTCACCACTCCCTTGGCAGTGAACATGGAAAACATGAAAAGGAAAAAAAAAAAAGATGGATTTATGCACCAGTAATTTCAAAATGTTAACATGCGAGAGGGAATCAACAGAAGAACATTAGGTATGACAGGTGGCGGTAACAGGCAATAAATAAACAACATTAGTCTACCTAGAGAGAGGAGTGAGAATTTAAGTAAGGCACAGAAGACAGATCATAAGAATTACTGCAAAGGAAGAAAGAAGGTGGGACAGCATTATAGAGTACTATCTGGTTCTTGGTGAAGTAGCTCATATGAGCCAAACACCACCTCCTTCTCAGCATCATCTGAAAGCAAATAAACCAAATCCTTAAAAAACCCAAATAGATGAATGTCATGCTTAACATCTTAGATACTACTATAAATATCTATAAACTTGCCGTTTAGAAGAGCCAGCAAAGTTCTGGCCTCAGCAGGCTGTCTACCTGTTCCAATTTAACAGCACCCACACAGATTCTCTGTGTGAAGAATAAGTAGGTCACAAAAAGCAGGAAAAGCAGCTTTAGACACACAAATACACACACAAAATAAAAAAAACAAAACAAACAAAAAACCAAACACAAAAAAAAACAAAACCAAAAGAACATCAGAATAGAATCAGTTCCATGTAAAGCTTTAAATTCCCGGTTCTTAAGTCTGACAATGGACAACAGTAAATGAAGGCAGCATTACATGAAGTATAACCCTTGTCCTAATATACCCTACAACTACAAAACAAACTGTTCAGCAAATTTGAAAGTACTACAGAACAAGCTTTCCTTGATGGATCAGAAAAGATGAGAGGCAAGAGAAATGGACTGGAATAGTCAGGGAAGGAACTTAGGTTCAAAGTAGAAAAAGGAAACTGTGTGATAGCACAGCTTTAGAGCTAACCATTTGTGGGAAGAGAGAACAAGATACATCTGTATGTGAAGAAAATACAAAACTGGTAACAGTTAAATACACTGAAGTTTAAAGAAACAATCTGAGAGCACAGGATTTCTTATCTAAATTTCACTCAGACTCCGAGGGGAAAAGAAAAATCAAAACATCAGAATACCATGTAGGAAAAAAAAAAGGGGAAGATTAATGAAACAGAATCACGAAGACACATTCTAATTTTGCTTTTTAAGTGAAGAGGAGTAAAAATTAAAGACTTCAAAGGCAATCAGCTACACAAGCTGACAGGTGAGCTAGCACCTCCTCTGTATAAATAAAGTTGGTGCAGGGTAAAAACAATGTCACATCTGTGAATCAGCTGGACTTTGTCAGGAGAAGCCCAGACAGGCAAACAGCAGAGGACAAAAAAGTCAAAGGAAACAACAAGGCAAATGGTCCAGAAAAGCCCTGAGGTGAAGTGACTTTATGTAAGCAGCATGTGATCAGCATAATGAGTCACAGACCCAACAGTGCAGAAGTTCACAGTATACGTTTTGAGGAAATTATGATAGCGAAACAAGTGAGGACAAAATCCCACCCAAAAGAGGCTAAAAATGTTGTATTTCAAACTGATTTAAGGACAAAGTATCTCTACTTATAGAATCAGTTGAAAGCATCTCAGCAACAGCATGGTCCATATTGACACTGGAACTTTGAAACAGTTTTGAGACTCTTCCATAGGCACAGAAGGTAACTCCAGTCTTTAATTCAACAAAACTCAAAAGCAAGCAAGACCCATTAATTAAAGATCCAGGGTGCATTTGTCTAAGTTTGTTGCATCTACTGTCTTAGTACTATGAAAGGCTGACATGGCCTATCTCCCCTACTTTCAGTCACATATGCCTCCTACTTCATTGGCATAGTTTTTATTGGTTTTAGATTTCCATAAAGTTCATTAGTCCAAGAGAAAACAAAGACGACAAGGAAATTGTTTTCAGCCACATTATCTACTTGAACTGGCTCATCATGAGATCGGAGAGGTGCTGCTGATACAAGGGAGGAAACAGGAATCAACAGCCAGTAGCAGCAGTGAACTGCTGTGGGACCACCTCATCAGCAGCTACAAGGAATTAAACTGGCTCAAGAGTTGGGATAACTGCATCCTAAAGCTGGTGAAATTATATCTGGAAGCAAGTCTAAAATAAAATAAACCTTCCATGGCAATGCATTTGGAACGCTCTACATCTCCCAGAGTCTCTAAAACGAAGAGAACAAAGTTTCTGCACATGTGAAACTATGCTTTACTTTATAGTACACCACCAAATACATAATGCACCTAATGCTATGCCATACCGGATGATTACTGGAAGTAATTAACTCCAATTTGATTTGTTTTTAATAATGTAAATGAAAATTCCAATTATGGCTTCCTCAGACAAAAGCCGCTTTATTTTCTTTCCAGAAGGTCTCTGTTTATACAACATATGCACTGCAGAAAGAGCCCTATCTATCCTTACCAACCATATGAGAGAAAAATGCAGAAAGAGCACTATCTCACTTTACTAGCTCTTACTCCACCATACACTAAGATTAAAATTGATTTTAACCTAAACTTAAAAAAAAAAAAAAAAGGAAAAAAGGGTTTTTTTACTCAAACTCTTCTTTCTGGTGAGTCAAAGAAGGGGAATTTGATAGAATTACTGAATACCAACTAGATAGCAGTAACTCCATGGCCATTTTGCGATGCAGGGTTTGAATACCACCAAGGGTAGAGAGCTCCAGACAGCTGATTTAATAGCTCACGTTTTCAAAAAAGATACCACTTCCTCATCTTGTGTCTCTTTCCACATTTTTCAAGTATCAAACTTTAACAATGGACTTATCTAAAATGAGATTCATGAGCAGATACCATATCATTACGGTATTCTTCAGTTTCATTAAAATAAATTCACTCTTCTAAAGGCAATGATAGTGTCTTTACCGTAGAGTGTCTGGTAGATCCTCTTGTGAAATACTTGTCACCAGCTTTTGGAATTTATGGAAGAATTCCACTTTACAGATTTTGGATCTGATATAAAAAAAAATTTAAAATTAGAAATTCTGATAGAAAAAAACCCATAAATTCACTCCACCTTACAGCAGCACATCCCAGCTAAACATTTTTGATAGAAAGCATTATGTTCACTTCTCAAAAATGTAAAAACTTATCTATCGTTTAACTTTACCTACCCCACTAAGCCACCCTCATGCCTTTTTCCTTAGTTTTAAATGCTATATTGACAAAAAGCTCCATTGCCCCATTCTCCCAGCCAGCACTCACCGGTTTGCAGAATGAACATTTTAATATCACACTGTTATCTGCATGAAACTGCATTGTCATCCGTTCACACCTGCAGTAAGGTTTAGTCAGGAGGACTAGTCCCAGAACAGATCAATCAAGCACAGGACTCCAAAGACTTTTTTAAACTGTTAAATTTTGTACTATTCAAAACAAATAAAAGAATGAGCAGAAACATCTGGAACAATGCTGATGTCTTCACAACGGTGACAAGGACACATTCAGCAACAGCTGCAGGGCAGTTAAATACAAAGAGGCTCATCAAAAAATAAAGTGAGCCAAAGTTTTAAAGATCTTTAGAAGATACTATATGCATCTGTCAGTTTTGACCCCCTCTACTTCACCAAAGAGATGGCAACCAGAATCACTGTTTCTAAAGTGTTTTGAATGGCCCAGCTGTTTCCTCTATTTAATTATCTTTGCATATTTGTCTTAACAATGACAGATTCAGTTCTCCAACAAATGCAAGCTGATTCTCACTGAAAACAAAATCAATTTTAAAAATCTTCCTGTTGCTAGCATGTATTTTAACATCAAAAATGGCATAGTATCATAGAATCTCCACAAGGATCATCGAGTCCAACTCCTGGGTCAGAAAAACCCCAATAATCCCAGCCTGTACCTGAGAGCATTGTCCAAGTGCTCCTTGAACTTGGGCCACTGTGACCACTGCCCTGGGAAGCCTGTTCCAGCGCCCGACCACCCTCTGGGTGAAGAACCTTTTCCTAATATTCAGCCTAAGCCTCCGCTGACAGAGCTCCAGCCGTTCCTCGGGCCCTGTCACCGGTCACGAGAGAGCAGAGAACAGTGCCTGCACCGCTATGCCACCCCACAAGGAAGTTGTAGCCTGCTGTGAGGCCTCCCCTCAGTTTACCCTTCTCCAGGCTGAACAAACCAAGTGACCTCAGCTGCTCCTTGCAGGGCTTCCCCTCCAGACCCTTCATCATCCTGATGGCCTCCCTCTTTGGACGTTCAGAGCTTTATCTTCTTATATTCCAGTGCCCAAAACTGCCCCCAGGAGGTGAGGCCACACCAGAGCAGCGCAGAGTGGGACAGTTCCCTCCTTCACCTGGCCACCAGTGCTGGGCCTGATGCCCCCCGGGATGAGAGTGGCCCCCGTGGCTGCCAGGGCACTGCTGACTCTCATCCAACTCGCCATTAACCAGGAGCCCTAGGTCCCTTTCCATGGCCTTGCTTTCCAACCTCTCATTCCCCAATCTGTCCATACATGCATGTCACCCTTTGCCATGTCCAGAAACTGGCATTTGTCTTTGTTAAACTTCTTATGGCTGGTGATTACCCAACCCTGTTATTTGTCAAGGTCTTTCTGCAGGGCCTGTTTTCTTTCAAGGGAGTCAACAGCTTCTGACAATTTAGTGTCATTGGCAAAAAGCGTACCTTTGAGTCTTGCATCCAAGTCATTTATTAGGATGCTGAAAAGCACTGGCCCTAGAACAGTCCTGCTGAACCCCACTGGTGATGATGGCATGCAAAGATGCTCTAAAATTTAATATTCAATTTAATTTGTCAAAGTTTCATCTTGTAGTTTTTGGTGTTTTAGTTAATTAAGCATTAACAAAAGCACACACCAGACATTTACCTACAAATTCCTTTTAGTCAGTCAGCCTTACTGTCCTTGGTATGTAATGTTATCTAGCATATTGAAAGTGCGGGTGGGGGAAAACCTCAAACAACACTTCCCAGCAATCACCCTGAGATTCCTTGAGAGGAAAAAGAATGTTGAAATACAAGTCTTGCTTATTATTAAGCACCATCAGTCCCAATAAGGCTTTAAGTTTCTTATTTTCATTATAACAGTTCCTTTTGTGACTATTTACCTCAAAAGCACAAATAGTTTACTTGTTCACTGACATTGTTTTTAATTCTGATTTCCTAAGGAAAGGAGACATTTGTAATCACACAATCTTGTAGGCTCTAATAACATTTGAAAGCTTTAGTGAACTTCAAGCACATGTTGAAAAGAGGATCTTTCAGCAATAATAGTTCTTACACTTTTGTGCTGATTGTCAGCTAGGAGATGGCTCTCAAGTTTTAGAGCTGATGCATAAATGCTATGTTACAAATTTAATCCTACTGAGAAAAAGGGGTTAGCTGGTTTATTTGATCTTTCACATGTCTTCTGGAACACTTACATATCGCATATTGAAAATAAATATTCTACAGCGCACATGGAGCCTGTCTTAAAAGATGCACTAAGTCACCTAGGTCACCTTGCTAGCAATACCCCAGACACCAATACTGGTCACAAACCACAAAGTTTCCGATCCTCTTCTTTCCACTGAAAATTTGGAAATACTAGGATATACCAGGATAAACGTCAGTCAAATCAGGCCTAACTTCAAGAAGCTCAGAATGTGCAACTTGCAGGCAAATGAATAAATTCTCCACAAGAATCGTCTAAGCTGTATTTACTGTGCTATTCAGCCCTTGTCGGGATTGTCATCATCTTTCCAAAAAGTCTGGGAAACATGAACAATATGACCACTGATAATTTGGTAGTATAATCAGCCAACAGCTAAAACATGAACACCAATCCTCAAGCTGCATTTCCACAGAACAATGATAATTTTGGCCACCTCACCTAAAATGAAGATAACATCAAATTTGTCTGCAGTTGCTTATGAGTAATTCCTCTTAACCTCAAGAAAAAAAAGTAACTATTTCTTTAAATTATGATTACTGATATGGGAAGTGACAAATTGGCTGAACCAAGTGCCAAGATGAGTTGGAAAGGTGACATGTTCCTGTTAGGAGTGTGCTGCCATCATTTAAACACACTTTCAAACTTCAAGGCAGAAAGCCATGTTTCAAAGCTACACTTTTAATCATCATACATCCAGGACAGCTGGCTTGACTATTCAAGAAAAAGAAATCTCTAGAAAGAGTACATGCAATGCACACATTTCCTTCATAGTCAAAACCAGAAAGCAAAAGTTTTGTTTCCTTCAACAGTAAACATTCTTATAATAAAAAGTGATCACAGTTCCTCACTACCATTATCTACAATGTTCTCAAGAGGGATAAAGAAACAGGATAAACTTGTCAGTTCTTGTGTAACTTTCATAATTCCAACTGCCCTCTCTCCCTTACACAGCGACTCTTCCTTTTCCCCTGCTCTCTACCTTCTTCACCACTCCCTAGATTTCCTCCTGCTCTGACAACATCACATGAGCTAACAAAGGCATGTAAGCTAATAAATAAAACATATTTAGATATTACAGCACTCTCACACCTGCTCTGATGGCTCCCAATCCCCTTCTTTGTTGTTCCCTGGCGGAAACCATCTGAGGTGACATCCAGAGGTTGTTCAGGGACTGCACTCCAACTGATAGCTGCAGAAGACATTGTTATGAACAAGGGAGACACTCTTGTCACAAAAGCAGAACCTAACAGTTCCTTTCATTCTATTTGTTCATGTGTTGCTTCCCAAAATAATTCAAATTAGAAAGAGAACCATGGTTTTCTAGGGCTAGAATTCCAGTATGTAAAAGAATGTTTACTTTAAAAAAATGAAAATACACACAGAACTTTCATCTTAATTCGGTCATTTAACAATCCATACTTCTAAATATCTTATGGGGGTTCTACTTTCTTTTGTGCATCCTGTCCAGACAACACATGAAGAAATTTCCAAGTTAGATGGCTTATTTTCACATCCAGCTGTGAAATACTGCCCTAAACTACTTGCACCAGTCATTCTATGTTTTCCTTCTTAATTTATTGACCACTATTATTTTATTGTGTGCTCTAAGGAGTTTCATGTTTGATAACTGACATACACCAAATATTTGTACACTTTACTTGAAAAACATTATTAGGTAGTACTCAAATAAAAATAATTTGTTGAAAGAGACAGCAAGTGCCAACAGCCTTAAACTCTACCCCAAGTCTGAGAACTTTGTAATCATCTCAGGCTGTAAACTTCTCAATGCTGAAACTCTGCGTACAACTGCGTAAAATACCTTACAATTTCTAAGTAATGATCAAAGCATCGGCAGCATGTCAACAGAAACTGACATGTCCAATCTGTCTCTCCATAGCGTAAGAGCAGATTCTTCAACTTCTGCTACCATGAGACAGCTTCCATTTCCTAAATTCTTACTCTTCTCTGTGTTTGCAACAGGCAAAATAGTTGCCCACACATTCACTCCCAAGACCATCTTGTTACTCAAGATGCTCCAAGACTGCTTATGTTACTAACCCTTGTATTACAATTCAGCTGTATGCTGCCAATTGTACTTACACAGTGATTCAAGTACAATGCTGTATCATTCTACTAAATTACAGTCCTGTGCAACATGAAATAACATTCAATACATATGACTGGTGTTAAATCCTCCACATGTGAAGTATCTAAAAATCATCTGGTTAGAGGGTATCCGTTTCTGACAAACAGATACAAAGTTACTTAAAAATTAAAACATTTTCCATGCTTTCACTTTTTCATCATTATCTCAAACTTCAAAGCACTAAGATATTTTCTTAAAATGACAGCTGACATGTTCCTATCAAGCATCTCTCAATACTCTGTGTAACAGCCCTAAATTTAGAGTTTATTCTGATTTTTACTCCTTCAAGGAAAGAAACCACCTGGCATAAACAAACCATGTTAAGGCATCATTCATCTTTATTTAACAGAATGACCTGAGAAGTGTACGGCAAGAAATACATACACCAAATTTAGTCACAGCTGCTTTCAGGCCTTTTTTGGCAACTCAACTGGCACTATTTTTCAATGACAAAATTTATTGCCTATCTCACAAAATTAAAGTATTTTCCTTCCTGGCACTTGTAAATACCTCAAATTTAATTAATGTGAATTCCATTAAGGAACCCTTTGTCACCATTCCATTTTATCATTAACTCTATTGTAATAGAAAAACTTCCAGTTCTTATTCAGACAGAAAAGTCTGAGCAGAAGCAGGCATGTCCAAGTTAAAGAAACTGCTCAGCCATGCACATAAAGTGGCAGTTCCATTTTTTTTTCCTGAATGAGACCGTGTTGCAAAATCACATTGAGATTTAAGCATTCATTCATCACCACGGCAAACATGCCATGCCTAAAATACCTATCAATATAACTTTTACACTACACTACTCTGTATTCTTTCTTCATTCACAGATTTTTGGAGCAATTACAAACACAACTCAGCATGGCAAGTCTTTCGTTCTTTACCAAGGAGAATGCAAAACTAACTGAAACAAGAAGTCTTATGTTTTCTTCTTGTACTCAACTTTTGTTTCCCCTGGTTATTTTCTGTCTGTGTTTAATTATAAATTCTTAATCACATCAACCACGTGTTTATTTAGCCTGAAAACTGCCTACTGGAAACTAGAGGCTGAGAGAAATATTACTAACAATTAACTCATGACCTGAAAATAATTTCTTGCTTTTCATACTTTGCCGTTAGCATACTGGTAAGGAATGCTGTTCCATTCCAAAGAACCAAATCCATCTCATTTCTATTCGTACTTTAGCACGCAGTTATGCAACTAGCCCAAATTAACTCACCTGCACTACAAGGAACAAGTTTTGTTTTGCTGTTAGTTTGAACTTCCTGAATTGCCTGTCGGCTATGTTCAAACTGAAGATCTGACTGCAGCAGCTTAACCTCCTGAGTGAGAAAACCATCCGGTAAAGATGAGATGTGCTGACACCTACAGTAAACACAGAAAAATGCAAGAGATTTTCAATATGCCCATCCCAAACAAGACCATTTTGCATAATTTACCTTCATTATCTAAAATATATTTCTTTTACATTAAAACTGAATTGAACATGAGCTATATAGGTGAGACAAGGAGGTTTGGAGGCATTTTTCCCTTCAGAAAAATATTTATTAAATAAAACCCCAAAGCCACATTAGTTTATTAGGACCTTGTCCAGCCTAAAAAAAAAAAAATATGATGAATTGGCTTTTAAAAAGGTCTAGTTAAAAGCTATTATGATCAATTAAGTATGCAGGACAAAAACTGCAATATACTTCTGCAATCACAAAGAAAAATAAAAATCATAAGGTATATATAGTCAACTGCATTACACTGGGAACTGTTTTATGAGTCTAAAGGTTTTATAACCAAAGCCTAGAAATATATAATGTATACCTACAGTTCCATGTGTACTCTTATCTTTGTTACCTTAAATTATGGTTGCATACTGAATGACATTAGGCTCATATAAGGGAAAAACAGCATGTGTTTAATCACTATAATATTTACAGAGAGCAGGAATTAAGACTGAGATGCATACTGTCAGATACAATAGTCTGAAAAAGTGCCTGACTGCACTAGGACTAACAAGGCTAGGCAAATTCTTGTTATGTGTCACAGAATGAGGAAATTATTATCCAGAAAGCTCCACCCGGTACGTCACTAGTTTCTCCATTAACAGACTTACAACCACTTTTATAATCATTCTAGAAGGATGAAGGGGTATAGAGAAAAGGAGTTACTAAACCTTTCATATGAACTGGTCTAGTAACTACTGCTTAAAAAGAATGATTCAGCTCCCTGTTTTTTTCCTTGTTCTCCTCACCCTTCTCTAATGCTCTACTCAACTGATTTAGCCTCCCAAGTAACAAAAATATTCACTTCCTATCCTTGTTGCTGGGATAGTTTTCATCAACTGAAGAATCTGAGTAGAAAGAGGGCCAGTGCACAACAGTTAACCTTCCTCATTTTGCAGCAGTGCAGTTCATCTCTGACACAGGTCTCCCGGAGGTGACAGGTTATGTTATGAGAGCTCCACTGGTCACAGCAAGGAAAAAGATCAGCTCTTGGATATAACTAGGATTAATGAAGCAGACAAATTTGTACAACCATGAAAATGCACATAAGCTTTGCCTCTCCAGTGTAACACAACTGTCCACTGCCAGCTGACCAGTACAATCTGTCACATACTATGCATCCTGAAACACTGTAGTAAATCAGAGAACAGCTGAGTTGTAAGGGGACTTCTTGTAGGTCATCTAGTCCAAGCACCCCTCCTCCAGATGGGAAACCTACAGCCACCTGCTCAGGACAGTGTCCAGATCACTTTTGAGTAACTCAAAGATGGGAGACTCCACAACCTCTCAGGGCAACCTCTGCCAGTGCTCTATCACCCTCACAGTAAACAAGTGTTTCCTGATGTTCCAAGGGAACCTCACATGCTTCAGTTTGTGCCTGTGGCCTCTTGTCCTATCACCAACACCACTGCAAACAGCCTAGCACCTCCTTGTCTCTGCCACCCCCCTTCATGTATGTATACAAATTGATAGGATGCCCACAAGGCTTCTATTCTCCAGGCTGAGTAGTCCCAGCTTTCCTCATGTGAGAGATGCTAAAAATCCATTATGCATCTTCAAGGCCCTTTGCTGGCCTCTCTCCAGGTACGTCCACGTCCCTGTTGTACAGAGAGGCCCAGAACTAGAGACAGCCCTTCAAATGTGACCTCACCAGTGTCAATCAAGGGGAATGATCATCTCCCTGGACCCACTGTAGTACTTGGCCTAAAGTGGTCCAGGACATCATTAGCCTTCTTTGTTGCTAGAGCGCACTACTTGCTCATTTTCAACTTCACGTCTAGCAGGAACCCCTAGTCCTTTTCTATGAAGCTGCTTTCCAACCAGGCAGCCCCCAGCATGTATTGGTGCACTGGACGGTTTCTTTCCAAGGAGCAGGTTTTTACTTCCCCTTGCTGAACTCCAGGGAGTTCCCACTTTTCTCCAGCCTGCTGAACTCGCTGTGGATGGCAGCACAAGGCCCTGGCCTATCAGCCACTCCTCAGTCTTGAGTCTTCAGCAAACTGTCTGGGCATACAGTCTGCACCATCATCCAGATGACTGAATAATGAAGATATTAAGTAAGTTTGGACCTAATATTGATCCCTGGGATATATGGCTCCTTACACCTTTAACTACACTTAGCCAAATGATCACTAAGTTCTGGGCCCAGTCATTCAGATAGTTTTTAATCCACATGTCTGCTCATCCAGCTCACACGTTAACAGATCCTCTATCAGGATCTTACAAGACACATTATCGAAAGCTTACTAAAGTTCTAATATTTGTATGACACATGTTGTCTTCCCAAGCTCCCTGTCTCCATACGTACCATCTAAGGAGAGCACTTACCTTTCAATAACTGCTCGCTGCATAGCTTCTTGGCTATATGGACACCTCCCCACTATAACTGCTGAGAGATACACTGGATACTGCAGAAAATGCATCAGAAGAGCTCCTTGACACCCTAACACATTCCAGCGAGCCAGTTTATCACTGCAGGACATAGAGCATGTTCTGTCTCCTCGACCTGGCTTCACTCGTAATAATCCCATGCAGTGGTACCCCAGCCCAGGCATTCGGGAATCATCCAGCTCTCCAGGTACACATTTTGCTCCAGTTCTGTGAACATCTACTAGCTTTGGTCTTACTAAGCCAGTCTCCTTATCAGCTGTTTGCATCTCTGCAGAACATTCATAGCTCTTCTGATTTCTGTTGTCTTCTCGTTTCACAAATTCATGCTGAACAGCCAGGTCTTTGGTGATTACGGAAGAACAACCACCATCATCAGTTTTCATCCTCTTGATTATGTAATTCCTTGCCATCTTCTCGGATTTTCTTTTATCTTCTGGACCTAAGTGATTATGGCTACTTCTACATTCTGCTGATTGTCCAGCTGCATAACCTTCAGTCACTGGCTTAGAAAGCAGGTTCTCTGGTTCACTGATTGGAAAAATAGAAGCATCTCCACCTGGAACAAAAGAAATAACATAAAACTGGCCAAAAACTCATCTTGGGAATGGAACACATCATACCAGTAATATTACAACTACTAATAGCTTTCACAGATCTGCACTCAGGAAAACTTAACTATGAGAACATATTTTTGAAACAACATTGACCCGTGCCACACTGAATTAAATTTCAACCAAACTTCGAGACAATATATGCTTCAATTCAAGTTCTGCATTCTATTTAACAGATAATCAAGACAGCAAAATTTACAACCTATAAAGTAAAGCGTAACAAAGGCATTTGACAAGACTACAAGAAGTGCTGAAGACTTACAGGAAAACCAGCCTGATCTAACCAAACAACATGAACCTCAAAAGATTAATGAAAGAATAATCTGTCAAGTAAGGGTTAAAACTTTAATCTGTATCACTGAAACAAGCTCACAACCAAAATTTTAAAGCTCAGTTCAAAGCAAAGCAAATCTGACAGGCCTGCTGATTTATGTGAGAAATTTCTCACAATATGAGAAAAAGAAGGCAATGAAATTATTCTCACTAATAAATTTGGAGACGTAATTTCTATTCTCAAATGCACTAATGAAGAAAAATAATGTTGCATATTCCAACAATGCACTCAAAACCATGAAAATGTATGAGCAACTAACTCACTCTGAAGTACTGATGAAGCATATTTTGAGAGTTCTTAAAACTCCTTTGCTTCATAACAGACTAGCTGTTGAAGAACACACCAGTGAGAGAGCATGGTAACATCAAGATGCCTGATATGTTGGTAGACCATGAGGCCACATTCCTACATTCTGTCAACAGATCTTCATCTTTGTGGTGATGTTTTTTTTAAACACACCAATGTTTTCCATGGCAGAAGTTTATTACATTCTCAAAGTTTTGTGTTGGGGAGCTAGTGATGTTTCATGAATGGGGAGTTTTTTCCTGTTTTTCAGGAGTGTAGTTTTGGTTTGTTGGGGAGTCTTTATGAGTCAGTTTTGGCTCTTCCCCCTTTTTCTTTTTGCTTGGGTTTGGATTTTCTGCTTGCTTGTTGGTTTGGGGGTTTTTTGGTGCTCATTTGGGTTTTCTTTTTCTCTGTTTGCTTCACGGGGTTGGGGGTGATTGTTGGCTGGGTGTTTAGTTGTTTTTAGAAATGGTGGTAAATGTCAGTATTTCTTATTAAAATTTTAATCCAAGGAGATAATGTTTGAAAGCAACTAAGCAATATGGCAGGACCTCTGACAAGTATGTTATTTTCTGGTAAGAAAAATAATAGCTACTGTTTGAAGTGAAACATTCCACTATATAATAAATGCTACATCAGACTTCCTGAGTTCTCCTGAATCACATCCAGTGAAATAAAATGCCAGATCTATCTGTAGAATCAAATACATCTTTGGGCACATATCAATAACATGAATTACTGCCTCACTCTCAACCCACACCAAAGAGAGACAAAAGAAAGGCATGGGGCAGAAAAGACTCTGTAAGTGGGAGCAAAGTACTTGGTTCACTCCAGCATACTCACATGGGGTATGACTGGAGAAGAAAATAAATACGATATTTGGTTTGAGTTTCCATTTCCCAGTTTCAGTTCCCGGACTAAAGATACATTGCTGATGGGAAGTGGCAAGCCACAATTGATGGAGAAGATACCTGTTAGGCAGAAAGTTTTCATGAAACACTGACTTCCTTTTATATGCACACGAAAACAACAAAACTTAAATGCCATCTAGTGCTTGCTCTTTCCTGATGCAAGTCTATCAGGAGCCAATCAGTTATGCTTTTAAAGAGAGATGGCATGCAATAAAATAAATGTAAACACATCACTGGAACTTTAATAACAGACCTCAAAGAGTTGGGTTCAGTGGAATTAACGTTAACTATCTTGAACTGCATAGATAAAGGTCCTCTCCTCTCACTGTGTGTATTTTTATCAACTCTGCAATTCATCTTATTCTACGAGACTCAGTTTAGTGGCATCGAATTGCAAGAAACATACTCATTTCTGCAGAATTACTGTTTTCCTGGCTCAATTCCCTGAACCAGCTTATGCACATAAACAAGAGGACTGGCATGTGGGAAAGAGTCATCAGATCTGCAATGATACCACATGAAATCAGATCCTAATTCTTCATACACAGGTTCCAGAAGAACAAGGAAGAAACAAGCTTTTGTGAAAAGGCCTTAACGCTATCTAGAAGTATAAAAATTAGGCTAAAATCCTGCAGACAACAGGCAAAAGTGTGTTGCCCACACAGAAGTAATGCAGTCTTTCACTACATTCTCATATGTGAAGCTTCAAAATTTGGTTATTTCAGCAATAGTTCAAAACAATTTCTATCACAACAATCTCAGGTGGCACTGAGTAACACCACTGTTACAGCATTGAGTAAAACTTCATTCATGCCTTACCTCTGGAAGCTTCTCTTGGCCACAATTTCAGCATGGCTGTCATTCAGAATGTCTCCTAAACCAAAACACAAATGCAGATACTAAATCATTACTAAAAAAAAGACAAAGCAAATTGAATTTGACATAGGATAGTTCTCCATATTTATTAGTATCTGAAGGTTTCCCATTGGTTTTAAAGTACTGCAAGATATGTAAACTTCCAATCTCAACAAAAGGAGGTCAACAGCCTACACAAATGAAGGCTAAAAGTACTCAGTCTGCAGCAAGTCAGAGATTTCTCTGAATGCTAAATTTTAACTCTTCTGATATTGGAAACCCTTTGAGTTGAATAAACACGACCATCCTTCAAAATCTTCCTAACTTGTTTCAAGGGTAAATCTTGATATTCTCAAAACACATTCCACCAGAAAATTTCAAGTGTTTGTTAAGCTTTTGGTTGAAGATTTTTTTTGAACTATGTCCTACAATTTAAGCTATTTTTCCTGTAAATAATTCTGATACTTACTAAGTATGCACATCTCATCTTCAGCTTTCCTGAACAGTATCTGCCTGTTATGGTATGTGAAGGAACAGGAGCTGTAGATCATCTTTTACTTCAGGGGTAAAAGGCCATGTGACAGAAATCCTCCTTAACAGTTTTAAAAGTTTATAAGTGATCTAACAGATAACCATTAGCATGACCTACAACCAAGTTAAAAATCTTATCATAAGAGGAGAATATTTCCTAAATTTGAGATCACTGAAGACAAACATGGGCAAAACTAACTAGTGTTACTTTTTCCTAGACCATTTTCTACTTAGACCCTTAATATCTAGATTATAAATGATTTAACAGTTTGATCATCATTCTCCTAAATCAGACAGAAAAATGTCTATATCAAAACTCTTCTGAGATGGCAAAATCACAAGAAACATCCAAAAATCTATGATACAGAATCTAGTTTCTTCTCTTTTACTCCACTAATTAATTTCAACATGAAGGACACTATAGAGAACATAAAGTAGTCTGAACTAGATACAGGCAAAACCCTTTCTGGTATCTCAGTCTAGTCCTCCTCTGAAGTCTGAAGAGGGTAGAAAGCCCTGTACCTACATATGCATGAACACTTGGCCCCCTCAGCCACTTTTCAGCATTCATCATTACTACAGCTTCTTCCCTGTCCTAGCAGAGGAGACAGATACATCATAAATTAAAAAATGGACACAGAGAGCGAGGAAAGTCTCCTACAACACACAGTAAGAAATGGTAGTTGTGAGAAGCCGTGTATCTATCCCATACATTTACCGTACAACACTTATATCTATCTAGCAGTAATATGCAGTAAGAAAGAAAAACCCTACTAGTACCTTCCTGCTAGTTAGTACCAGCAGCGGTAACCTCTTGCATCAGACCCCAGCAAAACTAGACTGCACAATTATTTTGCTTATGTTTTGTTTTGCTTTCTGTTATTAAGTCTTTGGGTATGCAGACTTGGTGCCTAAACTACACATTTCCAAATATTAAAAGTTCATTCACCTTTGAGGCAGCAAGTACAGCATTGCTTCATGGCTGCCTAAGCTTCCCTCTCGTTGATGAAGGAAGGTCTCCCTTACACTTCGGGCTTCAATCCAGAATAAGTCTGATCAGTATGCCTTGGACATTTTCATTGATTCTATGACATGGGCAAGAAAGAAGGTAGTATAGGTACCCTGTTCTTGAATTTTATACCATTACTTACCAGTTTTTCGCATTTTGTTTCGGCCAATACATTTTGTTCCAGTTCCCATAGCAACAACTTCCTTAGTTACTGAAAAAGATACAACATTAACTGAATAAACTATCACCTCTAACTATTGCCAGAAGCATTGCTCTCATACAGTCATTCCGGTAAGACAACACACAGAACACTGAGTAGAAGGGAATGTACAGAGAGGCAGATCACAAAACCTTACAGAAAGGAAACAGATCAAGAACTGAATACAGCAGGCAGAAGCACTAGTGCTAGGAAAAGTCATTGACCATATAGAAGAAATGCTAATATGGGCTTGGTATGCTAGACAGTACACAGCAGACACTGCCATAGCATTCCTCAGGCCCACAAAAAATAATAAATATGGGATACAATCTGCCTAAGAACACTGAAGTGCCACTAAGGGAAAAAAAGATTATAACAAACTAACACAAATACAAAATGTAGAAACCTGTTATAGGAGAGCAAACCTTTCTCAGATTCTATCAAATTAAACATGTTTTTTCAAGAGTTTGTATTAAGAATTCAGGTCCTGCTTTCACCACATATTGAACAGCCAAATGAAGGCTTTCACTGTCTTGTTTACAGTCTGGGAAGAATAGCATTTCACTAAAACCACCTCTTTCCAGAGAGAGGTGAATCACAACAATTGTAAAGTTTACAATCACAAAGAGTAAAGAATTTGGGTGGAGAGTGATGGAATAGGAAGGGATGTATGTTTTTTTAAAGGCATTAAAAAAAAAAGGAAATATAAAGAAAGCATCAAGAACCTTCTCTGCCCCTCCTTCTCTCCCACCACTATCCCCAAAACTTAATCTTACCCTGCAAGTTTCCTGAACTATCAAGATCCTCTCTCTGGGCTGCAGATTCCACTTTGACAACAGCTGCCAGGGAAGTCCATTCCCTGTTTGGATCTGGCTTCCCCTGCTTAGGAAGTCTGGTCCTGTAATGCAGGTAACATAGCCCAGCGATTTCATCAGCTGACCACATGGCTCTTGATTCGAGTGCAGGTTCTACACAGAATTGTAGTCCATCACAACACTGGAATAACAACCCCCATCTCTTCAAACGCTACCACTTGTCCTGCATGACACCATCCTGCACCACATTTCAACAACAAAGACCTAACTGCATGGTCCCTTTCAAGACTATTTATAGGAAATAAGTTCTTCCAAATCGCAAGAAATAAAAAACAACGCTAGAACCCTTAAGTGCAGCAGCAGGTAGGTCTGCTGGGCTCCCAAAGCTCCCACTAAGCAGCCATCAACCGCATGCATCACGCCGCCACCCCGGTGAGGTCTCTGCAGCACCCGCCCCCCTTTTCGAGGCCTCCCCCTTGCCGAGAAACCCGAGGCAGCCCGCGTTCTGAGGGCGCTGCCGCCGTGCTTGGGCGCACCTCCCGCCACCCCAGCTGCAAATCCCTGCGTGCCCCTCCCTACCCGCCGGGACACCGGCACCGCTGCTCCTCGCCAGGCCGGACGGCGACAACCGAACCTCCGGGACCGCGCCGCTCGCAGAGCGCCCCGCGCACGCGCAGCCGCTTATCGCGCGCGGCAGCCGCCGCTCCCAACGGCTCCTGCGCAAGCGCAAAAAACACTCAGAGACGGGCATGGAGAAAGCTGCCTTTATTGAAGGTACGCGCCACTCCGAAGCTCAAGCAGAAGTGCCCTCGCCACCTTCGGGCTTCACGCGGAGGTGCCCGCGGCGCTCTGGAGGCTCACACAGAGGTGCCCTCGGCGGGCTGCGCCTCCTTCCTGCTGTCCTCCGGTTTCATGGCGGGGAAGAGCAGCACCTCCTGCGAACAGCGAGAGTCAGCGGCCGCGCCGACCAGCAACATCACATCCCGTGCGCAAATCTCGCGAGAGCTGCCCCAGCGCGGGTTTCGATCTCGCGAGAGCTGCCCCAGCGCGGGTTTCGCTGCTCAACCGCAGGCCTCAAAGAGCTGAGCAAGTGCACCGAGGGGCTTGTCCCAGGCGGGATCCAACGGCTTAAAAAATCTCACACAGCTCCACTGTCAGGCACTGGTTCCGTCGAAGAGATGGCCAGCTTTCACGAATCCCAGTCCCTGTTCCCTGACAAAGCCAGCAGTAGGACGGCACTACCACTGCTTATGCTTACCTTGATGTTATTGGAATCTGTAAGGAACATGGTCAAGCGATCAATTCCCATGCCCCAGCCAGCTGTAGGAGGAAGACCGTACTCCAGTGCGGTGCAGAAGTTTTCATCAATAAACATGGCTTCATCATCACCTGCAGCTTTTGCCTAAATGATAAAATTCATAGTAAAATGTGAGCTGTAGAGAGCCAGACACTACCACTCCTGCCAACCTCTACCAAAGAGGAGGAATACTGCTATTTGTAGCAGCCATGTAACTGATGAAACCAAAGTCCGATAGAGCTGTCTGTGCAAATGAGCAACAGACAAAAGAAATCTCAGCACAGAGAACTCTGGAGGTCCTTTGTACAGGTGCTCCCAAAATAGCTCTAGACTCAAGTCCTTTCTGACCTGTAAGTTTTCTATCTTAGCAAAGGCCCAGGCTCATTACTTCAGTAAAAGCCATCTTTCAGAGCCATATGGCAGCAGATGACAGCAGAATTAATTGCTTTCAAAGGCTTAGGAGGTTCTTTACCGGTAGCAACTACCCTTTCAATGTTTGCAGAAACAAGAAAGAAGTGTAATTGGTGGAATCATCAGTAGCTGCTCCACAAATAGGGCCTGGCTTTTTTCCTCTCAAGTAGAAAGACTAAAAAACACTACTCTGAGATGGTAACCAATGTATCTGACCCTGACAGCCTCCAATTGACAAAAATTATAATAATAAAAACACAGATTGGCCAGCATTTCAAATTTAATTTAAAAAAGCCAAAAATAAGTGTCAAAACAACAGCAAATATTTTTGCTCACAGGTTCAAGGAAGACTTTGCAAAGACTGTTACGGCACATTTTTCATCTTGAAATCCTGAAATGCAAACTGTCATCCTTCATCTCAGTCTCCAGCTTAACATCCTTCATCTCAGTCTCCACCTTAACATTAAATTTTGAGGCTAATTTTCATTCAATACATATAATCATATGTCTGCAAAGTCTGGCTATAAGCATGAAAGAACTGCAACAAGCATATATACAACAGACCAAAAATTAAAATTATCTGTAATATTACTCATTCTGACTGAATATTTTGAAATTTACTATCACGTTAGTTAGTTAACGTAAATCTATTTTCCTGGCTTTGACAATTGTTTAAACCTCACAGGCACTGTGAAGCCAATAGAAAGAACACAAAGATGAGGAACTCTGTTTCTGCAGACCACATCATTTGACCTCAGTCATGTGTGGCCAGGCATGCATTCATGGATGTGTATACCAAATTAACAAAATGAGTTTCACTCACTCCTTTTGGGGGCTTACATAGAGAAATCTACTATTATAAATCTGCAAGCCTAATAGTCCCAATGTGCACCTCTATCCTCTGAGTCAACCTAATATATTAGTACTCTGCTCAGGAAATTAAGATATTTCTTAAGACAGCATTCAAAATCTTACTGGACATGAAAATTTATTTAAGAACATAGAAGTATGATGTTGTATGACTACATCAATACTTAGCTAGGGGAAAAAAACCCTTCACCCTGGGAAAGACACAAAAAACTTTCTGCACATTCGTATTTTTCCAGATTAGTACTTTGGGGGGAATACAAGGGAAGATACTCCAATCTAATCAACATCAGTATTTCACCTTCTTTACCTTAAAGAGCAAGGCTCCTACAAAAGGAATTGCATTTTAATGACAGGCTTTCACTTGAGTGTGAGACATTCACTCAAAACAACTCTTTTGAGCAGTAGGTACTAATGACAGATTTGGGACAGACATAGGAAATACTCTTTGCTAACATACCTCTAGTACATTCACTATCAGCAAGACACCATACCTTGGCCTGATCCTCAAAAAGCTGACGCTGTCGGAAAGGATCATTAAGTTCTGTGTATGCATTGCACACTTCCTTCTTCATTACAAAGAGTTCAAAGCGTTCTGTTAGTCCCAGAAGAGAGCGATGCCTAGGTGAAGTAGACCAAACAGACATACCTTAAAATAATCATTGAAGCAAACAGCACATACATTACTTAGAGGAACTGCTCACACTTAGGACTAACAGCTGTCAAAATTTCAAAGTACTAAGCATTGACACATCTCTTCCCTGGATGATAGGTTTCACAGCTCAGGTACCAATGTCTATCTTAGTTTGCATTAGAATTCCCAAACTACTATACAACATCAAAATCTGTTTTCACATATGCAACTTTTTTTTTTTAATTAAGTAGATTTGAGTTACACAGTGACTACATGTCATACTCTTACCATTTGGCAAGCGGACTCATGACCTGTGGGTGATCACAGATGAATGTAGGGTTGATACAGGTGACTTCCAGGAATTCACCAACTAACTGGGAAAACAAAAGCAAAACAATTATGCAGTGCACAATTATGCACATTCCTAGCACTGCCTTCACCAAGCACCCTAATTTCCTCTCTTTTGCTACTGAAGAAGGTACCAAATATCTGAAGAGTTTCCAAACTATTTCTGGTTATGGTAATGTGTTCATCAACAGAAAGTGTGTCGTAGTCAGGTAAAGAAAAATGACACTGTATAATAATTCAATTTGCACATTACAGTAAGGGCCAATAGGAAAAGCATCAAAAGAACAGCTATCAGACAATATTTGGATACAAAGAAATACAGCTGATAGAATGATATTGTACTCCTACCCTTTTGGTCAGCTACATACAGATGCACACATCTCAGAGAGAGAACTGAACTACAACAAAGCAAATCCATTTTAACCACAAGCAACTAGTTATCCAACTCAGATCCCCTAAGTTAAGCAGACGTAAGTAAACTACATTTTGGTGTAGACAACATGAAAGAAGATTTCGACACAGCAAGTTTTCTTACTCTAATATGACAACAGCTGAAGTGCATTGCAGCATGATTTTCCTGGTCCAGCTAAACCTTATCTTCTAAGAGACTTCTGTTGACACAGAGAGATCCTCAAAGACGTTAGGATTACAAAACCAGCACCTTCACTTACTTTGTCAAGAAGCCTAGCTGTTGTCCTGGGAGGTGGACATTCAACATTTCTCTCCACACAAAGGTTATCAAAGAACCTGCGAGTTTCTGAAATTGCAGACAAAAATTGTAACAGCCATGCCAACATCCATTTTTTGTACTTACTAGATTCTTCAATGTTTCTCAGAGTGACTTGTAAGATCTCAATGGTAGACATCATGGAAAACATAAGCTTAAATGTCAGTCAGAAAGGGTGTTTGGTTTTAATTGTTTACAGTAAAATAGTAGTTATTTTATACTTCTGAAATTTGACAACAGTTAAAACTGTTACGTCCACATAACTGCTGAACATTATTATTTGGGGGCTGGGGGGGAAAGAAAGGAGGAAACCGGGGCGGGGGGGGGGGAACCAATCACTGTAAGTATATGAACTTGTCTCCTTATGTATCTCAATTCCAGGAATAAAATAGCACATAATTACATTTTTAAGAAACCCCCAGATAATCATACACCCAAGCTACAACTACAGGCATGGAAACTCAACTGCACATGAGAGAAGAAATAAGAAGCAAAAAGCTGGATCTCTTCAACAGATCAAGAATGGCATACATCAAGCCTCTTGAGTATATCCTTTCACATATACTCAACAAAGAAAGAGCCAAAAGAGTCAGATCTTTCCGAAGATGGCAAGGAATGAAGGTTTCTTTCTGGACTTGTGTAAACCAAAAAAACCAGAGGAAAAGAATCCCACGTGTTAGTACTACTTCAAAAAAAGCAGCTGACAGACTGCAGCCTGAGAACTTGCAACCTTTTGGCCACTTTCTGTTAAGGAAGAATTATAGGACATTCATACTCAGCATCTAACCTTCAGTTTCAAAACACTCAGGTGATGGAAACTTCACTCCCAGGACCTTTTCCAGATCACACACCATGCTAATTCGCCGGAAAGGAGGAGTAAAATCTATCTCATAGCCCTGTCCATCTTGACCATCTGGATGGTAAGTGATCTTGTAACTTCCCGTAATATGTTTCACCATCCCTACAAAGAAACATCAGGTTTAGAAAAAGACTATGCTACATAATAACCGATTCTTCCAGAGATTCTTATTCATTTTAAAATAATATTGCACACTTCACCTGAAAGCAACTTCTCTGTAATTTCCATTAAGTCATGGTAGTCCGCATAAGCCATATAAAATTCACAAGTTGTGAACTCAGGGTTGTGAGTCAAATCAATTCCTTCATTCCTGAACTGACGCCCAATTTCATATACTCTGTCCAGACCACCAACCACCAACATCTAAACAAAATGAAATTCTAGTAAATACACTTTCTCAAAAGAACCTAAGAGAGCCCAGGCACATGCAACTGCAACACAACCTTACAAAACTGATTCATGAGACAAGTCCACCTTTTTTCAAAAATAATCTTCATTTTAGCTATATTTGCTTTTTTTATTAGTTTGAAGAATATAGGCTTAGTCATGAGAAGTTTGCATTTTACCTTATGGTAAAGTTCTGGAGCAATTCTCATATATAAATTCATATCCAGTTCATTGTGGTATGTGATAAATGGCTTTGCCACAGCTCCGCCTGGAATTACATTCATCATAGGAGTTTCAACCTGTAACAACAAAAAATTCCCGTTTTCATGAAATCTCTTTCCAAACCAGAAATGCAGAGATCAAACAAACAAAAAACCCTAAACCAGCTAGTTTTCATGAAAAATCTGTATTTCACTTATAGTTCAGCACTTCAGTATACGAAAACAATTCTGAACTAAAGTGCACTGAACAAAACTGCACTTTTTCCATGCAGTCAATAATAACAAATTACTTAATTCATTCATCTGTTGCTCTGAAGAGTCACTCATATTTACTACAAATGTTAACCTGCTGGTTTCACGTTATCAAAGCCAGGAACAGTGCTGTGGCATTATCACAAAATCCTCTCTCTACACTACAGAAATTTTAACTCAATAAGGCCAAGTGCAGTTTCCTGCACCTGGGTCAACACAATCCAATTCTGCTTACAGGACATAGAACTGGCTTTTATCTCCAGAGGCAAAACAACATGTCAAAGATGTTGTTTTAACCCTAATTTACTGAAATATGGAAAGGACAGCAGTAGTTTGGAGTATTACCCTCATAAAAGGTTCCCAAGGCATAACCTCACCAACTGATGAATAATCTTAACTTTACAAAGAGAGGAAAGGAATTGCTCCCATTACATTAAGCTGAAAAAATACACCATGCTGAGGCAATTATTGTCAGTTCTATAAGTACTTAGTATATGAGCCTGTATATAAAACATACTTGAAGCTAAAAGACAGTAAACACAGTCAGTATGCCGAGAGAAGCAAACACTGATGCCTTACCTCAAGAAAGCCCAACTCATCTAGAAAGCTACGAAGGTAAGTGATGATCTTTGCACGGGTTATAAATTTCTGCCTCACATAATCATTAAGAATTAAATCCAAGTATCTTTGACGATACCTGGTTTCCTGAAAAGAACACACATCTTTAGAACAAGCTAGATAAAATGTCATGCCAAAGGAAAAAAATACCAAAACAAAACGAATATTCCTTTTTTGACAGATAATATCAGCAGGTAACAAATATCATCCATTCAGACTTATCTGTGGCATTCTTGCCCATGGCAGAGATGGTGAACTAAAAGATCCCAAAGGTCCCTTCCCACCCAAACCATTCTATGATCTGTCAAATTGCTTCCAAGACTGACAGGTATGACAAATACCTTATCTTTGAGGCCAAAATGAAGATGAGGCAGCATGTGCAGGCATGGAGACAAGAGAGTGATTTCATAAGGAATAATACTCAGTTCCCCTTTCCTTGTTTTCCCAGGATTCCCCTCTACACCAATAATGTCCCCACGACGCAGCTTGCTGTTAACACGGAAATATTCTTCCTCAGATTTGTAGAGGCTGTAAATCCAAAACAAATGTAAGCATGTTTGTTTAAAATTCAATACTACAAACTGTCCCCAAGTGTCTCACAAGACAAAATCCATTAAAAAAAAAAAAGATATAAAGGTTATTTTAAACAGGAACCACATCATCTGAAGCAAAGCATTACCTGGCTGCCTAAGCCAAACCACAAATGAAATAGAATACTCCAATACAGATGTCTAGACCCCAGAATACAGTGCAGTTTAGAATGCTACTGGGAATATCTCTACTTACCTGGAATTTGCCATGACCTGCAGCTTGACTCCTTCACCACGAAGATCATAGAAAATCAGTTTCCCTCCAGCAGCACGCTTTGCATGGATTCGACCTAAATATCAAAAGTATGCTAGACATCAGGACAAGAGTCCCTACCAAAAAGGATACAGGGGCAAAAGCCACATGACTATCACTTAGAATCATCAGCTCTGAACTATTCACTAACTGTGAAAGAGAAGCAGTTAAGCCTCAAAATGAAAACTAGTGCAAATAAGACCATAAAATCTTTGGGTGCCAGAACCCATGTTACATACAATCTGATCTTACAGTTGCAAGGGATGTTGCACAGGTCCACACAGTCTGAAGAGTATGTCCTGAATAGTTTAACACTGCTACAAGACTTCATGACTGAGTAAGAGATCAGCAAACTCAAAAAACACCAACACATTAATAAAAGCAGCTAAGACTTTACATTTTTCTGTATCCCAGATAAACTTTTACCTGCCACTCTCACGGTAATGTTTGTCAGGTGATCTCCTGGCTGCAGATGACTGTACTTGTCTATAAAATCTGACAGAGATAAGTCAACATGGAACTTGTGCGGATAGGGATCTTCACTGGAGCCCTTAAGCTGTTGGACTGCATGGCTACGGATCTTGTAGTATTGCTGTCACCAGAAACAAACAAAATCAAATTATTTTATTAGAATCTGAAAATATGTTACAGGCTGTGAATTGAAATGTAGCTGCCGTAATGTAGGAATATACATCTCTCCCCTTTTAACCTTTTAATTACCCATAAATAAAATAAAATCAAATACAAGTCAGTAAGATTCACAGAACATCTAATAAGCGTGGGACCAGATGCTCACATTTGGGTCCAAGCTCTCCTCATCAGTACCAACATTATCCTCAGAAGTCAAGGAAGGCTTATTTGAATGCTTTTCACTTTGCTCCTTCTGCTTTGCTTCTTTTTCAGCTGTTTTTCTCTCAGCCTTTAAACGCCTCTTCAGCTCACTGCAAAAGAGAAGGAAACCAGATGCAGCGAGTACTCGAATTTAACTTCTACAGGGAAACGGTTGGCAGGATTCTGCCAAAACCTAACTGTACAAATAACCCTGCCACTTCTCTTACTTTTTCCAATAATCAAAATAATTCTTAAACACGTTTAAGTATTTTCTACTTTGAACTCCTTCAGTTCATCCCCTACGATACAGTCACAGAAAGTGAAAGCGAAATTAAACACAGTTCAGACAGACCTTAACGACACGTGCCTAAGTGCTCAAGGACTAGACGCACTCCATTTTATCCATAACAGCCTATCATCCCTAAGCAGCGTGTAAGTCAAAGAAGACAAACTCCCCCCTAAGTAACGTACGGTTCCCAAAACCACCGTCGCGGTCCAGCCTATTCCCCCATGGCCCTCAGGCTCCCGTCGCGCTCCTGACCCCACCTTCCACGACTCCATAAGGAAAGAAGCGGACCAAGCCAGACGCAAAGCACCGACCTCCTTTGGTCATGAAACGCCTGCTGCCATCGGAGCGCGGGCGCGGCCCTCCAGACCCAGCTGCGGAGCCGCGCAGCGCCGGAGCTCAGCATGGCGCTCCGACGGGCGCCTTGACGGAGACAACGCAGCGGGTCAGCTGGACACACTTCACTTTCACCTCCCCGGCCCGGCCCCACCTGATCACCCGCCCGCCCTCACTTTTTGCTGAGGTGCGACTCAATCGCCTCCGCGTTGCACTCGCGCGCCGCCGCCGCCATCACGTCCCCGCAGCTGCCGCCGCCTCCGCCCTTCCACGCCTGCGCACGGGCTATGGCGGCGGGCGGCGCTGGGGCGGCGATGGCGGCCGGCCAGGCCGGAGCAGCGCGCTCGCGATCGCTATTCCTGTGGGATGACGGGCATCCTATGAGGTTCTACCTGCGGCCCGGCCTGGCCAAGCTGCGCCTGGCGCCCCTAGTGCTGGCGGGCGGCGGGCGACTGTGTCGCGTGCAGGAGCCGGGGGCCGTGCTCCTGGCGCAGCCCGGCGAGGTGGCTCCCGATGGGGCCGTCTCAATCGAGTACGTGGCGGAGTGCGTGAAGCGCAACCAGCGGCTGCCGCTAGAGCCCTTCCTGCTGGCAGCCCGCGGCCGCCTGGCTTTCACGGAGGCGGAGGATGCGGCGCTGCTCCAGGCGGCGCGCGGCCAGGGCATGGTGCGGCTGAGCGGCCGTGCGCTGTGGATAGAGCTGGAGCGGAGCGGCCTGACGCGGCACAGCTGGCAGGCCATGCGTGACCGCTACCTGCGGCACCTGCTGCCGCGGCTCTGGGGTGAGCGGGGGCCACAGCGGCGGGGCAGGGTTGCGAGGGGACTTGGTGGCGGCGACCAGCGTGGGTCGGGCCCCGCTGCGGCCTGGCAGACGATCCCCGCTTGTTTCCGCAGAGCCCCCGCAGACGGAGGATCCCACGCAGATCAGGGGTCTGTTCGCGGCAGCTAATCGGGAGTTCGAAAGCACCGAGGTGAGCGACCGGGGCCGGCCTGGGGAGCAGCAGCCTCCACTGCGCGCAGTGCTCGGGGCAGGCCTTCCCCGGTGTCTCAGATGGCCCAGTAGAAACTCATGATTAACACATGAAATGAGTTCGCACTGCAATATCCCTTCTGCTGTGGCTAAACTGTGAGCTGTCACCTATGTGGTTTGTGATAAATGGTGCCTGGCTGGTGCATTTTTTCTTTCCTGTGCAAGTTAGCATGAGGAGGTATATGTGATGGGGGTTGTCACATTGAAAGCTGTATTGGCAAATGGAAGTCTTTCTTTCACCTCAGGCAAAAGACGTTCCTGCCGTTGCACCAACACCTACTTTTGCCTTTAATGCTTAGTTTGTTTAAATTCTTCCATATCGTTTATGGATTTCTGTGATCATGTGCAGCCATATTAGCACATATGGCTTTGCTTCAGTCACTAGCTTTTACTATGCTTAGTAATTTCTGAGGTTTTAATACACTGTAGAGACAGAGTAAAAGGTGGTTGGTTACAGTGGTAAAAGATTTGCCAGAAAATACAATCTCTAACTGGTGACTCCACTTCTCTTACTGTTAGTCAGAAAGTGACTCTTCAGATGTTGCAGAACTTCCTACACAAGATGGAGCGAGAAGGTCCCCAGGAGAAACAGCATGTGAGCTGAAAATTGGGCCAGAAGATTCTGCTTTCCCTGACATTCAATTACAAAGGCAAGAAAGACCAAAAAGCACTTGTTCCCACTTGGTGGGACAGGTAGTAAAAACTATGGAGCACTTCATGGAGAAGTTTGCTGTGGACCTGCTCACTGTTACACAGGCCTTTCTGAAAAACAGCGGTGACATGGAAGCTACTTCATACTTTCTGCAGACAGGGCAGCGCTTGGATGGGTACCCTGTATGGAGCAGAGAGGATGACTTAGAATTGCAAAAGGATGATGAACACGTGATAAATAAATTGGTAGCCAAATTTGGAGCTGAAAATGTAAAAAAGCGGATAGTGTTTAGAGAGAGTTAACAAGAGGACATTACTGATCTAGTACAGTTGTATAAATGTAATAGTAATTTCAGAAACACAATGGAAAATTTGATCAAAGTTTGAGAAATGCTTTAATTTTTTGGCCTATTTTGCATCTCTGCAGATCTAAGAGATGCAGCTGCTTTAATCAAAGTAACGCTTATACCGGGCCATATATTCTAGTTGGGAAAAGTACACCAGCTTTCAGGGCTATGAGTAATAGTTGAAGTAGGAAATTAAAGTTAAGAGGGAATGATCAGAGGTTATATGTCTATCACCTAAGTTGTGTTTGAGAGAGAACGCTATTGCTGGGATACAGTCTTTTAGCCTGAAATTGTGCTCTGGTTACTTATTGTAATATTATTTGAAGTGAGTCCTAAAAATCTGGAATTCATTCTTTTGGTGAAATAAAATGGGCTGGTAAAGGCAAAGATTTTTATTTTTTTTATCCTCTCTAAATAGTTAACCTTTTTGGTTTTTAGCATATTGCACTGTGGCATTCAGAAAATTAAGGTGAAATGTGAAATGGCTGATGTTAAGCCAAATTTAAATTATACTGAAAATAAAAAACTATAATGAGACTGCTGCTTCAGGAATCAGTAGTAACACCTACTGATTATTCAAGGAGTTAACCAATGTAACCAAATAAATGCTAAAACAGCACTACACAGTGTTTCACTGGACTGAAAAAGTGAGAATTAATTGGCATTGTCATGCTATTCAGACTTTGAACAGTTATTTGAGATTTGTGTGGAAGCCAGACAAGCACTTCATGAGAGAGTGCAAGACAACATAGCTAATAAAGTAATTGTTTTTTACATTAGGAATGCTACCACCTTGGTTTGAAATCCAAGTTTTGCTGATGACTGGGTTCAGGAACAGGAGAGCTGTCACCTCTTGCAGCTGAAAACTCCCATTCTAGCTTGGACTGTGTAGACATTTCGGCAGCACCATAGAGTTGCAATGGTCTTGTTTAACAAAACTTCTCTAGAATTCAAAGTGAGATGTAGAACGCATTAAATAACTGCAATATAAAATGGTCAGATTACCGCTATCTTTTTATTATTTTAAGTGGCACTTGTTTTAAGAGTGAGTTTATCTTATTGGAGCAATTAGTCTAAGGTGCAGTGCAAAGTTCTGAGTTCACATACAGTGTTTTTGCCTTTGCAGACCCTTATGGACCGATTGTCTAATGCTGAGAATCTTTCCATGTGTGCTTAGTGCACTCAGTAGATGTAGGAACTGACACAAAGACCATCATTTACTCAAGGTTGCCCTCTTTCTTCTGTTATGAACTCCTAAAAGACACTGCTTATCCACAGATGCACTTGCTTGTGCATGTATGTAGGTCTAGGTCTATTTTACCAGGTTAAAACCTGGAGGACCCAGAGATGACACCATATTGTATGGTGCTACTTCTGGTTCTGTCTTTTCCCATGATAAAAATCCTTGCTTTTTTGTGCTTTGTCTTACCTACAACACAGTTATGCTTCTTTCAACATGCTGGAGACAGTTTGGTTTTCCATATTCCTGTCAGATTCCTCTACTATCACAAAAGCTCAGGAAGGTTCTTTTTGTAGCTCAAAGAAATTTCTTTCTATTATTGCCTGGAGCAGCAATATTTGTATACCTGGAAAAGTGGGCAAAGTGGAAATGCACATACAAGAACTTCGAGTTAAAGAGAATTCTACAGCCAGAAATTTTGGGTCTGCAAACTATTATCTGGAATTTGGGTATTTCCTATTTGCTTTCTTTTAGAGTTATCCAACATTCATCAAAATCAATTAATTGCCATGCTTTCATAACTAGAGTTACCAATGCAAAACTGATTGTATGCACCAGCTTGAAGAGCAACAGACCAGAATACCACAGAATCAGCTTTTAAATGTCCTTTTGACTGGAGACTTCTCCATCTTACATTTCATTGGTATAAAATCAGAGTTTACTCTTTTAAACTTGTACAATGTAAGCTTCATATTTGTTTCTAAACAGACTTCTGTGCTCTTTATTGCATATGCCAAAGTCGTAGTTTTACACGTCATCATCAGCATCTTGAGATTTTGGGGGATTTTTGTTGAGTTTTCTTTTTCCTCCTCCAAAAAGTATTTTAAGTTATCTTTCCTCGAATCAAAATAACTTTACATTTTCATGTGACCCGACTGGCAGCAGACTTTGCTGTTTCAGAAAAAAAGAAAATCTTACAAATGGTTGTATTGAGGAAACATACCTAAGGGACTGTAATAAAGACATACTGAAATCAACAATTCTGCATTTTCTCTGATTAAGCTTAGGAAGCAGAAGTGTAATTAATTTTCAAAGCAGTACATTAGGGAAATGCATCATGTTACTTTTACATCATTTTTTTACTGACTGGAAACACTGTGAAGGTTTTTATTCAGGTAAACGATACAGAGAATTGATTGCATCCACTGAAACAAGTATTCATAATAAAACTTAAGCAGCTCAAGCTGACATTGGTTAATGTAGAGTTAAGGAGCAACATAGTGAAAATCTATTTTTGCTCAGAATCCAACTTCTTGGCACTTACAGGAGGAAGATCTTTACTATAACTTCAGTAAGAATGGGCTTCTAGCTGCTTTTAGCTGAATATGTTAAGGTCTATTTTAAAGAGACTATAAAGAAAAACAGTGGCTCTGTGCTCCTGTGGTGCAGTGCAACTCCCACTTCTCCATGTCAGTATGCCTGCCCTAAACTTGCATAAACACAGTGTAAAGGAGGATACCTTGCTTTCAGTGAACTTACCATGAATCATGAGGCCGGTGCTGCCTGCTCAGCGTGGATTTTGTCATTCAACACAATCCCTGGTAGGAAGACTGTTAATATTTCTATAATACAACATCCCGCCCTTTTCAGGGGTTAGGGGTTTAGCTCTAGGAATACAGATACCCATATTGCTAGGGTAGTGAGTGTTCTGTAGACATGTGTTAAAGGGACTCTGCAGTTTACACATGAAAAAGGATATTCAGAAATAGGTATCTGAAGCATTTCACTCCTCCCCAAATCTGGTAGCAAGTTTTTCTCCTTGTCTCTGGAACACTTAAAAGCAGGTGAAAACAATTCTGTTGTTCAGGTTTGAGTTATATATTCCCATTGGAGGTGGGAGAATGGCATAGTCCATTAAATTTAGTTTTTTGTACTCCAAGACAAGAAATACTCTCACCAAATATTTCAATAGGAGAACTTCCTGATCTTCTCTTTGTTTCTTCGATCCACCCCCATTAACCTATCTTCTCAGTTTTGATATTTATGCCAATGAAATCTGTCTTTACCTTGTCTTTAGGATCTCAACCTTAGCCTTAATTCTTCTGGCACCCATGTGGACTGTGGGAATTCCCAGGAAAACAACTGCTCTTGGATTTGAAAGCTAGAAGACAGAATTATTTCAGCTAAAAAATAAATGGATTCACATAATCACAGAAATGGTTTCCACACGAAAACCCAGGAGTTTTATTTTCAGCAATAGCTGGTTTATTCCATTTTTCCGTTATACAGTATGTGAACACGAAAATTTCCCCACCTTTGTCACCGAGGCTGGATGCTTGGGCCACGAATGGAACAAAAGAAAAACTGGCCTTGAAAACGCAACCATTAAAAAATAAAAAAAAAAACCAACAAAACCAACCAAAACCCAAAAACCCACAGAACAAAAATCCCAAAACAAAACCAAACCAAAGTCCAACATCTTTCCTGAAACCAAATGTCTAGTCATGCTTGCATCTTTTCTGGCACTACATATCCTGCATGGCAGCATGTCAAGCAATGTTTTCTTTGTTCAGCTTCCTGTTATATTTCCTTTTCCTTTGCAGTGCAATTGCTCTACGTGGTTTCCCTCGTCTTCAGCTGTGGACCATGGGGGGTTTGAGCTTCTGTTACCTGGTCCTACTCCTTTGGCATTCTGTATGCTCCAACCTAAACACAATTAATTTGGAAAACAAACTTGCATTACCTTAGCCTCCATTGTGGCTGTATCCAGGTGTCTTAGAGAGTGACCCTGTGCTGCTGATAGCTCTCCTGAATGTAGTCAGGATTCTTGTAGCGCTTGTTCTTGCATCCATGCACACTCCTACACGTCTATGCCTGCACCTCTGTCCTCTTTGGCTGTAGTGAATAGTTCAGCACTCTGCAGCCTTCAGAGAGTAGGTGCAGAGACCAGCTTTTCTGCCTTCAAAATTTGACACTCAGAAGAGTTCTGGGCAAACAGAAGATCCAGAGACATATTTTTCTGCTCTTCTTCAGACTGAACAAGCCGGTAGCCCAGCAAATCCATTGCCTCTTTGCATACATTTTGCACTTTTTCTATTTTCTGGTAGGGAAGTGTCTTTCTCCATGCCTGTGATACTCTCAGTGCATCTCTTGACCCAATATCAAAAGCCTGTGCTCCATGACCCTTTCCATGGGTGATGTTGTGGACCCACTTCTGAAGCGCTGGTGTGAAATGGAGTTCTGCAAACCTGTACATCTGAGCAGCCCTTGCTAGAGGGTCTCTGACAATGTCTTCATAGCGAACCAGCAGATACCGGTCTTTCAGGAAGCTTGGAGCGGCCTGACTTCCTGCCTTGTATATCTCAACGTGGCTTTTGCAGATGACCTGCATTGTGTTGTAGGGCCCCATTTCTCCCTTTGTCTTCTGAGACCCCACAACAATGTTACTGTCGCGTTTCAGGTCTGCCATTGTATTCTCTCGGGACCTGAACACAGCCCGAGGATCACGTACCAAGTGAATGATTTTGAGGTTCAGGGATGGATCAGTGAGAAGCGGATAGAGAACTTTCAGGTCAAAGAACCTAACTTCCTTGATGGCAACATGGCTATAGGTTTTACAAGCTTCCTCCACCTTGCTGAATGGATACTTGCCACAGATGGTTTTGCAATTGCCTGCAGTGATTATATCACTGCGACTGAATGAGTCACAGGCAGGTGGGGAACACAAGGCTCGGCTTGTCTCCCACTGAAATAAATCAGACTTTTTCTTCTGGCTAGACATGTAAGCATCAAACACAGACATGTCACACAGAAAGACCGACCTGACTAAGTCCCGCACTGCCATGTGTAAGACTTTGGCACTGTTCTGATACATCTTAACCCAAACATGCCATGCAGGCTCCATCAGGTAGAAGACACTGGGGTGCTGGCTGAAGATTTGTCCAGTGAAGGAGGATCCTGACCGCCAGGAGGAGAGAATGAGGATGTGAACAGGAGAAGGTTTTTCTTCCATATGGGCATTGTTGCTGCAGGGTAGGAAGTGGATAAGAAGGAAGGACAGAACTACCAGAATCAGGAGCACCTGCACTCTTCTAGACTTCAGCATGATTGCAAGGGACCTGCAGAGACAGAGGAAGTTCAGCATCACAAGATGATGAAAAAGGCAAGATGTGATGCATCAGGCTTCTGTGCATCCCTCCGCAGGCACAAGATTTGGGAAAGCTGCCACACTGCTAGTGACACTGTGACAACTACCGCACAAGGTGTCTTTGCAAAGGACATAAGTACTGCAGGGCTGAAGGTTTTCTGCAGCAAATCCACTGTTTGTCAGTAAGCCATTCTAATACAGTCTTAGAAGATACTGAAAAGCTTGTCTGCACTTTTATCAAAGTTTAAGAGCTAGTTGAGTGCACTGAAGTAAGTTGGTACAGACAAATGTGTACTTCATGTACATCATCCCTGGCAATTTTTATGAAGGAAAGATGCAAACCCTCCCTTTTTGCTGAGAATTCAACAGTTCCACATTTTACTTTTGAACACCTTACTCTGACCAATATTTACAATTATTTTTATGCCAAAATGCTGTAAACATACAATGTAGGTTTCCTTTTGTTTGGATTATACTCCTTTTAAAATTTCAGGAAACATTTATTGTCACCACAGGGAAAACTTCACATACCAAAGGAAGAAGCTTGGCACTAGAATAAATCCAAGAACAGTATCTCCTTCAGACAGAGCTTTGTAGGCAATTTTGCTAGAAAGACCCATCTTTGTGTAGGCAGGCTTAACTGCTTACCTGCCCTACTAACCCCCTTCTTAGCCTAAATCCTTTTTAAAGACTGTTCCTTGCTATCCCTCCCTCCAAGCCCACTCATCCTATAGGTCTTTTATGAGAAGATGTACAATACAATGTGCTAGTTGAAGTCAAAGATCTGCCCAAAGATGGGTCCTTGTTTCATACACTAAACCGCTCTTCTGCCTGTGGAGGAGAATGGCTGAATTATTGGAAAATGCCAAAAAATTTTCAAGCCATTGGGGATATGACATGAAAATGCCGATGAAAGAATTCATAGCCTGAATACCAGCTGGCACAGTAATCTGCAGGAAATACACCACTGAAGATGGGACCTGAGGCAAAAAGATTTCATTAAATTTTTTAAAAATACATTAAAGGACAGTTTGCCAATTACTCCTGCCTTGTGTGCTCTCCTTCTGTCCCCCAGCAGTGCCTGACTGTGCCTCAAATACAGGCTGGGTATCTGCAGCATGGGCCACCCCTGGGGACAGAGTCCTTGTGCAGCACTGAAACCCAGGCAGCATGGAGTGCTCCCCATTGCCATCTGCCAGGTTGGCAGTTTAGCTGTGCCACAGTGGAAGCAAACCTCCATGTCCTTTGTATTTTCCAAGGTGAACTAAAACTGAAAAAAATTGTCTGGTTCCTAGTCATGGTCAAGTCCTTCCAGGGGGATGTACAGCAAGACAGGACAGAGAGCAGGGCTTTTAGGGCAAGATGTTAATCCCAGACAGAGCAGCATCCGAGCCCAGGCCCTTACAGCTTTGTACACTGCTTTTGTGCAGTCCACAAATGCATGAGACTCAAGCAGCTATTCCCACACCAAGCAGCAGCCCCCTACACAAGCAGCAGAGATATAAAGTCACTCAACTCAGCTGCAATGAAGACATTGCCTGCCTACTACATGCTTGTCATGCCATCTGGGTCCGCAGTAATTTTGAAGGTTCCCAAAGTTTCCTTAACCTCCTCCTTATGCCCTGCCTCAATTTTCCTCTGCAGCAAAGCTTTCAGACTAATTTGCACAGGGGTTGCCTCCTCCCATGATTTCAGTTCCTCTAGTACTGATGTTTTAGATTTTCATGTAGAGTCACTGCTGCTAACAAACAAGGAACAGTACTAATCTGTGCCTCCAACATACATGCATAAATTGTCTTTTTTATCTTAGTAACCTGCTGTGCATTTGTGTTGATCTTAGGGTTTATAAAGCAGCAATTATAATTTCTCAGAATAAGGAAAATACCCAGCCTGGGTAAGTCTGGTTGTTGCCAACAGGTGCTACCACAATATGGATTTTACTTCAGTAATGTCTGGCAAGGATGAGGCTGTGCATTTAGAGGGACCACATAATTCCTGTCTCCTGGACAAGAAGCCCTCTGATTTTTTTTGGTTAAACAAATGGCCTGTAGTGTTCACGTCTGACAAGGAGCTGAATCAGGTTGCTATTTGGACCAACCCTAGGAAGAGCTGCAGACAAAGACTGTTGTAAAAATAAGTGATACATCAGCTTCTTCCTTCCAAATGAATACAAGCAGTGTTCACCAAAAGTCCTGGCTTCCAAATGAACTTTGATGATATCACTTCCATCTGGCACCATTGATATTGTTATTCTAACTCCTGACAGAGTTCCTGGAATATAGCCAGAAGCTGTTAATTGAGAAAAATTCTGTTGAGCAGACATGAACAATGGCATGAAGGTAGATACCCAGGAAGATTTAAAACCACAGAAATAGTTCTTTCTTTGGAAACCTACATGGGAGTTGCCTGAGTGTGAGAATGAAATCAGTTTGGTTTTGGTTTTTTTTTTCCAGGAAACAAGAATATACTTTTGTTCCAGAGTAGAATAGCTAGATGTTTTAGGTATTTCACAGAGTGACTGCTTTTGCTAGAAATGACCTCATGTGAGACCACAGTTTCAACAGCTTCTTCACTCATATAAGAAATAGTGGTAATTGTTGCCATCAGAAGTCTGTTCCACAGAGAGTAGAAAGACTGAAATGAATTGTGTGCCTTTTGAAGAGGAATGAAAGAGCAGCATCATACTGTACTATCTATCATACATTCCTAATATGAGAGAAATACTAATTATATAACCTTATTTTTCATCACTGTATTTCCCAGTCATGGGATCTGGGATGTTTCTAAACTAAGGTGTTAAGCTTAACCACATTTTCTCTACAGCAAGCATCCACAGTCACCAGTGACGGAATTAATTTCATATTGCAAAAGTGAAAATATGAAGCCCTCACAGAGCTGGAAGTAAAGATCAGCCCAGAATAATTGAGACAATCTCAGCTGCAGAACAAGAAAAGCACACTCTAACAGTGCCAACAGAGAAGAGACAAGATTTTGCTGAGATCAGAAAGAACTGCAAGAATCTCAGGCCACAAAGGATGCAATATAGAAACAACTGAAAAATAAAACAATCCAATGTCAACATGTTAGTGTCTCCCACAGCAAAGGTATGAAAATACTGCCCGAGCAGCTTGTTTCAAAAAAAAAAAAAAAAAAAAGCAGAGTCTTAGCCTTTTCTAGAAACACACAGGGACTTTGGAAAAGCTTGATCCTGGCAAAGAGCAAGTGTTAAAGAAAGCAGCAAGCAGCCCAAGGGAAATGTACCCATGAAAAGCACTCAGCACTGGGCGCCATATCCCCAAATTACACGTTTATTGAACGTGTGCATGTCTCTGGCAGGTGTGAGACAGTTACACCCCAAAAACATCTTCTTCTGTGCAAACTAATGTTGCCAGTCTGAGGGAGTTCTCCAGACATGTACAGGTTCCCCACTACTGTAATGATAGCAGTGTAACAAAGAGGATCTGGACCAGAGAAGCTCCTGTCACTGGTCTTTGATGACACTGATGGTTGCTCACAGTTTTTTCCAAATGCTGCTTCAATTTGGCCTGGTCCATTTCTGCAGAATTAGAAGTCATCTGCCCATTCAGGGGTGAGCAGCTGGCATGACTGTCACTAATGGGAAAAGCTGAGGAAGGGCACTGAATGACTGTCTGGAGAAGCAGGAACTACCCTCTAAGCCAGACCCACAGCTTCTATCTGCAGAAAATTGTCACAGCTTGCTGGCATCAAGAGCATCTACACTAGATACCAAGAAATGGTTGAAAATCTCACCTTAACAAGTCCTTGTGAAGCACCACAAGACCTGATTCAAGCACAGTTGCCTTTGCACGCGTTCGCTGTTGTGGTACACACACCTCCAGGCAGTCACACGAACAGCTGTGCATTCATGTACAGGCGCTCTGCCTTCATGCTGGAGTCTCATACACACGTGGACTTAGCTCCTACCTCCACCTGTGCCTGTCCCTTCCTGTCCTCTTCGTGTACATCCCAGCTCTATGACTGCTCTACACTGCCCGCCTACTTTGACCAGCCTTAAACTAGAAAACTCCACCCTGCACGAAGCAAAAGGTACAGAAATGGCAGTTTCTTACAGGGGTATGTATGAACAGGTGCTGATAGTAAAGGAACGGGGCTAGAAAATTCATGAAGGAGACAGAGAGATACTTTTAACTCCTATTACAAGCTCCAAAAAAGACTGCTGCCTGTAAGAGCAGGAACAGGGATGTCTGTAGAATGTCAGAGCAAAGGACAAACAAGTTGTAAAGAGGACCAGCTTGCCCACCATGACTGTAGAGATAGGGGATGCTTTCTTATTTTTGCTCTGGCTGCTTGTCATGTTGTCAGCAGATGCAGATTCACATAAAATCCTTTCTTAGTCTTTTCTGTCTGTACTTTGCTTGAATGAAACATTTTGGGGCTGGGAAAGAAAACTGTGTGAAAGGACAAGCTGTGAAAGGAGCAGTTGGACTTGGCCTGTTAATGATTCACAAGAGTGCTGGAACTGCAATGGGACTGTGCCAGGTAAAGTAGTGAAACAGGGCAGTACCGGGCTCAAGAGAAATACTTACACACAGAGACAGTTGCTTTGGGTCATTCCTATTCCAGATCTCATAGGTTCTGTCACACAGTCTGAAGAGATACAGACCTCTTAATGGTGTCCTCTTTGTGTTCCCAAGGACCTCACTGTTGCTCTCAGGGCAAGTGGAGTATAGGAGACAGCAAAAGAAAAAATCTGGGCAAGGCTGGTTCTTCCAGCAGGACGGACAATCTGAATGGGGCAGGTCATGTTCCTTTTCACTTGTTGCATTGCAAACACAGATGGTCAAGCCCTGGTAACCCTGGGCTGGGAAACAAGGTGAGAAGTTGGCAGTGGTCCAGATAGGGCCCTGTGGAGGACTGCACAATGTTCAGTGCAATCTGGACTTCTGCTATGTGTTCCCAGGCCCTGTACTGACACACATTATTTACCTGTATGTCATTAAGTGTTAGAAAACCTTTGCAGAGGCCACACCACTCAAGTGGCTGTTCCTGAAGGATTATTCCTCCCTGGCTAACAGTTGCATGAACAGAGATGTATCAAAACACCTGTTCCAGCTGTATGTAGTTTACCCAAGATATGCTGAACCCTTGACATCAATATGTAGGCTTTATGACAGCACTGAATACTACTGTGCAGTCATCTTGTCAAAGGGTTGAGCAGATTTTTCAAATAACCATGTCCCAGTTATTTGCCTGAGCTTTCCACAAGGCATCCTCAGTAGTATGAGCAGTTGCAGAGAGGAGGAGAATGTGCTCTTCCTTGGATTTGAGATTTGGGAGGACAAACTGGTCTGCCACACTGTATTTCCTGAGACCTGCACATTGCGACACTTGAAGGAGGAAACCTCTGGCTCCTGAAAACAAACAACATGCTCCCCCATATGTCTGACTCGAAAGCTTTATGATGCAAAGCAGAAGCGTATGGGATCGGAGTAATCCCAAGCACAAATATAGGCCATGTGGAAAATGGACTGATATTAGTTCTAAGAAGAAGGACTTGGGGGTGTTGGTGGACAAGAAGCTTCACATGAGCCAGCCATGTGTGCTGATAGCCCAAAAACCAGTCATGTCCTGGGTTGTGTGTCACCAACAGCATGGGCTGCAGGATGAAGGATGAGATTCTTCCCCTCTACTCTGTTCTGGGGAGACCCCACCTGGAATAGTGCATGCAGCTCTGGGGTCCTCAGCACAGGAAAGACAAGGCCTGTGTCCGTATGTCCAGGGAATGACATTTCTATTTTCTACCCTCTCTCTGTGGACTCAGAGACTAGTAACCTCTGTGAACTGCCCATGCAATCACACTTTGTATTTCTTACACCCTGAAGAAGTAAGCAATATGTACTGTGCTCCCAAGCATGCATAAACAGATCACACCTGACCCAGTGCAGCAGCAACAGAAGTAGGCTGAGGAATAATGCAAATGGTATAGACTAGAGTTTAACTCCACAGTGCTTATACTGGAGATCCCTCCCTACCTCCCTCACTTGTTATGAACTTAACATACTTTTGGCAGCAACAGGATTCCCTGGCAATATAGGTACATTTAGCTGCATGCTGGGGGAACTACTTTCCTCTGCCATGAACCTACATATAAAAACTGTATTTGGTATAATCACAATTTTTAAAATTAAGACACATGAATCATTTCTCCCTTTCTGCAGTCTTCAACCTATACAAGTTTTCAATATCTGTGCTTATATGACCTGAAGAACACAACTTTTACCAGGCCGATACCTAAAGCAGCTCATGATAATCATCCTGCCAAAATCTCTATCACTTCCAGGTGTGTGATGGGATAGTTCACATTTTCGGCATCTCAAAGGTATGATCCTGGGGAGCTGCTGTAAGAGTCAATGCTGTGTCTATGCATTGGTGAATGTTTCCTTTTCAAAGCAGAGGTATTTCAGTTGTTTTCTGTAGAGGAAAATGAAAATTTATGGCTCTGCAATGTCACCGAGTATGACGCAAAGCTGCAATGTTGCTGTTCACACAAGGGCCATGCATGCTCTCCTGTGCTGATCAGTGTATTTGAGTACTACTATATTGTGTTTTGAAATGCACAGTAAAAACCCTGTCTCTTGTAGTAAACAAACTTGACAGTAATCTACCAAAAACAAACAAACAAAAAAACCACAAACAAACAAACAAAAAAAAACCCCCAAACAAAAAAAAAACTCTCTGTGTCAATTGCTCATTACTTTCAATGGGATGAAGGCAACAGAAGGGAATTCTACTTTCAGAAAAGAGCCTTTTTTCAGTAGAGATGTTGTATACATTCACCCTGGTTGGTCTAGAAGTCATCATTCATAGAGAATGTAAAGAATGCAGCAGCAAGGGAAGCTCCAGAATGCATAGGAGCAGAGGTGCAATGCCTATGTTAAATTCCAATCAGAGCAAGTTCTTTCTGAGCTTGAGCAGATGTTGCTCCATATGCCTTCCAGAACAAGGAAAAATGAGACAAATTACTGATATGGTGTCCTATATGGTGGCATCTCTCCAAGGGCAGGCTGATGTGCCTGTGGCTTTTTTATTGTGTTTGAAGTAAGTTTTAAAGTTATATTTTTATTTAGAGGCAGTTTGAAATAAACAGACTTATCTGAACTGGCACATAAGAACCCAAATATGTGTTAGGCAAGAGCAAGGATACTGGCTGACCTTCTCCCTCTCTCACCCTTGTACAGTTGCAGTATCATTTCCTGTCTTCATTATTATACAGCACTCTAATATCAAGTGGTTGGGGAACAGGAAAATGAGAAAACACAAGAGAAAAAAGGTCACATAATACTTTACCAACACATAAATGAGAAAAATAGTAAAAAAAAAAGTATATATTCAACTTTTGAATTAATTTCACTGGTCAGCTTCTGCCTTCTTTATGTACATATACAGGCTAAAACCAGAAACCAGCACAGGAACTGAAGTGGGAGCAGAACAGCTAGTTTATAATTGAGAGAAACAAAAGCAACAAGCAGACCTGAAACATGCACAGCCCATGCAATACACTGGAGTGCAGAAAACCCTGTGCTAGCACCAACTATTTCTGTCAGATATCCAGGAAATAAGTAATTCAGACTTATTGACAACACCTCTTTGCTTTGGCAAAGCTTCAGGGAACACTGACCCAAGACAAATAAGGAAAACAAAGACAACATATGACAAAGCCAAGGGCTGGTATAGATCTGGGCTCCCAGCACTGTAAGAGCCCATGTCAGAAAGTCAGACCATGAGGAAGATTCTAATGCTTCTGCCCTTCAGGAGGCTCTCCCCAGTGCTGGGGACCTAGGCTGAAGGCTAGTGTAGAACACACAACCTCAGCCTTGTTCTGATCGACTGCTAAGCTTAGCTAGCTTGGTAGGTGCCTCCTAGCTACTGGAACCCTGCTGAGGATGTGTCTTGTGTGGCTGTCCTGTCAATGGCATTGACTCTGACCATGCTAAGCCTTCCTTCTCCTGCAGAGCTCCTCTACACTCTCACACTCTGGTTTACAAAATCCCTCCCAGTCACCTCAAAAAAGTACTCTTTCCCAGCCCACTGCTGCCACCTCCTCTTACATCCACAGTCTCTTCCTGGCCGCTTCTCATGCTTGTGGAAACCTATATGCGCCTCAGGTGGGTAATGCCACCAGAACAGGTCAGCTCCTGTGGCCCCTCCCAGGGAGTGCTGACAAAGCAGCACGCCCCAGGAGAACAAGGTTATGTGCTAGGCCTCACATACAAAGTTTTTCACAGACACCTCCCCTTGGGGTTCCACTGCCATGCACTGCTCAGGCCTTACCTGAGCTCCCAGAAATGCTAGGCTCTGGTTCACCAGGGCCTCCACAATTATCCCCCAGAATGCTTCCTTGCAGCCATCCTGGGTCCAAATCAGTGAAAACCACATCTTCCCACTGCAGGCGTACAGCAAGGCTACATGATGGTAGAGAGCAGGCTAGTGTAGACAGGCTCTTGCAGCTGAAGGCCATGACCCCAAGGCAAGAATACCCTCAGGGATTTCCCCTCTGGTCTACAGACCACCTGAAGGCAGTCAGGGCAACTAGAAGAGGGAGTGGGTAAGGCCAGTGCCAGGAGCTAGGTTACACCGATGTTCCTAAAAACCTGGGGGAACTGATGATCTCACTGCAGGCAGGTGCAATATGTCCCAGCTTGCCTACAGTGCCAGTTTCCCTGTTTGGGGTTGAACCTACTGCCAGCCCCTTTGGAAGCTGAGGACTAGTACACTTCAGGCTGAGAAGCTCCTTCAATTTCCCAAAGAGAGACCTAGGCATGAGGTTGCCTCCTTGCCTAGGTCTCCATATCTGAGGTAAATCACCCTAATCCTAAACATGGCCAGCACAGAAAAGTGCAGATGCACAATGCAAGCCTGTGCCAGGGTACACCACTGTTGCTTCCCAGCTAAGACAGGGAGGATGGCTGTGGATCGGTGTGTGAGCTGGCACAGGCAAGATGCAGGAACAACCACAAAAACACAGATGAAACGCAGAGTAAATTTATTTCCATTACCTCACCAACCAGGGAATCCTCAAAGTAAGACCCAGGCAGAGGTATACAAACAAGGATGCCAGCACTGTGGAATCTAGCCCATGCTCAAGGATCACCAAACCTGCTGTTTTCACATGTATATCAGGGATTACTGCAGGCACAGTTTATACCACTGAAATTTGATCTTTACCACAGCAAAGCAGGAATGTCAAGCATGTTTAGTAGGGTGGTTCTAAGTCTAGCACAGGCCTATTTATATAAAGACAGATGTACCAATTACAAAACACACAAGACTAAACAACAATTAATATAATAGTGTTTTTCTACACTTTGCCTGCAAGACATTTGAGTGTATTTACAATCCTCCTTGCCAATCTTCCCTTACCTTCTCATAATCAGTTTTAAGGGCATTGAGGCAGCTCTGCTAAAGCTCTGCAGATCTTGTCTGAGCATCTCCAAAGAGCAGCTTCAGATCTGTGTCTTGACTTCTTCCTTGGTCTCAATGCTGAAGGGGTTTTCTTTGGCACAGAGTACCTCCAAACTCCAACTTAGGCTAGTTTGTATGGCTGGCAAGGTGCTCTAACCTACACCCACACTATGACACAAAACATCTGTGAGTATAATACCTGAAAAATGATACCAGCACATTTGTGGTTTAATGCTAGTTTGCTATTGCATCAGGGAAAACCTAGGTGTGGTCAAAAGAATATGTTTACAAAAGATGACAATGGAGGATGTGGCCTTGAGAAATCAAAATATCCTGAAATTATGAGGTATGTATATGCCTATGTTGCTGGCTCTCTCAGCCTTCTCAGTCAAATGCTGCTTGGTCAAAAAGAAACAGGATTGTGTTAATTATTGCAGAATATTTGCATGTTAACAGACATCTCTGGGGGGATTCTGAAAGAAAAGGTGTTTCTGAAGGAAAAGTGATCTCAAAGGATCAGCTTTCTCTAAAACCAGGATCTGTTTATTAGTAATGGGGATTAAAGCCACAGAACCTAAGGTACATGGAGAAGAGTTGAAGGAAGCAGATGGTACATGTAGTAGGTTCAAGGTGGCGTAACAATGCAGCAACATTATGTTGTAAAGGTCTCCTGGTCCAACAGACCCTTCACACACCACCCTGCTTGTTACTTGTCAATGTCTTTTCTTAAGCAGTTCTGGTTATCCAGCTCCATTTGAAGGTCTAATGGCACGAAATCTCTGAAGCTGCGTACCATTCACCCATAGCTTCTCTCTCTTTTTGTTCTGGGATTGCTTTCTTTGAAAGGAAAAGATGTAGCATGGACACTTTGACATGTCAAAGACCTTTTCATACACTACTATCTTTCTCATTTAGCCCTCCCCTCTAATAGAGTGCTGGAACCCAGACTTTGTACTGGGAGAGGTAAGGGGAGACAATTAGACTGTTATAGAACCTGGCAGGACTGGCTGGGTGTAATCTAGAGCTAGCTCACTTTTCCTGTCATTGGGGAGGCAGGGTTGATCTGTGGATCCCAACCCTGTAGGAGGACACGTGAACAGAACTGAAGGTGGCAATGTAAGGCACTCCACAAGTTGCCCCTCTGAGAGTTCCAGAAGTGGGTCCTGAGCATCTCACCAGAACACATGTTGCAATGGACATTTATCATCTCCTCCCATTTCCACTGAATAAACAGAAAACAGGCTACCAGTTCCTTATTACTTTGGAGCTGATGTATTCAGCAATCAGTAACCTTGGTGCCGCTGGCATGTCACAAACACCACGTATAGTATGAGCGGTGGGGTGCCACCCCATGATTCACCACTACAGCAGGAAAGGTATGCCAAGCCTTGAGCACTCAGGCATGGCTGGCTCCAGTCCTGGGGACAGTTGCCTCCCTGCAGCAGCAAGCACAGCACCCACTGCTCTGCTAGGGTCCACAGTGGGGGAGGCTGTGGGGGCCAAGGAGAAGGTGCAGACAGGACTGTTCTGTGGGGAGTGGACTGGCTGCCACAGCAAGCTGCCAACATCATCGGGGCAGGAGGGGCTGGCTCCAATCTGTGTCAAGCTTCCAGGGCCCATCCTGCTCTCAGGATTGGTGGGTTTCTTTGGGGGTCTGAATCACTCTCACCATATCCCTGCTGGCACAGAGGATGGCCCTGGGCAGGCAGGGACATGCCTGGTGCACTGCAATACCATGAGGTGAGCAAAGGTGACCCACACAGTGACCAAGCCTAACCTACCACAACAGTAGGACAGTGAAGGACTGCCATGTCAGAATTTTTATTAATAAAAAAAGTTACAATAACTTACTCCCTTTATCACACAAAGGGCTCAGTATAAAGAGCTCTGGCATCCTAAGGTAACACAGGGAAGTGAGAGATGGGTACTTTTCTCTTATCCTTCAAGACAGCAGCCTTCTCCTGTCCCCAGGGGGAAGTGTGGCCAGCACAGGAACCACAGGCCAACAGAGCCTTTGCCACAGGGCCCAACCCAGGAACAACCTTCTGCCCCGGTTTGCAGCTGGTTGACAGGTAGCACAGACCAACACAGGGCACAGATGCTGATTCTGCAGAGACATGGGGGACTGGAAGCAAGAGGATGTGCAAGCTCTAGTGGAGGAGGAGAGAGAAGTGTCTTCTTCTTTCCATAATGCTGAGGAGTCTGTGGAGCACAAAAAGTGAAGCAGCAGGACAGTGGCTGCTTACAGGCAGGGAGAGGTGGGACTGGTTGGAAGCAGCCTTGCCTGCCCAGCTGCTGCCTCATACAAGGTCTAGCCTGACAGAAGCAGGGGGCCAGCTGTAGCTACTTGTCACACTCCAGATCCTGGGCCCCCTCTGCACCCTGGTAGTGCATCTCACAGAACTCCTGAATGCGACTGCAGGCCTCCAAGATCATCTCCTCAGGTACAGTGATCACTACGCGGAAGAAGTTTGGGTACTCAAAGCACTGAAATGAGAAAAGATGAAGCTGGCAGATTATCTGGGATAGTGCCAGTTTTAGAGCCCTGCCTTGGCACCATGAGCTACATCAGCACCTCAGTACAGTCAATGTAGAACAGGAGGGCTTGGTTTTTGCTCCCTTAGATCATTTTTCCTGTTCCAAACAAATCTCCCATCTCCATCTGTGTAGACATGATGCTGTGAGGGGGACAGGCCAGAGGACTTTGAACCATGCAGACCAGACTGTGCAGGGAATGGGCTGAAAGGCGTTAACGAAAGAGAGGCTGGAGAATATTTAAGGCCCTGTCCATATTCAATGTTGGAAGTGAATGCAAGGCACAGATGTTCTCAGCCTTCCCTATGTTTGGAGGGGTGAAGGACTGGAAATAGTCTGAGGAAAGGAACATAGGTGGGAGTACTCGTCTGAGGGAACACCTTCAGCAAGGAAGTGTGGGGGTATATGGATTTCAGGGATACAGCTCTGCCAGGCTGAGAAATACTGGGCAAGCCTGGATTTGGGAAGATCCTGGCAGCCTGACTGAGGGCTATTAGTGAGCCAGAGACTGCCACATACAGCACGAGGAGCTGACAGCCAGCTCCTACACACTATTACAGACCATGGACACTTGCATACACAACTCCCACCCTGTCCTCAGAGCTCAAGGTTGCAAACCCCTACAGTTTCTCCCACCCTGCTTTGGCCTCACAGCTCCTTGGGGCTCTCAGTGTTAGGCTCACCGTGGCTGGCAAGCAGAACACAGACTGCTCTGAGATGAGTCGCTCAGTGAACTCCACATCATTTTCAAACTCCGGAAAATGCTCCATCTCTATCTCAACCTGCAGCAGAGGGATGTAAGATGGCAATCAAGGGCACCAAAACTATCTATCCTTGTTTACATACATGGCCCAATGACTTCCTAGTTGAGAGCAACTGTCTGCCCTGAATTTTTGCTTATGATTTGGGCTGCCTGGGATGCAAGACAGAAACATATAAATGAAAACTGGGCTCCTGAAAAAGCTGTCATTAACTACCTAAAGATAGAATTTCAGTTAAATGCTGCTTCAATAAAAAAACACCTGATAGAAAAGACATAGTAACCAACTAGAAGTGAAAAGGAATAAATAAGACATTGAGACAGAGCTTGGTAGAGAACTCAATATGCATTAATAATCCTGTCATGCAAGAAATAAATTAATGTTTTGGTTTAAAATAAAAATAAATATAGCAAGGTCTAGAATATTATGAACAAAATAAATCCTTGTAGGATGATATAATTGGTAAAATGACATGAACATGGTAAAATCTTCAATAAATATTTATTTTCTGTATTTGGAAAGAAGGCAGCTGTCCATCGCTCACATAAAGACAGTGCTATTCTGGCCATTTGTTTATAGAATCCCAGAATGGTTTGGATTGCAAGGAACCTTAAAGATGATTTAGTTCCAATGCCTCCACTAGAGGCAGGGCTGCCACCCACTAGATCAGCTTGTTCAGGACCCCATCCAGACTGACCTTTCTAACCAAAAAAGATTTGAAACATCTCATTAAAATATTCTTAAACAGGTAATTTGAGAGATAATTTGCTTACATAAGTTCTGAAAGAACTAGTAGAAAACAAAAATAGACACATGACTTAATATTAAATAGACAGTCAGCTACTGTAGAAATACAATAAGTATGCAAGGATCTTAGAGTTGTGCCTCTACATAAAAAGCATAAGCAAAATGACCTGTGTAGCTCTGAGTAAAAATTGAAACAGGGTCAAGTGATAAGGAGTTTTCTATAGAAATGAGTGAGACAGATACTGCAGTATTGTCCAGTTCTGAGTCCACATTTTAAGAGTGAATGAAAAACTGGAGACATTATGATATCTAACAAAATAAAAGGAAAAATAAATTCAAATGTGTCAAAGTGCCATACATTTCTCAATTGAGCTTGATGAGATGAAAAAGGAAATTCAGCACATTATAAACTTTAAAGCAAACAGGCATGCGAAAAGGCAGAAGAAAAGGCAACACCACAAGCAGAAGACAAGCATGCTAGCATGAAGAAGGCTACATCTTCTGCAGGAGGCAGGATATTCTGCCTTGTTTTATAGGGGCTTCCAGTTGCCATTGGGCTTCATCTCCAGGTGAAACAGCCTTGTCTTGAAAAGTACAAATCACGGATGTTCTGTGCAGAAGCAAGTGGGTTAAGTGTACTGGCCTCTGCTCTGTGAGCAGTTAACAGCATATCCTGGCCTTCTAAGGTGACCAAGGGATGCATTTACAGGGCAATTTGAAAATGCACAGTAACAAAGACCTGGTGGAACGTACCAATCTGAAACATTGACTAGCTCTGGCAACCAGATGTAGGGTGACTGTTGGCAATCCTCACTTACCATCAGGTACATAGCTCCAGCAGGCCTGACAGGCTGAAGGCCAGGGATAGCTGATAAGGCAGCATAACAAAGGTCAGCATTAGACTGAAAAGCAAAAAGGAGAAATTTCAAAACAGGAGAAATTCCAGAAAACAGCTCAGTGATTGGAAGCCAAACTCTGGACTGGGACTATGAACAGGTTTGCCTACTGCAAATAAAGGGACAACAAATGCAAACAGCATGGGAGATCATGGCCTTGAGTACAGCAGGTGTTACTGAACTGAGCTCAGAAAGTCAGTACCAAACTCCATCCCCTGGGTCAGCAGCTCCAGCTGCAGAGCTAGGCTGCCTAAACATTATCACAGTCAGTATTAATGCCCGTTACAAAGTCTCCTGCTGTAATTTGATCTGATCTCCCTCCCTTCCAATCTGTGAACAGCTCTTCTTGATCTACAACAGCTTGTTTACCTTGAGGATGCTTAGAGTGTTGTGGTAGAACTCAGGTGGCGTTCGGTGCAAGATACGCTCCAATGCTCCTTGGACAATTGTGCAGGGTCCTAGGATCCTTTGACTCAGTCTTAGAAGGCCATCTCTGATCTGAGAAAACATAATATTTGCAGCTTAGATGATGCTTCCCTAAAGGAAAGGAACAGCTCCAAGCCTCACTTCCTGTATTTCTATGACTGTTCACACCCTTCTCTTCAGTGAGCATACAAAGTACTAAAGAACATTTGTTTGACTATATGCCAGGTTTAGCAGATTATTTACAGTGCCATTCTCTGTTCCTTCGTTTCAGATTGAAATGCCAACAGAAACAACCTTTGGATCTTCCCAATCTGGCTCAAACCAGGCTGGAATACAGATAATACAAGTAAAGCCAGAGCTGTTCCAAATACAACTTTGCATTTCCCTTTGGTTTGTGCCCACAATCCACACTTTCAAAGCGAAGTAGGGACAATCAATATTAGCTTTTCTGCTCACTCATTTGGTCCTCTCTTCTCCCTCTTCCTCTGCAGAGAGCCTTCTAGGTGGAAAGGTCACTGCAGTAGATGGTTGTTCTTGTAACACAGCTGAAAAATAGCCAGATAAAGTACTGGCAGCACTGCAAGGTGCTTTGTTCTTACTTTTAAGAGAAACCATGTAAGAGAGCACATAGACACCAGATATGGACTCCACATGCTGCATAAGCCATGCAATACTTCCAGTGCACACTGGAGCTCTCTGAGAAGTTAGAAGCACAGAAAAAGGAAAAGGCATACATTAATGAGCCGCAGAGAAACTGGGTGAGTTACAGTGTAGATGTGGGTAGAAGACCATGTCTGGGAGCAGATGGAGTAAGGAAGGGACATGAAGCAGGTAAGCACAATTGGGTGACATCCAAGTGAGAGCAAAAGAGCAGTACCCGCCTGTATCAGTTAAAGACTTGGTGATCCACATACTGAACACTCTGCAAGTCTGTTGCCATGACAGCAACACAGCGGTTCTCACCTCATTACCAAAGATGTCTCTCCTGTCATGAATTAGGATCCAGCCCATCCGCCAGCCAGGGACTAGCCATCGCTTTGCCAAGCCACCGCAGGACAAGATTGGCACATTGGTGCTGAGAGTTGCAATGGGCTCATACTTGCAGTCAGCAAATACCTGTGACCAGAGACCGTGTTAGGGCTGTCCCTGCCTCTTACTGTGAGAACTGGGGTGAGCATGAGGCTTAACAAGAAGGGATGCAGGGAAGCAATGGGAAACCGATGGTGAAAACTCACAGCTTCAAAGTATGAACATGGTAAGCACATAGATATAAAAGCAAGCTGTTTGTGAAGAGGAAGAGAGCTGGATATGAGAGGTTCCCCTAGGACTGTGTTCCAAAGGACTGGGAGCTCCAGGCATGGCCCCAGGCCCAGGGAAGTGGAGCTGTCCTTCACCTCTAGAGACGTGGCTGCCATGGCCAAGGATTAGGTACATCAAAAAGGACAGGCAGCATTGCGAGTGCAAAGGACTGCAACGGACGCTCACCATGTCTCCGTAGATCTCATCAGCCAGGATGGGCACACACTGTCTTGATGCCACTGTGGAAGAGAGGGCATTCAGCCTGGCTACTTGTATCCTCCATGGGAACAGACTTGCCCTGCAGGGCCTGGCAGAGTTCTGAGGGAAGCTCTGTCTCAGGGCACAGGATCCCTATCTTCCTTCTACAGACTGTTCATTTGGTGAGCCTAACCACTGGGGATCCCTGCCCTGACTGAGCCTAATTCTGCTCCAATTGGGTGGGGACTGCCAGCACAGCCCTCCCTGTCAGAACAAGGAAGCACAGGGCTCCTGTGAACACTCCAAGTGAAGAGCCAGAGGGGAGAAATGAGCAGTCCAAGTCACACGGAGTTCTTGAGGAAGACACATGCTCTGCATGTGTCTAGATAAGACAGCACCTCCACACTGAGCAAGCCCTCATTCCTGAGGTGGAGTCAGTCAAAAGCAAAGCCCTTGGCCATGGTGCTGCAGTGATTGAGACATGAGCAATGGGGGCAGACATTAGAATGCAACCATGTCCCAAGCCCCAGAAACACACAGGCAGGCTCACCTGCCAGGATCTCCTGGAGGTGGCTCTTGCTGAACACAGAGCCACAGGGATTCGATGGGTTGTTCACAATTAGGCAAGCTGTTTTCTCATCCACCAAAGACTCCAAGTGCTCCAAATCAATTTCCCAAGCCTTCTCTGGCTAGTGAAGTGAAGAGAAAAGGAAGTAAAAGCTGAGGAACTGGACCTGCCACACAAGGTCAGATGTGCCAGGGCACCCAGGGTTACTCATGTTGCCTTCACCCACTTCCCAGGCGGGGCCAGAGTATTTCTGAGAGGAGAAATGTCAAGGCTGCCCCTCCTGGGCCTGCCACTACTTACCAAGAGATTATAGAGTTTGACCTCTATTCCCATAGACAATGCCAGAGTCTTGTAGAGGGAGAAGCCAGGCCGTGGCACCAGGATGTTCTGGCCTGGGTTGGCCAGCACTGCCAAGGCAAGCTCTATGGCCTGGCTGCAGCCACTCGTTAAGATGACATCCTGCAAAGAGCACAGAAAGGTCAGTGGGAAGCACAACCACTCTGAAGTACTCTGGACACACAGGAGTGACATAACATCCAGGCTCAGCTCTGCCAGGGAGAGCTTCTCAGCCAAAAAGACAGTGCCAGGGTCTGACTGAAAGCAGGGAAACTTCAGCTGGTGGAAAGCAAAATCTCTTCCCAGGGAGGGTGGAGGTGAAGGGCTCAGGGAAAGGATGAGAGCAGCAGGAGGCCACCTTGGGACAAGGTGATTTGACCAGCCTTTAGTCCTGTAACTGGGCAGGGAGGGAGAGCTGGGGCAGGACCCCCATGCCCCATGGTCTGCAGGCAGCAGCACCCTGGCTGCACTGAAGTGGAGAGTGCCTTGGCTGGGCACCAGTACCTGGGCCTTCAGTGGTGCCTCCGGGCAGTTGTAGTATGCAGCCACAGCTTCCCGGCAGGACTGGTAGCCTGAGGAAAGACAGTCAGACATGGAAAGGAAGTTTTTATAGATTCTTTCCTTCTTGTTACCAGTAGTGTTTCTTTCTTCTTACCAGTACAAGGCTCACAGCTGCTGTGATCTGGGGAAAGCCCATATGGTGGTGTCCCAGGGTGGCAGAGACTGTCCTGCCTCAAGCCAAGGACCGTGCGGCCCCAAGGCTGGGCCAGGATGGCCAAGAGCAGGGACAAACCTTGGGCAGGGAGGCAAACCCCAGACCCAGCATGTCCCAGGGACAGAACTGACATGAGCAGAGTGGTAGGTAGGCAGGGAGTTTTCTGAGCCAGAAGGAAGCCAAGACATGGCTTTCATTGTTTAAGGATAGCACTGGGGCAGCCCTCCCTGTCACCAGATGGAGGGTCCCATGATACAGGCATGATTTATGTTCTGTGCATGCTTTTGGCACTAATTGCAAACAAGGCTCAGGGTGTCAATGAAGTCAGGGAGCCCAAGGGAATTCCTGGTTAAGACAGATCAGAAAGGAGCTTGGCTGTAACCCATGGCAGGGACACACAGTCCCAAGCCCTTCTGGGTTCTTGATAACCTGTCTGCCCCAATGGCTAGGGCAGCAAACAACTTCTGCAGGATCTCTGGGCCTCAAACAGCCACACAGGAAAGAGCACACAGGTGTATCTGGGGGGATACATATACTTGTGTGTTCATGTAATTGTTGGTGAGGACAGCTGTAGGGAGCTAATGGAAAGATGTCTGTGGGCTCCATACACCTGCTGTGGGGTAGGAGCTGGTATATGACTTCATCCAACTCTCACTGGATGAGCTTTGTCAACTTACCAACAGATGGAGCATAACCATTGTACTGTCCCGAGTCCAAAACCTCCTTCACAGCCTGTGTGACCTCATCATTTGTGGGAAGGTTTCCAAAGACCGTCGGGTCTCCTTTTCAAAGATTGAAAAAACAGTCAAGTTCTAGCTGATCTCTGACAGGCACAGAGCTGTGTGGTTGTCTGACCTATCCCTTGGTGTTCGCACAAACTTTGTGCTTCAGAGCCCTGCAATCTCTCAGCCACACAGCTGATCCAAATACCTGGAGGCTTCAGCCACAGGACTATGCTTACCTAAGGACAAGGAGATCATGGCTTTCTTTGGGTTGGGTTCCACCTTCATGCTGTCTACAATGGCTCGGACAGGATTGAAAGTCTTCTTTGACATTTCAGAAGCCCTGACAGCCCATCTTGGCTTCCGACCCTTCACCTTCCCTGGTGATATGGTGCTCCCAGTGTTCTTGAGATGAACATCTAGCATAGGGGCATGATCTCCATGGCCATTCACTTGGATCAGGTATGAGTCCATCCTGAGAGCTGTCAGTGCAAAGTGAATTTCCTGGGCTTAGTTAACACATGTCAAACAAGAAATATTGTTTGGGGTTGCATTTGGGGATGCAGCCCATAAGTAAAACTTCCAAAAGCTGTAGACACTACTTACTGCCTATGGACAAAGCAGCAGCAGCAAGTAGGGCCACATTTGGTGCCAGGATGTAGTGAAACCCCATGCATAAGTGAGAGAGCAATACAGTGGGAAAGATTAAGGCACTTCTGTGTGTTAGCTGCACCCCTACCTAGCATGGAGCTCCTGCACTGAGGAGGAAAAAGCCCTGCTAAAGCCAGACGGCAAGAATTAGCAGTATGTTGTAGTCACTGCTTGACTGCAGATTCAATATTCCACTGACAGAAGGACCAGGTCACCCACTTTCTCTGCCCAGCTATCAACTTGTACACCTCAGCCTGCAAACACAAGGGCTGGCCCACTATGTGTTCTCATATACAGTATGTTCCTCCAGACAGAAATGCAGCACTATAAATCAAATATCCGATGCCAAAAAGGTAGTTCTTCTTCAATGTTATCAGGATGCACTGGGCAGTGGCAGGATAGAGGTCAGACACTTACTTTTACTTCTGTCAGCAGAGAACAGCCTAGCCCAGAGAGTCTAGAGCAAAAGGCAATGCTTAGGAAATGGAGCAAGACTGGTATGGCCAAGAGGGAAATCCAGGAGGCAGCACTGCCCCAAAGAAAGGGCCTGTAGTTCAACCTGTAACTGAGTAACAAGCAAGGCACAGCAGAGGAACAGCTGCCTCCAAGACCTAAAAATGGACACAAAAGTGACTTAACACATTCCAGCATGTTATACCCAGAACACGAGCTAGACCAGGCAGGAAAAGCCTAACTTACAAACTGATAATGACTCAGGGATTTCCACCTGCAGTTTAGGGATAGGGCACAGAAGAGGCAGACCTCCTGAGCCACAAAGTCTGTTTTTGCTAATACTGGCACACTACCTTGTAATCCTGCCACAAACTGCTTATGCTTTCTATTCTTTCCTATTTCTCTGCTCCACTGAACAGCAATTCAGTAAACAGTGGCCCTTTCCTGTTAGCCCTTTCCTGCATAGCCCCACACTTGCAGATACAGCACAGCTTCCTCTTCCTTGATGCAGAGACTGAGCCAGAAGGGCTGTAGTGTTGTCTGTTCAGGCAAGATTTGCTATCTGAACAAATTTCTCAGTGTTTCAGTGAAGTTTGCACCTAGAAATTCCCCATGCTGCTGCAGTTACTCTACCAGCAGTGCATTATTAGGCCATTTATAGCAACCCAGGCTGATCTAACAGGGTCACAAAGCAAGACTTCAGCTTTTGTGCTAAAACCTTCTGCGTTTCCTTTCCACCAGAAGAAAGTCAGCTGAAGAAATATACAGCAGGGCTGCAGAAAAAACTGAGCCTAGAAATGAGCCACGTATCTCAATTCAACAGCTGGGCTGTATCCCAAATATGTAGTTTGTCCTAGTAGAGCCCTTACACCACCCGCACCACATGGTTCTTCTGAAAAGGGGAGCTGTAGACACAGGCACAATAGATACCTTCAATGTAGGGGAAGAGTTCCCCACTACCCACCTGAAAGAAGCAAGGCACCAGAGCACAGCACTTTACCTTCTACAGCACAGACAGGGAGACACCAACAAGCCTGGAGGTCCAGTCCCTAGTTTTCATCCAGGACAAATCTCCTTGAGAGGAAAGTCCCATGAATTTTTGCCCATGAAATAATCCCCAAAACTGGGCGTTGAGACTGAATCATTTAGCCATTGGCTCACAGAGAGGGTTGCTCTCCCCACCCAAAAATGACCTCTCCTCCCCTTTGCAACTGTAGTCACTTCAAACACCTGCAACATGGTTCTGCATTAACTCTTTCAGGGGGCAGCCTAAGGACACAGCTTGGCTTCCTGGCCTGGGCTGCCATCCTTTGCCACCACTTTCCTCAGTCTGGAGGAGGCAAATCTGCTGGAGGCAAATCTGCAAAGTCCAGGTATTCCAGTACTAGCACCTTGTAATTCGCAGAGAGTGGATTGATGGACCATAAAGCTTGAGGAAGCATCAGTCTGTCCTGACCTAAGAGTTTCTGGGATCCCAATGCACCAGATGACAAACACCAGTTTGTGGCTTCATTACAACTGGGACTCCTCTTCCTCAATAAACTAAAGGGAGGAAAGCACTTCTCTAGCCAGTGTTTTGGAGGCACCAGGACCTGAAGGACTAAAGTAAGCTCAAACTGTCAATGGTTTGGAGGGGTTTTTTTTTCCTTTCCCTTTGTTGTTGTTGTTGTTCTTGTTGTTGTTGTTGTAAGACCCAAGTAAACTCATAATTCTGGCAGCCATCAGAAAACATACAATTCTTACAATTCTTCCCTCTTCAGTGGGACTACAAACCACACATGACACCATTCCCAGAAGGCCCTTTTTTTTGCTAAGTGATGTGAACCTATGGCTTCCTGCCTCTTAATTCCTGCATGGCTAGCATAAATGAGAGACACCTGCACTCTACCTGCCTTCCAAGGGCTGCTCCAAGTGTTCCCTTATTGCCATGGCAGCAAATGGCCAGAGACTGAAGAGTTGCTCAGGAACAAGAGGTACTTGCCAACCTCTGAGCAGACTGCTGATGCCTTCAGTGCAGAGGCCAGTGGTCACTGTGAATTTTACATGTTTATACTTGCACCTGAGGAGGTATAAAGAGCCTTGCATTCAACCCATGCTCACTACACAACCATCAGTAAAGCTGCACCTCCCCAAGTGACATGAGTGGGCCCTTCCCTCAGTGCTGTGGTTGGGCTGACACTGCTGGGGAGCCATGACCTGCTGTGGACCCCATATTGCAATGGGCACTTCTGAAGCCACAATGGGGACCAAGGATTCAGGGCTGGAGGCAGGTTGAAAGGCAATGGAGTGCAGACAGCAGGTCTAGCCAGGATCCTCAGCCTCAGACTGGAGGGCAGACTTCTTACTGCAACTAGCCCCAAGGCCTTTGGACAAGGAATAGCACCTTTCAATAGCACCCTTTCACAGAGCAACTTCTTGTATTGGAGCTGTTTGGACTGTCTTCTGCTGAGGGCTGCACAATTTCTCTCTTCTTTTGACTGGAACCTGACATGAGTAACCTTTGGAAGTTTGTGCAGACCTTCTCCAAGCACCTACGGGTTATTTTCTCACTTCCCCCAGCTGGCCCCATCTCTTGCCATGCTGCAGCCCTGGCAGGGTTAAACATGGCATTGGGAGCCCTCAAGGACGATGCTGTGTGTTCTGCCTAGCAACAATCCCCAAACTGACGCAACTGGAGCTCTACCCGTCATACTGCACACAGCAGTGGGGTTCAGGGGAGGCCACAGTGGAAGTCTGTTGCCAAGGTGGGGAAAATGTGGCTCTGGAGACATGGGAGGCTCAGACACAAAGAGGGCCTGACAAACAGTTGCTTGAGGAGAGCACAGGCTCCAGCATTGCTGCACTGACAAACCTGTCTCTGTCAGACTGCAGGTGGGTCATACACAAGGATAGTTTTGCCAATTCAGCGTGCACTGAGGGGTGCAGGGACAGACACCCAACTAGTACTCCGCATAAAAATCCACCAGGGTCGGTAACAAATCACTTCACTTGATACCTCCTTATATTTTGCTTTTATTTCCAGCAATTTATGTCTACTCCTTTCACACATTGGTACAGCACCAGCCAGTTCAGGTTTTGTGTGTATCCTAACCTGTTTGGTCTCTACATTCACACTTGAATCAGCTTTTAATAACCAATTATATGATCTTTCCTTTCTCTTTTTTTTTTTTTAATCAATTTATTGTTAAGGTCTCAGATGAGCAAACAGCAATAAAGCCTCCATGTCTCTCATGAATGTTGTGTCTGTTCATTGATTTAACAGCATCATTGTAACACTGCAGCAGGTTTTCTGGACACAAGGCACAAACCTGACAGGTCATACAGGCACCCTGAAAATGCATATATTCAGAGTTAAAGCTGTCTGATGATGTAGGCATGGCTACTGTGCCAAACCTGCATGTATCTGCATGAGCCTCTGATCAAGTGATGGTGATGTTTGTGCCTCCAGCAATCTTAATTGCTGAAATGGAGCATAAGCACCTGTTACCTCTTTGCACAATCAGAGCAGAAAAATCAGCTCCAAAAAGCCCAGCTACACTCTCCAAAGCTGTGCAAACACCATGTTTAGGAGCCAGAAAGATGGCACAATCCACAAAGAGTGGCTCAAAGCCAGTAACGGGGTAATTTAAAAATTTACAGTAGCTACAGTTTATCTATCTGCCCGTATTCAGGATCAATTTTGATTTGATCTCAGAAATAAAACTCTGAAATACATTGAAATTGCACAGTCTAGTTAGGGATGCCTATTCTGGAAAAGCATCCTGTGTACTGCAAGGGGTTTGCAGGATGCTCTTGCCATCTGTGTGAGCTGGGCTTTGGAAAGCAGAGCATTGGCATCTAGGGACTGTCTGGTCTCTGCATTTCTTTTGGAAGGGAACAAGGTGGTTCTCACAGTACACAAATCGAGGGTATTACAGGAGGGAAAGTGTCTTCCTAGAAGTCTCCTCTGAAAACCCTGGGCAGATTGAAAACAGCTGCATTAACACACCTTAATGAGCACCATCTCCTACTATTTGCCATTTCCCTCCATCAGGAAAACTAGGGAATGTAAATGCCATGACTATGGCATCTTGTGTGCCTCCCACAACACCAGCATTTAAAAATGCACTGCAGCAGCCTGACAGCAGCTGTGCTGGGCACAGCAGACTGCACTCCCCACTGTGGTGCTGGGAGGGGGCAGAGTCCAGCAGGTACGGAACCATTGCTTGCTCAGGCTGGGCACTGAGTCCATAGGTAGCACATTGAGAGACACAAAGTGCACTCCAGGTTTGTGGGGAGTTGGAAGCACCAGTGAGCTACAAGCCCAACAGTCACAACAAAAGACTTGCAACTCCTGTTACAGATGCTGAGAGAAACGTTCCACAAAGTTCGAGTGTTACTTGTTTCTGAGTACAGGCACAGTGAAAGAAAACATCTTGTCCAGACTTGTGTCTGTTTACATCCAGGTAAATATTATCCAGGTAAGTGCATATCCTGTGTTTGACTTATGACTTCAGAGACTTGAGCTGTTGCATGATATGTCATAGCAGCTGTCCTCCAATGGCCTTGGAGCCACTGGGGCAGTGACCACCTAATGGGGGTGATGTGGAAAGGGGCACAGTGGCTTTGTGGAGTGAGATGACACTGTGAGCTTATAGTGAGTGGCGTGGGCAGCACCAGCACTTGTTCTCGCAAGAACACAGACAGGCCAGCCTTCTCATGACTGAATTACAGCCCCAGTGATGGAAACCTACCATCTGTTGACTAATCCACTCCTGCAATAACTGTTCATATCCTTATCAAATGGTGGAGTTGGAGTGTGTGCAAGAAACACTGAGGGTGCCTAAAAGAAATCCCTTTTGTTTCAAGCTAAGCTCTCTGTTTCCTGACCATGCCAACAGCAAACAGAATGAACAAAACATTTCTCTGCTCTTGACAATAATTTTTTACAAGTGTGCAAGTTGTCTAGACACCTGTCTATTAACAACCTTGCAAGCTGTTAACAGATGCTTGTTATTTCAAATGAGATGTCTGTGATCAATCTTTTTCTCAGGGGTTGTATTTCTAGACATTTCTTTTGCTTTCTTCTGAATCCCCTCCAGTTGATCCACTTGCCTCTGGAAATACAGTGTGCAAGACTGAGGCCAAGCCAATCTGAAGTGAGGGCAGAAGAATTTCTTCACATGTCCTATGTGACATTCCTGTTCATACACCCTAGAAATGTTAGTTTTTTCGCAACAGGATGACATTGTGGACTTGAGTTCAGTTTGTCATTCACAGTAACCTCCAGTTCTTTTCTACAGTACTGCTCTATCGTCATCATGCTGCACTCATTGTCCCTGTGATTATTTATTTATGTGGGACAGTCAATAAATCTGGTTGTGGTGTTCAGCAGTGAATGTGCTGCAGCTCCCAGCTGCTTAAAACTGGAGACATATGAGGCAGCTCATTACTTGCTCCTACCACTTTACCCTCCAAGTTGCCAGGGAGGGCACTGAACCAGGTCAGAGCTCTTGGTCCATGGCAAGCCAAACCAGATCCTTCCCTCCCTAAGCACAGCAATGATATCAGAAGTAGCCAGACACAAAGAAGCCAAAAATAACAACAGTAAAAAATAATTACAAAGAGAAGTCAAAACAGTAGATTAATATTGGTATCAACTTCCTATTGCTCTGTTCTGCTAACTGGTATTTGTTGCAGTGAGAACAGGAACCCAGAAGATGATGTTGACCAAGTTCAGCTACAGTACTTTGAGCAGGAGTGAAGTGGCACAAAGCGTGTTTTTAAGGTTTCTCATTATAGCAATAGAAATGAAATAAGACTCCTAGAGTATCTTGAAGTTTGTACCTCACTTTTTAGCAGCAAACACTCTAGTAAAACACTGAACACATCTCCAACAGAGCAATACTTCCTGTCTCTGAACAAGTAAATCACACACAAATCCAAATAAAGCTTTATCTCAGTTTGTTGGATGACCAGCAGCAACACTATGCATAAGAAACACTTATTTCTTCCCTTCTTGTGACTCATGTTTATTCAACCTAGTTCTTCGTGTCCCTTTCACATCAGTTAAAAGCTCTACTAAGAAAAATGGCACTGTGCATGACCCTAAAAGTTCACAAAGGGTTGCTAAAACTTTTAAACCTATCCAGCAAGGAGACCTGCTTTCTGGCACGTCAACATGAGTGATGCAACATATGGTGATGAACAGGTGTGTGCAACAGCCAAACTGCTGAGCACCTGCACTATCTCCAGACTCCTTGTCCTAAGCTCCCTATGGATTCTCCATTTTCTAACTTAGCACACAATTTCTGTTCCCTATATCTGAACTGGGCATTGAAGCAATGGTTCTCTTGTTTTCCTTCTCTCTTACCTCAGCCAAAGTAAATTTTAAGATGCATTTTCAGGTGTCCAGTCCTTTGTGGAATCAGGTGAAGTGTTGAGGAGAGTGTTTTCCGACAGTGCTGAGGTGCAGTTTTTAGGCTTTTCACCATGTAAGTCTATAGGGTTATTGCTGTTGCTCCTGTAGAGACAGAAGGGTGAAACAGTCTTACTGTTGCCACAAGTCTTGCAGATGGAGGAAATGTATTTCTGCATCTTAGAGACAAATTTAGAATATGTGCTTCTAAGGGCACATATTCAGGTACTATGTCTGAGACCTTACAGTGTAACTGCTTTCCCAAAAATTTGTTTTCCTAAATGTAATGAAAGTATTTCTTTGCAATTATTTTGCTGTAAAAGCAAAGAGCTTTTACAGGCACTGTTTGGTCAAACTCTTGAATAAAAGAATTTGCTCCGAATGTGGAGTTTTCTGTATTTCCAAATTGTCCTGCTGTTTACTTTTCTCCCTTTCCTGAATCAGCTCTGCCCTTTCCAGCCCTGAGAAATTGTACATGGGTGAGATCCTGGACACTTGGCTTCACTCCAGCCACTACCAATAACCACAGGAGTAATTCATCGCCTCCTCTGCTGGCAGGTGATGGCTGCTGTGCTAAGGGGTCTGCCAGGATGGGAGGACAGACTGGCAGCAGGACATTACTGTCAGTAAAAAAGTCCCATCATATAGTCTGAAGTGGCCTCCGGCAAAAAGACACAAAAGGGGTCTATTTGGTTCTATATGCCTAAATATAAGGTAACATATATAAAGAAAATTACCTGAACGTGGTCTGCCAATGGCTGAACTGGAACCTGACAGCTGCACTGCAGGACAGATCCCAAGGTGTTAGCGACTGTATTTGGAGACAGAGGCTCTGTGCTGGGGCAGCTGGAGAAGCAACAAAATGCTGTGTATTGCCAGGACAAGACAGAGACAGTTGTTTTGCTGACGTAAATTGCTGGTCCACTTGTGTCTTGAGTGTGCAGTCACTGCATCACAGGATGGGTTTGGGAAGTTAGGGCAGGCCCAGAGAAGCTGGGAGTGGAGTTGCATAAGGGAACAGAAAGGCACAGATGAAGTTTTCAGAGGAACGAGGTGGCAGAAAAGCTGAATAAGAACACTCACCAAAACTCGCAGCACAGGAAAATGTAGAACTTGTACAGTTGTGAAAATTTAATTAGTTACATTCAGTCAGTTTCCAATGGGTTCTAACAAGTATGTTCTGTGGCAGGTGAAAAAGCTCGGCACGTTATCGCCACAAGGGGCTGCGGGGACAGCGTCCGTGGAAGCGCCGGGGAGCGGCCGCGCACGCCGGCAGCCGGCGAATCGTGCGGAAGTGCCAGAAGAGCGCGCACCTGCGCCGGGGAGCTGAGCGCCTTCAGACGGGGCAGGGCCTGGCCCGCTCGGAGCTTCCACCACTTCGGAGAGGCGCCGGCGGGGCGGAGGCGAGCGGACAAGACGGAGCTCACGGCGCCGGCAGTACCCCGGGGCGGCCCGGCCCGGCCCCCCGTCCGCAGCGCCGGCGGAGCGGGGCCGCGCCGGGCCATGGCGGAGCGGGGCTGCCCCCGTGCCGCGCGGGGGGGACGCGCCGGGGCGGGCCGGCGGTGAGGGCAGCGGGCGGTGAGGGCAGCGGGCGGGCGGCCGCGAGGGGTCCGGGTCCCCCTCGGGGCTGAGCGGACCGAGCTGGTGGGAGCGAGGGGCCCGGACGGGTCACGGCCATTCCTGTCATCTCTCCTCAGCGCCGTGCCCGCGCCGGAGGCAGAGGGGTCGCGGGAGCGCCGCCGCTGCCTGTACCTGCACACGGGCCGGGGTGAGCGCGGCCGGCGGGAGCCGCTCCCTCCGTCGCGCGGAGCGCAGCGTCCGGCCCGGCTCCCTCCCGGGCGCTCCTCTGTGGCCGCAGACTCACCTCGGCCTCCCCTCCAGCCTGGTGCCAGATGGTGGAGGTCCTGCTCGCCGCCCTGATCCTGGTCTGCAGCTCCGTGTCCTGTGGCTCGGCGGGAGGATACACCGGCCTCCCCGCCCTGGGGGGCATCTACTACTACCAGTACGGCGGAGCCTACAGCGGCTTCAGCGGGGCGGATGGGGAGCGAGCCCGACAGCTTGATCAACGTTTCTACTTACTGAAGCTGCCTATTGCAAGGGCAGCGATGGTCGTGGGAGGGTGTCTCCTGGTCTTCCCTTGTGTTCTAATTTTGGTTAGTGTTCTACAGGTCCCGCGGCACTTCCCAGCATGGCTGCTAATTGAATGCACCTTGTACATACTGATTGCAGTTGGCACAGTGCCTGCTCTGTACTATTTCCTCCATTCTCTGCTGAGCGTTTATAATTCATCAGTGTGCAAAGAGAGAGAGCAGCTTTATCAAAGCAAAGGCTATCAGGGCTTCTGGTGCAGCCTGCATGGGGCAGAGATTGCTGCTGGCCTATTGGGCTGCATGGCTGCCATGGCGTACCTGCTCAGTGCAGGCATAGCTGTCAGAGATTACAGGACAGTTCGTGAACAGAAACAGAAGCCACTGCAATTATAAGAACTTTCAAATGATTCCTCCACTCCAGTAATGGTCTTGATTTTTGCCAGTCTCCTTACTGAGATGAAGCAGTGTACTTTCCTTTCTTGGGGACAGTAGAGCCTTAATGCTACAGAACACTCACCAGGCTTGTATAGCTCTAAATATGGTAGAGTCAGGCTATTCCTAACTTGAATTTGCATTATTGAGTTATTAGTGTCTCAAAGCTGATGCAATGGATTGTCTGCTTCACAGGCAGCCTTTCCACTCTCAGGTGTCCCCTTCTCCAGTGAGACCTTGATACAAGTAGTGCCACTACATGCATCTGTCAATCAACAGCTTTTTGTAGCTGAAATTGTCTTTACAAAAGGCATGTGACTTCACTGAGAAAAGAGCTCTTAAAAACAAGTGACTGAGGCCAATGGTCGTGACAGCTAAATATTGCTTCCTTGTAGGTCTCTTGGAATCAACAGACCAGGGTGAACATGACATTTATAAGGCCATGAAAAAATCCTGAAAAAACCTCTCAAACTCAGTCTAACTTGTGATACAATGCCTTTTCAAACTCCTGGAGAGGGTTCATTTATGTATGAAATGGTCTTTTTATATAACTTCTATACAAGAGTTTTGCTTAAAAAGATGCCCTGGATTAGGATAATCAGACAAAAGCTTTATGAGATCAAATGGATGACTGAATATAGAAGTATATTGTTTTTGAAATACATTTTCAATGTACAAGTTGGAAAAATGAGATGCTGTTGTTTTTTTTTTTCTTGAAAAACTTTTATAGGAAATTTAACTGGGAAAAGTAGCACTAGAATCACCAACTGATGTCTCAAAATGAAATGCCACTTCAGATTATTGTCCACTGTGTGCACTGCTCATATGAGGATGGAACAACCACAGTCTCACAGAAGAGTTCTGCCCATATTAAAAGAACTAAACATAACAGAAACATGCTTTGCCTTGGATATAGCTCTTCTTTCACTGGCACAAGTGACTAAATCCTCACAATTACCAAAACCATGGAACACTATTAGAACTAGAGACATTAAAGTAAAACAGGTGCCAAGTAGGAACACAGTAGGTGCTTTGGGGTTTGTTTGACTTCGTTCATTTTTAGTTCGTTTTTTTTTGGTTTTTTTTGCCTTTTAACATCAAGTGTCTCAGCACAGGAATTTTACAAGGACAGTCCATTGTTGTACTGTTTCTGTTAACATTTCTGTATTTCCTCTTGTTGCAGCTACTTCTAGAGCTGTGCAGTGCTACTGAAATCAAGTTCACAGGGCAGCATTCCTCTAGCAGGAAACAGAAAGCTGCCTTAATAATTGGTAAGCCTAATTCTACTCTCACAGTGTTCTGAAAGAAGTTTTTGTATGGAAGGCTGATGAGTGAAGCAGCACATAGAGCTCAGTGAATAACTTGCAGCACAGCTGCTGCTAGACACAGCTACCTTTGACTGGGATATTGCAGAGATTTTTTCCAGCACAGTAACAGAAACAGAATAAACTCTTAGATGAAAGTAAAAATCTTTATTGCTAAGTCAGCTGAAAATTCGATGCAAAAATACTCTTCCTTCCTGTACCTCTCTATACATCTGAATAAAGAATCAATGGACTAGGGTTTTCCAACAATCTTACATTATTTGCCTTTCCAAAGCAATAGATAGGCCATAGTGCTGAGGGCACATTCATTGGACAACCTACTCCCATACACAATAAAAACAGGGATCATTATAGGTGCATGCTAGAGTGGGATACAGAAAATACTTTCCTTTAACAAAAGCATGAAAAAGTATTATTTAGTAAACAGTTGGTACACTGCAATATTTAACATGCGCCAGGTCATATGAATCATTTAAAAAAGGTAATATTTTAAAATGTGAAAAAAGAGGAAAAATACAGTTAAGTCTTTAGAGAGCAATAGAACAGCAGACAATGATTGCACAAGACCAAAGAGGTGATCTTCGTGAAGAAAGGCCTTTGGCAAGTGACACAAAAGCCACCACAACTGTCTGGAAGGAATGCAGAAACCCCACAGGTCCAAAGTCTTAGGTGTGGCTGAAGGTCCTGTGTACTACAAGAAAGATTTCAGACTTCACAGCAGCTTGTCCCCAAAAGACGGAAATACTTTACTCCTTGGAACAGGATGTTACCCTCCTGTCTAACTGAAGAATCCAGTCTGGTGTGAACAGTCTGTGATGCTGCCTCCACTGGGCCTGTTCCTTGTTCTGGGGCTACTCAACTTGGAGGCTATCTCTTACCTTCAACATGTGGGCCCCTGCTACCCACCACTCAACATAACCTTTATGGGTTCCTTTTACAGAAGCCTTTCTGGACAGGACAGGACAGAGTAGTGCCTTCAGAGTACCTGTCTCAGCAAGCATGCTTATCAGCAGAGCCAGAATTACTGAAGAGATGGACCAGCAACCTCCTCAGCCTTACCTGGCTGTGGCTGTGTGCAATGTGGGAGGGCTTGCATTGCTCAGCAGGGACAATACAGCCTGAGGACCTCAAGGTGAGAACCTCTCTCTAACAGCAAGTCTGCAAATGAGTGGGACATGCTCAGTGATGTGGTTATGTGATAATCACATATCTCTGCAAACTCAAAAAAAAAAAAGCAGGGAAGGGACTGGAGAACAGGAAGATAACTGGGAAGACACTTTCTATACCCTGCTATGAGTCCTTCAGTAGACTTGCTGTTTCATACCTGTTCCGCTTACAGCAGTGCTCCTTGGGAGCTTGAAATCTAAGGTAGTGTTAATAAATAAAGTAGGGGAGACATACAGGGAGGAAGAAAAACAAAAAGTAGTGGAGGGAAGCACTCTTTTCTATGAGTTGTCCTCACCAGACAGATGAAGATAACCCAGCCACACCACTGTCTGACCAATGTCAGAAAAAAAACCCATTTCTTTGGATGACAGTGACCTTGAAGCATGTCTCAGCAGTTGGAATCTTGTGTTAGAAAATCCAAGACATTTGCATGAAAAAATTATGCCAGTGTCTTTGCTGACACCCAAAACTGGCCTAGGAAAAAGCAGCACTTTTTGTGATGAACAGGCACTATTTTTAATGCATGAAAAAGATTTTGAATGACTGAAGAAAAAGCATCACAATGCTCTGGCTGAAATGGAAAAGGAAAAGCTTAATCCTTGGAAGAAGCACATGGAAAATATGCAGAAGGTGCTTGAGGACACCAGCACTTAGTCAAACAGAGAAAGCCTATTCGGAACAGGTAAAGTTAACTCAGCCTGTGCTGCCTAGAGTCCATAATACCAGCTTCACAGGTATCTGTGGATTCTGCCTAGAGTATAAAAAAGATAACAAACCATGTCTTCCATGACAGTTCACACCCATAGAAAACAGGAGCTGGCTGCATTTAAACTCCCTTTTTGCTTCAAAACCAGAAACAGCACCGGAGAAAGTCTAAGTAGGAATTCCTTCCATTCCATTCTGCAACTACCTCTAAGAGGTACAGTTCAGAAATCTGCATGCTCCATTGCAGAGCTGTGTTTTCCTTAGTCTTTCAACACTGAGCTAGGTAAGAGCCATTCATTACTAACTCCTTGTGTCAATTCTGCACACAATACTACTGATTCAAACTGGCAAGGACACAGTGGACTTTCCACATCAGTGCAAGAAATAGAGACCTGATTTGCATTCATATGTGCTACTCAGAGTGCAGGGCTTGTCAGTCTTACTCAGAAATAAGGGTTTCTGCATCAGTCCCATACTGAATGGAAGTGTTCTACAGCCCTTTCAGATAGCAGAAACTGTGAGGCTAGGCATAGATATTTGGTAAAATTATCATCAGTGACAGACTCAAAAGTTGCAATTGAATACATTGGGATGAACCTTTCCTGCATACTTATATGATGATAACATGAAAGAGTTTCAGGGTTTAGCAGTTGAATATTTTCTGCTGTTTTTCCTCTGCCTAAAGGATTCAAATGCTGTTGTTTCTGTGATTTTAAGAATTAGCTTCAACCTCCAGTTCCAAATGAAACAGGTGTTTAAACAACAAAAAATTGCGAGTTTAAACTTTGCAAAAAATGAGGTTGTTTCATGATTACACTGCAACTAGCACAAAGTATATCCTAAAATGTTGCTCCTCGTGCATGATAAAAATACCTTTTTTTTCCTAGTGAGAAGAAATTCAAGGTGCTCTGAAATCTCAGTAAAACTCCATTAGATTTTGTCAGAAGAGCAATATTGACAGAATTCCACAAATAGTCTGCATACTATTTCCTTCTGAGCAAGGCCTAAATTTGATCCAAAAATAGACAACTCAAGCCCCTCAGATCTCTTCAGAAGAAATGTTTAAGTTTTCTTCATAAATATCATTAATGAAGAAAAGGCACTAGCCCACATCTCAGTCAGGATTATTGCACCACTGACATGACAGGGACAGCTGCTATCCAGCTCTGTCAGAAAGCAAGACAGATCTGCATGCTGCAGAGGCAGATCTCCACAACCCTTATACAAGATGATGACATGGGCAGCCAACTTACACTCTGCACCAAAAATCCTAATGGAAACACATGGCATCTGAGTGCAGACTAGCCAGTTCTTCATTAGTAGGACTGTTTTAAACATATTTTTCAGTGGTGATAAAAACGTGAATAAGATGAAAAGTTTAATTTTTGCTTTTGTGCTGAAGGCTAAGCAGGAACAAGTACACTTTCACCTTGTTTGTGGCCAAATTGGGCACATACCATGAAATGCTAGTTGTTTTGTATTTGGAATAGGACTCCTGCTTCCAGAGGCAAACAAAAGACACTGCAGCTGACAATGCAGAGGTTTATGTTGATGGAAAAGAACATTGGATGCTTCTGCCAGTCTTAGAGCAGCACACCACTGTTTACAGCTTGGCTCTTCTGACTGAACACTGAGACAAGCACAAGCTCCTGGCTTTATCCTATGTCTTCTTCAGAGGAGGCCTCTACTGTGAAGCATCCATGATGAAGATGGCCAGGTTGCTGCTGAGGTGGGTCTGTGCTCTGCAGCTCGAACCACTAGATCTACACATTGCCTTAATCAACCAGTCCTGAGCTGATCTTTCCTATGCTCCATATAAAATGCATTGGTTGGCACCTGCTTAATCACTCAGCTATGTATTTTCTCATCCTGCACAGAATGATCCCACCATAACCTTCACTTTCCCCTACATCAGTGCTCATCAGAACCCTGAGTCTTCCACTGTCCTAAGAACATCCATTGGGAAAAGTCCACAGCATACCTGCTGTGGAGTGCTTTCTCCCCTAACCCTAAATAATAAAGTGCTGGGCTGAAGGGGAAAAAAAAAAGCTTAAGTGCAATAAATAAAAGTGCTTGCAATTAATGTAGAAAACCATTCTCAGGTCAGCTTCATTGCAACTGGCTGTATTCTTTCAAGGAGCAAAAAAGTCAGGTGCTGGGGAGAGGGGTGGGACACTGCATCAGAAATATTCACAGGACTCTAAACACTGAGCATTTCTCTCTCTCAGCAGCCTCCTCACCCCACACACACATACACCAGCCCCTTTCTGGCAGAACCTCAGGGTTCAAGGACTTACCAGACAGTCCCTAACACAGAGCTCAGCAGCTGATCTGCGTGCTCATAGGACAACTGAGACACTACAGTGGTTAAGTGGACAGCCGAGACATTGGCCTTCCTGATTCTTCCTCAACTCCATTAAGGAAGCAGCAGGTGTCTGTACTCCTTGCAGATCTCAGCTCCCTCAGAGGGCATGACAGCCCTTATGAAACAGAGCTTCCTAGGACAGATAATGTGGGAATGGTACTCATAGGGTTACAAAGCTGTGTCAAACTCATCTGGCAGGGATGCTGCAAGTTCTTCTTTCAGCTCCTGATCTGCTCTGTCCTCGTGGTGCTGCTTCATTTGTTCCTTCACTTCCTCTTCCAGATCAGGTGGCACCACAAATTGATCTTCTGGCTCCATCTGGGATGGAGCAGCAAAATAGCCTGTCTTCTTCTTAGGTGCCTCTGTCGCTACTTCAATGAGGTTGAGGCTCTCCTCCAAGGGCACTATGGAGCCATTGGAAAGCTTCTTTCCATAAAGACAACATGTGGAAAGAGATTTTTGGAGTTCACACTTTTCCTTGAGCCCTCTCTGCACAGTGTTGCTGTTTACACTATTCTGCCTCCGAATGATGAGTACAAGCCCAGAGTCATCCTCTGGCCCTGGAGCAGAAGAGCTGTAATCTGCAGCAGGATGTTCCAATTCCAGACCCTTTCCTTTACAGCAATGGATGTCCACCTCTACCTCCACTTTACTGCCATTTGTTATCACACCTTCCACAGGCTGCTCATCATCACTATCTAGACCATTGTCAGACTGGTTGCTAGAGAAGGTGGCACTGGAAGGTTGGCGCTGAAAGATGCTTGAGGGGGGCACAGGATGTAGGCTGCAACGCCGTTCTTGTCGTGGTAGCAAGCTGCCATCGAGACCAACAGCACCATGTTCATCTGATGCAGTAGAGCCCACCTCACTGCTAACCTCAGAAGCAGATAGTTCACTGCTGAACTCTGAAGCAATTCCACTGCTACATGAAGGTGTTGCTAATTTGGTGGTGGTAGAACTAAATCCCCCAGGGCCTGTCAGAGTGAGGCCGTGCATCTCACACGTGCAGTTGTCCTCACTGATGTTGAGACATACCACCATTGCACCAACATTGTCTTGGCAACCATAGCTTTGGGCTAAAGTGCAGAGTTTCTTTGCAGCAGCTAGTGGGTCGTGTAGGTGCCGCACAGCTGAGACAGCCTCTGCATAAGAAAGGTGTTCCCAGAGAGCTTTGTTCCCTAGAAGTAGCAACTCATCTTGTACAGTCAATGGAATGGAATTGACCTGTGGTTTGGGCAGGATCCAAGGATGCAAGTACGTGCAGCCCAGCATCCGAGTACAGCAAGTCACACCATTGACTTTATTATCCTGCAGATAAGAGAAACAAGGCAGTAGCATTGGATGTGCTATTAGATCATTTAGAAAGCAAACTTCCCCCTTCTCATATGCTGGTTTGGAGCCTCAAGAAATGCCAGTTACACAACTGCAGCACTGGAGAAAGGGATCTAGGTGCAGGTACTGCAGTGCAGACATTCACTATACCTGATGACCAGGTACAATAACCGCCATCACCCATGCTGGCAATAACACACTTTTATCCCACAAGACTTTACTGCACTCTGAAGAATTGTAGCAGACTATTCTGAAATGTGCAGCTAGACTACCTGCAGTACACTGATCAGAGAGTCTCACTGATAAGTCTTATGTGAAACTTATTTTTTAGTACAAGTGAGATGATGACTTTTGATTTTCTCAGTGAAAGACAGGTTACCCAGACATTAAACTATTTCTGTGTATTATCTGAACTATTTCCCTCTTTGTTAATATATAACTGCATTCTGAAATGTGGACACTACATCCTGAGGATAAAAAGAACAAGTAGAAAATCTCTAAGCTATTTTTGTAACCTGGATGTATTACCCCCTTCTGCTAGATGGTCCCCTGACCAGCCTGGCAGTGGTCTCCCATAAAGAGAAATGCCCACAACCCTCAGTCCCTTTTCCGAGTCAGTGTTTTGAGTTTAATTTCAGTGTTCTTAATTTCTGAATCCTCTGGGTGTCAGCACTGCTGCTGCCACCAAGTATTAAAACCCAGCAGATGAGACGCACAGGGAAGTCTCTTACACAATAATTTCACTTTTCTTTTTCAGAATCCATCAATGAGCCAGTTTTTAAACTATTTAACATGATATATTAATCCCGTTGTTATTTTCAGTCAGTAGCCACAGTGCTATGCCTTGAAGAGCTATCACACAGTGACACATCATGCTTATGAAAAATACTTCTATTCAGCAACTTAATACTTTTTAAAAGACCCACTGAGCGTACAACTAACAGCGACTGGCACTCATTTCTCAAGATCTTTACATATGTATTTTTCCCACTCCTTGGAACTTCCCTGTAATTTCCAAGTGTTTAGAAAGTTAACCTTTACAGAGTTCTCTAGAAATAATTTTAATACTTTTGCATACTAGATGTCATCCTGTACCCACAGTTCTTAGGCCAAAGTGTTTTAGGAACATGCAATTTTGGACAGCAAATCAGCAAATGAAGCAGAGCAGGAAGCACTAGACAAGTCACTCAGAACCTTCCTCTCATCCTCTCCCCTGTAATGTTAAGCAGACAGCTGAGCTCATGTATTTGTACCAAGCTTTTATGTGAGTGTGGAAGCTAAAGTGGAAAGGGTCCAAACTAACCTCTGTTATAATGGCTTTTTGTTCCTTGACTCTCCTGGCTTCTTCTGAACATTGCTCAAGGCTGAAGACTTTGGAGAGAGGCAGTGCTTTTCCACTTCGGCACAGAACGGCTTGGCACGTCCCCACATTGGCCACCGTCAGAGAAAAGTTGCTGGCTGGATCAGCCACCTCGTTACGAATGTAGCAAAGGACAGCAGAGGAGCCCAGCTTCTGCCCAGCCATGCCCAGCTTCCTGTTGGAGGAGAAGGTGTAGGAGGCTCCAGACTCTACTGACAGGCATTCTGCAGGGCTGCCTCACCCCACCTAACATATTGATATACCTTATGCAAGTCCCACCAGGACCAGCCTGCTCACTGTCCTACCTGTGGGAGACCAAGAAGGTGTTGGACATGAACATGGTGTCAGACTGCTGTACCTCCTCCAGGAGCACATCGGCCATGGTGCACTGCAGCAAACGTGGCAGTTCTTCATTCTTGTCACCATCAAACATGCCATACACAGCCTCCACCCCCTCTGCAAAGCTCCCCAGTGCCAGGGATGACACACACAGCCTGTCAGAAAAGCATACAAGCTAAGTTAATATGTCTCAAAAAATTATCTTGTTCTCAAAACCACAGCCATCAGGCACCTTGCTGTGAGTGCCATTCTCACAGGGCAGCAAAGCCACTGTCCCTACATTCACTAGTCTGGGAGATGTACAGCTGCATATTATTATTGGAACTCCCAAACCCTCCTTTACCACATGCAGGAGAGGGCAACAGGCACAGCTGGCAAGAGAAAAAGCATCTTTGCTGGAGAGGGAAGGAGAGTCAAAGCGTACCAGCAAAAGCATGAAAATTGAGGCAAAAGGTAATGTGGAGACATGAGTTACCAAAACATAGTAAAAGATCCAGAGAGAAAAAGGGATGGATGAGCTCTTGGGCAAAACAGGTCTGCTTGGGTGTCAGCAGTGCACTCTGCCCAGCATCCTGAGAAGACAGTGTCAGTGCTCAGCAGACCATAATACTCACTTATTTCTTTGGCCTGCCATCTCAGCTACTCCGTGACTCCAGAAGGCAGAAGTGAGTGCTGAGTCTGCCGTGAGGCAGGGCTTAGCATCAATCTTCAGTGTGGTAATGTGACTACAGAGAGAACAGAAGTTATGCTTTTTTAGAACCTGCTGAATAGGCCTCAGGACCTTGTCCAGTCTAGTTTTAGACAGCAGTCTGTAGAAAGAACTGCATCAAGGAAAGGAGTTTAAGGTCTAGGTCTTCTGGAGGTGTCTGCTTGCTTATGAGAGACACACCTGGGAAAACCTCATACCACCTGAAAAATTCTTTGTTCTGATGTATCGAACCCAGACTTTTCCCTTCCCAAAGACAGCAAATCTCAGCTGCCTCAGGCAGGGAACGTTACACCACCATGCAGTGATAAAGTGCTTTTACTTTACTATCCCATTTCCCCTCCTGGGGTTACCCTTTCCCGTGCAGGTCACTACTGGGTTGACATGTCAATGGCTCACCTGAAGATATCCAGTGTCTTGTGTTCTAAGACCAGGTTTGTATTTCCACTCAGATCCAGCTCTTGCAAGGCACCTGGCAGTGCCTCAGGGATTAGGATTTCAGTTAACTCATTGCAGCTCAAATCCACAAACTGCAGTAGCAACAAACAGCATGACAAATGAAAATACTCTTTTGTTGTGTCGTGTCATCAGTTACTCCAGTGCTCCTTACAAACATCATAAAACCCTGCTACTTATTGTATCTCACACACAGGTTATGAAAATGGATCTGACTTGTCAGAAGAATGATTTATAAACAACCTGTAATAGCCATGACTCCAATACTGAAAGACTAGATCACACCAAAGATAAAGGAAAGCCTCTATATGCAAACCTGCCTAGCTGTATAATAACACTGCCCACTGTCTCAAATGCAAGAAACCAGAAATGTCAGAGACAGGGGGCAAAGGTGAATTATATGATATTTGATCAACTCAGAAAGGTGAGAGATCTAGAATGCACATTCTGTGACCTCTTCTTGGGTTGATCAAGAAAAGTCATAGAACCACAGAACGGTCTGTGCTGGAGGGGACCTTAGAGCTCATTTTTTTCAACACATCTGCCATGGGCAGGGACACCTTCCACTACCAGAGGTTACTCCAAGACCTGTCCAACCTGACCTTGAAACTTCCAGGGATGGGGCAGCCACAGCTTCTCTGGGCAACTTGTGACAGGGCCTCCCCACCCTCACAGGGAAGAGTTTCTTGCTCATATCCAACCTACACCTACTCTCTTTCACTTTAAAGCCATTCCCCCTTATGCTGTCACTTCATGCCTTTGTACAAAGTCCCTCTCAAGCTCTCTTTTACTCACTTTAGGTAATGGAAGGTTGCAATAAGGTCACTCCAGACCCTTTTCTTCTCCAAGCTGAACAACCTCAAAGCACTCAGCCCACTGCTATAGCAGAGGTGCTCCAGCCTTCTAATCATCTTCATGGACTCCTCTGAACCCACTCCAACAGGTCTAAGTCCTTCTTGTGCTGAGGACTCAAGAGCTGGATGCAGCCCTCCAGGTGGGATCCCATCTGAACAGGCCAGGGGACAGAATCCCCTCCTTACCCGCTGTCCATGCCACTGGGGATGAGCCCAGGGTGTGTGGGGGTGGTTCTGGGTGCCACTGCATATGGCCGGGGCATGTCCAGCCTCTCATCCAGCAGCATCCCCAAGCCCTTCTCAGCAGGGCTGCTCTTGACCATTCATTCCCCAGTCTAGATTGATACCAGGAGCAGCCCTGACCCAGGTATAGCACCTTGCACTTGGCCTTGCTTGGACCTCCTGTTCTCTCCTAGCACTTACTTACTCTATAGCCCAAACTTTACCCAGATATCTCTTTATCTTCTCCATACAAATACCTGAATATGGGGCAAATGCATGATTTCTGGAAAAATGCTGATTTCATTAGAGTGTGCAATAAGTGTATGAAGTAGCTTGCAGTTTGCAATCGTTGTAGGAATTGTTTTCAGTTTGTTTCCACTGAGATTCAGTTCTTCCAAGTGCTCCAGCTTACTAAGTTTGCTGAAAGGGAAACAAAAAAATACTGTATCTTACAGACATGAACTTATCACTTTCTGAAGTTGCAGATGAGGCATCCATAGACACTGCCCTTTATGAGCTACTTTTCTGATTTACTGATGGGAGACCCAAAGCCCTAAGAGATGCTCTAGTAAGATGCAGGGTCCCCAAGCCTGGCTTGGATTTGTACAACAGAGAGACCATTCACCATCAGTGCTGAAGCTGCAAAGAAATATCACACACCCCCCCCCCCCCCCCCCCCGCCATGCAACACAAGTTACATCCCTTGGTCACCCTAGATGGCACGTCAACTACAACAGGAAAACCTACAGCCAACAGTAGTACCCTATGCCAATTAACAGGCTTCTCCTCCCTTTGTGTGTAGAAATGTCAGGCTTTTGTCTTCAAGCCAAAAGAAGAGCATCTCATTCTGACTTTGACTCACGTACAATCATGGGGAGGTGGCAGCTTCCTCCCAGGGAGCATTGTCTTGCCCAACAGCCTTACTGACTTACCTTGCAGGGAAAGTCTGCAGGTTGTTGTTTGCCAGATGCAGAATCCGTAGGTTTGGGTGTCCCACCAAAACAGGGATGCATTGATCTGTGAGGTTGTTATTACTCAAGTATAGCAGCTGCAGCATGCTCAAACTCTCCTCCCCCAGACATGCAGAGGGCAAGGACTCCAGGCTGTTTGCAGATGCATTCAGGTACCTGAGGCTAACCACAGCAATTGCAAGAATAAGACTTCACATCATCCAAACCACTGCAGTAAGAAGGGAAAGGAGCTGTACAAATGCTAGTGTATACAGCAGTATCAGGCAGAAGGCCAGACAATACTGTAACATCCCTACTCACATGAAGATTTGTGAGCCTACTAATGACTTACTACCTCTATGCACTGTGGATGCACACAGCATTTTACAGTAAACAGCGAGCACTGAAAAGCCCATGGGTAATACTTGTGGAAGCAGACAACATAAAACTTTACTTAAAGAAGGGCTTCTTTAAAGAAGGGCTAACTCCTGTGTGAATAGACAGTTATGAGAGACTGTTCATTTGTAAAGGGTCTCTCTTGTTGTTCTCCAATGACCTGAATCTGACTGGCTTCTTTTCTTTGCACTTGAACTTTTAAAGACAAAGCTCTTCAGGTAGCTTCTGGTTTCCTGTAATTATACAGTAACATGGACTGATTTCTTCAAATCAGCTTGATGGCTTCTCTGATGGCACCTGAATAACCTCCTCATAAAGGGCACACCTCATTCTCTCTTATGCAAACAGCACCTTGCAAGGACAGTCACACAGGTGCCACTTCCAGCCCATACACTCCAAAGGATAATGCAGACAAAAGATGTTTGCTACTGACACTCACTTCAGAGCTTTGACAAAGAGCGTCTCTGGGAGTTTAGTCAACAGATTGTGCTGAAGGTCCAGCACCTCCAGTGGAATGTGTTCCAGGAGAGGTGGAAGGCTCTGCAGACGATTGTGCCCCACCATCAATTTCCGAAGACTCAAGCTTCTGAGGATCCTAAAAAGACACAGGGTTTTCTGTTTAACTTGGTTCATTCCTCTTGACATCCACAGAGTGGGAAAGGTAGCATTTAATCCACTTAATTTGCTTGTACAGCAGGGAAAAATTAAAATACACTGATCCATAAAATGTAAACAATTACAAAGCAGAACAAGACACAGGGTAAGATGACTCAAGTCTGGATGCTTGGACACGTATCTACATTTCCCTCTACACTACTACTGTTTGGTATCTTGTGACTTGAGTTGGTGTGCATATGCCAGCGTTCTCTCAGGCAGACAAAGAAAGAAGTCATAAAGGAAGGCCTTAAATGCCTGTTGTCACTTGTAGGTAGACAGAAGTGCTTCCACTGTGTCAACATAAATTCAAAGCTTCAACTAGCGGCTTGGCACTCCTGTATTATTTCTGAGGCAATAAATTATTATTTGCATAATATACTTAAAATTTTGTCCCTTTAATCCATTGGATTGGCTAAAATTCTCTTCTAAGTTCTCATTATCACATCCTTGTTATGTCCTTTTCTTGCTTTTGATGTATAAAGTCTTTCTGTGACAATCACTGGAATGTCACTGCTGATCACCTTCTATGCCTCTTGCTTCAACTTCCCTAACCCATGTTCTGCATTTCTTCCCTGCTAACCACTTCTCCATTCAGCTTTAGTACAACTTACCCCAGACACTATGTCATTCATCAAATCACACCCCCACCAAACACCCTTATTAGGCTGAGAATGTTTAAGCTTTGCTTCTTCCTAGGATAAATAACTGCAAAATTGTACTAGTTCTTGGTTCTCATTCACAGCATTTCTGCAGAAACTGAAAGGGAAATAGGGAGAAAGGAGCTGGCTGATGGTGTACTGTGAAAGCTATATTTGAGATCAACCAAATTGTCCCTTTGTGATAACTCCCTGTCAAAGGTAACATGAAATTTCTGTGACATGATGCAAAATGTATTAGGGTCTCACCTATGACCTGTGTTCACAGACAGCGTGATAGCACATATAAATCACAACAGCATGTTCTATGTCAGGTGCAAGTAGCTGCAGTAGCAGCCGAAAGCACAGGATGGAATTACCTAGCCCCTACTGTTCAAAAGGCTGACCTAGAAACTGGTTCTTTCCAACATTTGAATACTGAGCATTTTTGATGCAACATAGAAAAATTAAGTGAGAGTAAAAACATAGATAAAGTAAGTGAGAGTAAACACAACAAGGAATTAAACAACAGGAATAGCATTGCTTTTCTCTTCCCAGACAGCCCATTGTAGAAGAAAGCTCAGCTCTGTTTACAAAGGTTTTCTGACCTCGACGGAAGCTCCAAGAGTAGGTTGTAGCTCACATCCAAAACTTCCAGTTTCTTTGCTTCACAGGCCCAGTCAGGGACACACTGTAGTTGATTGCTGAGAAAAGCAAGTGGGAAAAGCTAGAAACCAGCACTCCATATGAAAAAGACTCTGAATGCTGCATGATTTTCATGACAGCCAAACCAAAAGCAACAGTCAAAAAATGAAGAGCATCTGAGTTAGTCATGGATAATGCAAACTGAACTGGTTCATGACTTGGCAGGGCATCCTATCTTACAGGTCTCACAATCCTCCTCCAAGGGCAGATGTAGGCAATGAAACCAACAGCAGAGGTCACTGGGAGCTACTCTAAATATTTGATCCCCAGATCTCCCCCCATTCAGTTCAGTAAGCTGCCCCAAGTTCAGTGGTCCCTGCTTGGCTTTTTTTTTTTCCTGATCATAGCTTACAGCTGAAGGACAACGAAGTCACCTGAAAAGGTCATACTGGTTCAGAAGGGCTTCTGGTCTGGGACATTTTCATCATTGTTTAGTGCTGGGCTTTGAAGTTCTATTGTGTTTAATTGCTCTCAAGATGTCCAGATACTTGATTTAAATTCTGCTGTGTATTATCACTTACTGAGAGAGTTCTAGACATGTCAGTAGACCAGGAACCGGATAAATATTGACAGCTGTCAGACCTAAGGAAGTAAAGCAAGTAAGTATGATTGCAGAGCTTCAGAGAGAAAGCAGCACAGAGATGCAGCTTAGTTATCAAATGAGACTCTCAGTATTTCTTTATGGAGACTCAAGGTCCCCACTGATACTTCCCACCGTAGAGTTCACACTTCATACTTATTGTCTCACTATCCATTTCTCCATCTGTCATGTGGAGCACCAGAACAAGAGAGAACTGTATTTTTCTTTGTGGGCTCCCAAACAGATCTCAATGGAACACAAATTCCTTGGACATAACACCACAACCTGCACACTGTTACACAGCCTGTGTACACCCATACATATGTGATCCGTAGGAGCTAACCTCAGAGGACCTATCACATATGGCTTCACCACAATAACATCAATATAAGTATTTTTTAATGTGTGAGAGAAGGCAAAAGACTGTTTTCCTTTGCTCCCAGGGCTTAAAGGGAAAAGGCAGGTGAAGAAGACAAAGAGACATACAGTTGCTGTTGGCATACAGGGCCCGAAGGGAGAAGCCGCTCAGGGTCAGCTCTCTCAGCTGATTTCGCTCGCAGTGTAGCTGCTCCAGGCTGACCAAGGAACTCAGATCCAGAGCTGTCATCTGATTGTCTCGTAAATCCATGTAAGCCACAGATTTGTTCCCCTCCAGAGTGTCAGCTGCTGCTCTCTTCAGGTTGTTGAGCCTAAACACTCAGAGATGAGTTAAAAAGTCAGAAAATACGACACTGAACACTGGACATCAGTAAGAAGAGAGAAGAAAGAACAGGAAAGGAAGAATTCTGGTGAAGGCCAATACCAATGATGAGCACAGTCAATGAAATGCGTGACAAGCAATGGTGAATTTCAGGCAGTGAATACAAACAAAAACACTTCCTTTGTCTACACTGCTACACATACCATTTTAATGATTCCCAAATGCTTAAGAGCTTCTGAAGAAAGATCCAGTCTAGAAAACAGAAACCAGGTCAAGGGGCAGCTACTCTGCATGGACACAGGAAGCTAATGTGGAGAACAGATACTAGACTGCCTTGCCAGACTCAGAAAGCTCTTTGTCCCTGTCTGAGAGGTCTGCAGTTGGCAGCCTGGGGAATCAGGATCACATCTCTAGGGCAGAGAAGCAAAAAAGGGAAGGAGAGATCAAGGTTTTGGTATCTTGAGCTACCAAAGCTCAAGGCAACAGCAAATCACAAGAGGAATCTAGAGGGCTAGGTTCATTCAGCATCTGGCACTGCTAAATTAAGCTTGCTTTTCCAAGTGGATTCTGCACACCTTCAGAAACAGAACTCTGTAAAAGCTAAATAATCAGTGAGAGAAAAAACTGAACCTAGTTTATTGCAAAACATACCAGAAGTTGCACAGATCCTCTGCTGTAAATGGAAAGCTGCAATCTGTTTTATAGACACCTGCCAGTTTCACCCCTTACCTCAGGTCCACACTTTTGATGTGACCCATACGGTTCAGCACTGTCAGGTCCAGGGTCTCTAGCAAGTTCCCTGCCAGGGCTAGTTTGTCTAAGGTGACCAGTTTCTCACAAATTGCTGGCAGTTCAGAGAAGTTATTGAAGGAAAGCCCAAGACAGCTGAGCTGCTGCAGGTTTCCCATCTCTTCTGGTAAGGACGTAAGGAAATTGCCATCAAGCCAGAAAGTCTGGAGACTACAACAGTGAAAAAGAGAAAGAAAATAATTCTGCAAAGAGTAGTGACTATCACATTTCATATTTTCAGTGAATTTTCTTGTATAGTTAGCTGGTCTCAATGTGGTTATTTTTAAAGGTACCTAACAGCTAATTTTATTCTTATACATGTAAAGTTACTGAAGTACTTTTATCACACATGTAATAGGGTTGGAACTTCCAGTTCTGCCAAAGACTGTAAGTTAACACAAGCAAAATACAAATCAGTACTTACATTGTAAATGAAAGATATTTACTTAATTACTTGATTTTCTATAAATGACACAGTTTAATCACTAAAAGATCATTCTGGATGGCTAAAAGATCATTCTGGAAATTACTTGCTCACATACAGGGTGGATGCAGACACTCCTTTTTTAAAGATACAAGCTGGAGGAAAAGCAGGCCACAATAAACTGATAGTTCAATATTGATGTTTATCTGAATGTACTACCAGTCTTGCAATTAAATTTACCTAAGCTTAAGCTCTTAAGCATTTGGGGTAGCTACCAGGGAAAATGGACAAGGCTCCAGCAAACTTAAGACAAAATTTTCAGAAGGGATTGCTCAAGTATTTTCATGTTAAAATCCTCTAACACAAAAGCAGCCAATTCTGTAGAACGTCATCAAACATATCAGTGCTGACAAAAATCACTAGACCCCTGTGAGAAGTTACCACAGAAAAGTTTTCTACAATAAATTAAAATTTCAATAGAAATTGCATCTGTACTGAAAATATTAAATTCAAAAAATAAATGCAGAAAGTCAGACAACTCTGAAGCTGCAGAAAAATGCACATAGACTTATTTGAGAAACGATGCAATTGCCTTCAGTGCTTTATCTGCATCAAATTTCCTCATCTTTTCTGCACTAGCAGTTGTGATGTTTTCCCAGTAGTGATTAAAGGATTGAGTATCTTGGTTCTTGACCTCCTGCTGGAGTCAAATTAATCATTCAGCCTTCATGGGCAAAACAAGCTGCCCTAGAATTCACACTTTCAGAAACAGTACCTGCACATCAGCAGTGCCCAGCTGAGCCACCAAGGATATTTATGATCACAGATGTAAAGAACGTACTCACTTCAACAGTTTGCCAATCTGACTTGGCAAGTAATGAAGTCCATTACAGGAAATATTAAGCTCTGTCAGAGTAGAGATCTCACACAGTGATACAGGAAACTCTCCCAGTCTATTATGAGACAAGTTCAGACTCTTCAATTGAGAAAACCTATTAGCAAGAACACGAGTTAATTCACAAACCTACATGTCTAAAAGCAAAAATACACAAACCAGTCAAAGAATTTTTAAGTCTGTACATTGGTGATACAGTTAGCTAACTCATTACAGGAGTTTCTGCATACATTTGGGTTTAAGTCATTGATATTTTTCTCAGCTGTCATGCTGAAAGTGATCAAATACCACGGTTTACTGCAGGAACTGATAACAACCTTCCTACACCGAATTTCCAAGCTTTGTCCTAGTGACTGCTACTAAGATTAAGGTGATTAAAATGCTCCGTTCAAAAAAATTGACCATAAAAGAATTAACTACAGTAAGGGTCTACAATTACATAGCTTGGGGAAAGAGGAGCTGAAAACATTCACTAGGACTATTCTGAAAATAAAACAGAAAGCCAAGCCAAGCTGTAAAATGGAAGACTAGGAAAGCACATGCTTCATGCTGGGAAAACCCAAGACTTGCACCCAGAGGTCCTTGAACAAGATTGCACAACTACAGTGCTCCTTGCTCAGCAAACTGCATCCCACCTACTGGCCCAAGTACACACAGCCCACAGTCACTATAGTCCCACTGGTGCTTGAGAAATGGTTACCTATTTCTAGCTCCTTCAATCACCTTGCTAGGTCCAAAGAGAGGGAAGGAACTTAGCATGGCTGTGGTAACATACAGTAGGGTTCTCCTCCAAGAGTTCCTGCCTCCTTCTACAGGAAGCAAAAGTATTGCTCCCCAAGTAAAAGCCTCTTCATCCCAAAATGGAACCACCAAAAATTAATTCAGTGGGGAAATTAATATCTCACTTCTACGAGATAGCTACAAATTTCATGTACCAGAGAAATATTTCTTGGACACATGCAGTTATTCATCTGCCTCCCCTACCCTACTTTTCCCAGGCATTGGTGAGTAGCTCTTATTTTGAAGCAAATGTTCTAATATCAGTAACAAAACCAAGGTTAATTAGCTTGAGGGAGAATATTACTTCTAGCTTGAGATGTCTTGAAATATAGGACTGAAAGGTTTTGGAGTTGTTTTCTTCTTTATAGTGACCTTTTTCGGATTCAAAATACTTGAATGATCTGTGTAGGACCTATGCATAATATTTCTCCATTTTACTTTATAACATTGGGGGGTGTTGTTCTTTTGAAAGAGGGAGCATAGCTGAAACTTGGACATGAGGTGTTTGCTTTGAGCACCCAATCATATGAATAAGGGCACAGGCATTTTTGTTTGCTGCAGCCACAGACTCTCATACTGCAACTGAAAGCCAAAGAGAAAAAGATGCTATGTTGGTAAAAGCCTTCCTCAAAGGAAGGATAATGCAAAAACATAACAATGATAGAAAAATTAGAAATTTGAACACAGAACTCCACTGCAGTATTGGAAAAGAAGGAAACAATGAGGATGAACCTAAGATTTGAACAATCTCATTAGCTGATTCAACTAAGAGTTTAGGACAGGTTGCAGATCTCAGGGTTTGAAATCAGCAAATGCTTTAATAAAACTGCTTTCTCAGGAGTTATGCAATGGCTTTTGCTATACCTGGTCTTAGTGCCAAGCAGTGTTTCTCTCTCCCTAACAGCATAGTGAGAAGCTGCTCTGAGGCATACAGCATTAAACACAACAGCACAACTAATGTTTATAATTCATCCCTCTGCAAAAATATCAAAGCAAGCACAAGAGGGGCATTACAGTTTCCAAAAGCTGAAGGGAAACTAGAATATGACACAGCTTGATCTGAGATTCCTCAAGCACACTTCCATACTCAGTGGGGAGGACAATACTCAAAAGCCTTTTGAGTTCTCCTTCTGTTCCCTCTTCTTTGCCTCAGTAAGCTCATGTAGTGATGTAGGAGTGGAGTGGAATGGAAATGCAACTCTCATTCAAGCTGTATTTATGAACCAGATATTACAGGGGATAAAGATTCCAAAATTGTTATGGCTCCTCAGGTTATGGTTTGTGCTCTCATGGGGCATACTGAGACAGCAAAGAGGTATGGAAACACAGCAGTGAATCTTCCATGGGATGACCATCCTCTGTTTAGCAACCCAAACTGGTGCTGCCCTGAAATATTCCAAGCTTAACACATCCTGTTCTGCCACCAAAGCACACCAGCACAAATCTGTATCAACTAGCTAGAATGCTGACAAGAGACATGCAGATGTATACATGTGTGTGCACACACACATATCAATTTAGACCATATCTCAGTGTTTTTCAGATAAGGGAGATGCTTGAAAGGTACTACAGTACACAGAAAATAAGCTAGGAGATGTAACAAAGTAGGTAGGGCTATTTAATGCCCTTTGCTTAACATATTCCCTTTAGCCAATAATTTTTGCTCCATTATTATAGTTATAGGTAATTAGACTTCTAGAGCTTGAAAGTTGCTCAGAGGAAGAGATCTGATCATTGTGAAAAATTCTGCTGTTGGGAATTTACAGTCTCAATGCACAGAGAGAACCTACTGCAAGTAAGCAAGGGTCTTCTTGTGGTGCTGTAATCTTAGAAGCATCCTAAAAACCTCAGATAGAAAATATTTTCAAAAGGCAATGAGCAGCCTTATGAGGGCAACCTAATGCTATCTGTTTATTCATGATTGTGTGAAGTGAGAGCTTCTTTTATGGCTTTTGTTTGTTTGCAGATTTCAGCTTCATCAGACATAGTCACTGCCAGGAAAAGAGTTGAGTTTCTGACATGTCAGATTTCTTGTTGACTACATGCAAGGTCAAAAGAAATTTCAAGCCCCTTTGCTGATCCAGTGAACCAAGGATACTCCATTTTAGAAAATAAAGTTCTGATGTGCTTTTCAAAAATCATACAGTGTATTTGAAGAGACAAGTATTTTAAGCAGCTTCTCCAGTGACAGAATCTATTACAATTCAGCATTAGAAAGCTTTTAAGCATGTTTAGAAAACCAGACTAGACTCTGGTTCATAAGGAAACTGCAAAGAATTCCCAAAAGTGAGCAATTTTTTTCATTGTATATTCTCATAGATACCTGGACATCTCATTATCCTAGAGGAAGAAAAATGTATTAGCACAGTAGTAGGCCCCTAGAGACAAAGAAAACAAAAATACACCCTTCCCCACTCCACCCTGCAAAAAAAAAAAACCCCAACAAACCAAAATGACAAAAACAACCAAACCTCAAAACCACAACAACAACAAACCAAACCAAACAAAAAAACCAAAAAGCAGTTTTGCAAAGTTTCTCCAAATACATTTTCCTTAGGGAAATGTGTTCCAAACAGAGCCATTGGACAATATTACTATAAGCTTCCTAACAGTTTTCAAAATTCATAGAACAACTCCTTGAATTCTGCTTAGCATGGCTGGTATACATATCAACAGACTAATCTCCCTCTATATTTTTATGATTTTGGGAAATTAATTTAAAAATATTTTTGTAAGACTCCTTCACTTACCTAAGATGACTACATCATGCTTCCATACCATCACACAACTGCTACTCTCTTAAAAGCAGATCATCACAAGTTTCCAAAGCAAAGCTGGAGTCTCACAGGCCCTCTGCCAATTCCAAATACACATTAAGAACTTGCCAAAACAGGGTTTTTCAGACCTAAACTTCTTCCTACAAACACTTATTCACAACAGCAGCATTATGCTTTTCCTTGCCTTTTGTTTTATACCCCAAGATGTTCTCTTTTTAGCAAGCAGCCTAATATTACTATTGCATCTTGTCCATACAAATGGCATGTCACCCCACAAGGCTTATCTCAAATCAGAGATAGCACAGAATCTGTGGAAGGGAGCTCATGAATACTACAAATTGTTGGACGTTTATTCCTGCTTGTGCTTCCCAGTTCTGCTTCCAACCCCCTCACTTGTTAGAGCTTCCTAAAGATCAATTTTTTTACCATCCCCAAAAGAACAGAAAGTACTTCATTCCTGTATCCACACATCAAGGACTCCAAATGTAGAAGAAAAACGATTCTTTGCAGACCTGCAAAGAGAGTCAAGACTCCCTGCTCCACTTGTTCTCATAAAATTGTGGCGTAAGTTGAGGTAGGTGATGTCTTGACTGTAGAAGAGGTGCTCTGGTACTTCCTCAAGGCTGTAGCAGGAAAGATCAACCATGCTAAATCGCATAGACACAATCTGAAAAGAAAGAGAAAAGGCTGCAGCTGTGCAACAAATTTTCCCTGGAAGTCCAATGGAAGGCCAAAGAATACAAGTAATAAACAATTTGCAAGAACACGAAAGAACCCCTTGTACCTGAAGGTAGAGTCCATGCAGGAAATGGGAGTCCATGAAGTACAAGCCTATGCCCTTTGCTACATCCCTGACAAGGATGCATAGCTGGATACCAGTCAGGATTCACACAAAGCCTTGCTCTGTATGTGCACCAGGCACACTGCCTAAAGACTAGGCTCTAAGAGAGCCAGTGTAATAGAGGAAAACAGATCTTTCAGGAAACTCTATTGAGAAAGAATAATCTCAAGCACCTTACAAAGGTGCAAGAAGCAACAGGAAGCAGTTGATTTTCCAGTTCAGTTCTTTGACAGTTACAGAGCCTCTGCCTAGTATAGCTGCTTCTTCTTTTAGCTACTTCTTTCTTTTAGCTACTTCTTTCTTTTATTAGCTTGTTGACAGTATAAAATTTGAAACATAACTTGTTATACAAAGGCTTCATAAATTATGGTTTTGCAACATTTCATAAAGTCTCTGCAAATCTCAGGTCCTTTCATAAAGCGTGTTTTGTTTGAGGTCTTTGGTGTTTAATTTGACCTTTTATGACCTGCTTTATCCTGAACTCATTTTGTATTTCGTAATATCCTTGCCGACCTACAATGTCTCTGTAACTCAAACCTCAGGGCAGCCCTGTGAATGTCCAGGTCTTACTTCAGGCACATTCAAGTATGGCAACAAATGCAATGTGTAGGTTTCTATGGCTGTAAAGTCAGTCAGTCCCTGTGGTTTGCTCTAGGGACCTGTGATTAAATTAGTCTTGTAGGTGCAGCAGGGGTCAAAACAGCACAGAACTACTGCTCAACACTGTTGCACAGGTAGAGAAAAAGAGAAGGCTAAGAGAAAAATCTCTGTAGCCCAGAGCATGAAGGAAATAAAGCTGGAAAATGTCCTGGGTGCTTTCTCCAGCATCCTAGCTTCATCTGACTGCAGATCAAGCTTGAATCACATTACCCTTCCTGTGGTGTACCCTGCACCAGCATCCCAACCAGACTGTCCCCATGGCCTCACCGTGGATGCTTGCCGGTGCCACCGCTGGCACTCTGCCAGGGTTTCAAAGGAAATGTGGTATGTCTGAGCTTGTGCTCCAGCTGATGTGAAAGCAAGGGTGTACTGCCGACGTTTCATCTCTTCCACCTGCAGAGGGAGAATTGACAACAGTCTCCCTTAGCGCCAGCAATTACAACTGATCTGAAGTCTAGGGTGAATTATTACTGACCACCAGCAACACTGCATTTTGCTGAAAATATAGCTTCAGTCACCGGAGAAAAACACATAAGTAAATCCTGCTTAGCATCTTTCTGCTGAAATGTAATTTCCGGAGTGCCCATTCACATTGGCTACTGCTTCACAGCTGTGAAAACTGAACTAGTGTTTCTTCATTTTATTAGCCTTCAGACTACTACCTAAGCAAAGCAAGTAGAAAAATGCTGGGCACATTAATGCAGCAATCTGTTAAAAAACCCTGCATTAATCTCTTGTGGGCAATTCCCATGACTACCATTTCTTCTTCCTTCCCAGGCTACAGGGAATTAACCAAAAAAATAGAAATCTTACCTTCCCTCCAATGAGAGGCAAGATGTGCATCTTCCCTGCATGGCTGTCCTTCACTGAGGACACAATGAGGCACGTACCACAGAGAGTGACTGAGCGCTCTGCCCACTTGTGCAGCTGGGTCTTTCCTTTGCGTACGTTATAGACTCCAGAGAGCAGGATGCGATCCAACTGTTCCACTTGGCATGGCTTTTCTGAAGAAAAGGGGGACATTAGCATTTATTGTCCATATGTTCTTCATTCTCATCTGTGAGTACAAATAACACGGATCTAACATGCAAAACCAGTTGTTGTAAAGAACAAGCAAACAAATTGCACTTTAAAGAAAGTTGCATGCAGAGGACAAGCAACATTCTCAGTCAGCGCAGAACCAGTGGCTGAGCAGCACCATTTGTGCCTCCCAGAACAATGTTAGAATGGTTGCCATGCAACATGTTTTTAATCCAGGTGGTTACAGACCTTAGCAAATCCACATGCTTGCCAAATATCCTTCATTCAAATGCAACAGAAAAGCAATTTTAAATTCTTGTTGAGTCAGCTAAAGTCACAGAAATCATTAAATAAGTGGTTTCTACTAGACTTTAAAGGAAGGCCTGGAAAATCAACTACTAAGTTCTTTCCCTGAAGATGACTGTCTGGTTTTGCCTGAGATAGCATTAATTTTCTTCCTGGCAGACGGTCCAAGGCTGCATTTTGGCTTCAGTGTGAGAATAATGTTGGTAGCATAAAAAAAAGAACCATTAAAAAACCTGCTGTTTCAGTGGGTTCAGCAGGGTTCACCCAAGTCAAGGACTTTACAGTCTCTCTCTGCAGCAAGCAGGCACAAGAAACTGCAAGGAAGCATGGTTGGACCAGGTGATCCAAACTAGCAAAGGGGATATTTCACACCATAGAACATTATGCAGTATACAAACTGAAGGAATTGGGAAAGAAGGGCTGAGCAATGCTAGAGAAAGGGCAGCAGTGTGATGAGCAGTGTATTGTGCATCATTTGTGTTTTATTCCTCTCTCTTTGTTATTTCTCTTTTTATTAGAATTACTATTATTTTACTTTATTTCAATTATGAAACTGTTTTCAGTCCACAGGTATCACCTTTTCCCCATTTTCCTTCCCATTCCATGGGGGAAGCCGCTTATTGGGCGGCTGAGGTTAAACCACAACAGTCCTTTTAGGTGCCAGACCTGGTGCACTAAGGGCAGAGACAGATCTGACCAAAGTGTGTTAAAACAGATTTGCTATAAGCATTTATTGTATTGGTTTAACAGTGGCTGGTCACAATATTGATTGGCTTGCTTGATTTTGTTGCACTTGTTCTCAAGACTGCATTATGTAACACCTTAATCTGCTGTAAAGGCTGGGTTAAGGTTATGGTGTTGTATTTTGTAATCAGGTCTGTGTGCTCATCAAGGCCCTTACCTTTGTGCTCTGGTGCCATTTAGTGGAGAATATCAATAATGACACCATTTGCCTTTTCTCCTCAGAGAGCCTACTTAGGGACTGGACACTTCCCACATCCTCCTTTTCTCCTCCAGGTTAATTACAACAGCATTTGTGATTTTCTAATATCCTTGGGATGTTGAGATCAGCGTGGTTCCCTATTGCTAGGCACCATGAATGTGGTTCAGGTCTTGTTTAGGGAGAAGCAACTATTTGTGGCTACTCCAACCCAGCGACAAGCCACTGCAACTACTCAGATTGGACTGGAGTCAGACTGTTGCCAGTTGCTGCCCTACTGGACACACTCAAGACCAACCATTCAGCTTCTGGAGTAGGGGTGACAGAGGATTTGGAGCCCACAGTACTCTAACTGAAAGAGATACTGGTAGCATATGAAGGGGTTTCAGAGCTGATTGGCACTAAGGTCCAGCTGCTCCTGGCACCCTCCTGGGGTGCTGGGCTGGATGTTCAAACTGATGCTATGTGGAGTAAGCAGGTCACACTGATCACACAGTAAGCTTGAATGAGAAAACAATACTCCAAACATTTATCAGGAGCAGTTAACTACTAACTCAAGTTGTAATAACTACTAACTCAAGTTTCTCAGTTAGACAGCAGGATCTTCAGCTTGCCAAATCTAAACTGCTGTCTTGATGTACATAGCTGGCTGAATTTAGCTGAAACATGTAGTTGTTTATTTACAACAATAGTTTTGTTTCACACACATGAAGTTTGACATAAGATGTCCTTATTGGTAAGAAACTGTAAGAATCCACAGAAAAAGATTGCTTTGATTTCACCAAGCTGAAAGACCAGCCCCACACTTGTAAGAAAACATTATTGTGGGGCTAAAAGTGGTATCCTACCACAAACTGCCACAGCAGCACTGTTTCAAGCATTACTCTGCAGCTGTACCAATCCTCCAGTTTTCCCTCTCTGCTCCAAAACCGTAACACCTATTCTAGAGTGGGTCACAGGGCAGCTGTGGACACAGCTAGGTGGCTGGAACACCTCTCCTATGGAGACAGGCTGAGAGAGATGGGGTTGTTCAGCCTGGAGAGGAGAAGGCTCTCGGAAGGCCTTCTTGCAGCTTTTCTATATAAAAAAGCATCTTATAAGAAAGGCATTGAGAGACATTTTATGAAGGCCTATAGTGGCAGAACAATGGGCCATGTTTCTAAACTGAAAGGGGGCAAATTTACACTGGACATAAGGAAGAAATGTTTTATGGGGAGGGTGGGGAGACCCTAGCACAGGTTGCCCAGGGAAGTTGTGGCTGCTCCATCTCTGGAACTGTCTGAGGTCAGGCTGGGTGGGGCTTGGAGAAACCTGGTCTAGTGGAAAGTGTCCCTGCCCATGACAGGACGGTGGAACTAGATGATCTTTAAGGTTCCTTCCAACACAAGCCAGTCTGTGATGCCATGATACTAAGAAAAGATTTTCTGTGTAGAGTACATTGTTGTCAGCTGCAGACTTTGCAAAATTATTTTATCATCCTCCATAGCATTCCCTCTAATTCCTCCCCCATCCTTGAGAATCACTTTGTCAGCATTTCCTTGTACTTCCTTAAAACAGGTCTCCTGAACACACTTTAACCCTTATGCTTCTTCCTTCATTGCTTTCTTCTAAGCAGATCAGCCACCCTTGCTGACTGAAACTACTCAATTACATTTTCTATCTACTTGGTTCCATGAAGTTGAGTCGCTGTTCGTGAATCCTCAGCAGTTCCTGCTTGACATACCCAAGCTTTCATTTTTTCCTCAAAAGTACTCCATACCCCTATCCTTGATGCCTCTACTCCTTCTAGCTAAAGTAACTTCTGACTCCCTCTTCCTTGCTCCATAAATCCAGACTATGCATGTCACACTTCTTCCCATCTGTTACACTCCATGTTTTGCACATATATATATATCCTTATATATATGTGGTGTATACACTGTATCTACAGTATCTACACTGTTTTGCCTATTCTTACACATAGCTCCCAGACAGACAGCAGGGTGAAGAAGCTGATTTCTTATAAATGCATCTTTTTTTTGACACCGAATAACCAAAAGATGGCTAGCAGCTTAGCCTGGCTGCCCATATCCACAATGCAAGAACTATTTTCCATTAAAAGCACCTTGATTTTTTTCTTCTGAAATGTGAAAAATATACATGTGAAGTACTTAGAAGTAAGGAAATAATTTCCTTATTATCTTTCCTCACCCTCATTTCTTTTATATTTCCTGTTAACTACAGTGAATTCCCTTTCTGACTGCTAGTACCACCTGCCCACAAGCCTATGCCTGTTATCTGTGGCTCCTAATGTATACTGTATCCTGCCCAAACCAATTCAACAGGTCACAGTCCAAAGTCTTGCTTCTGCAATCCAGTGACCTAGGGCTCTGACAGCAACCTGTGTTATTATTAACTAGCTGGCACCTTCACTCTTCACTGTTTAAAGGCTGTGGAGGTATTTGACCAGGTGGTTCCTTGGCCGTATCCATAAATTTTTGTAAATACAATCTTCATGCACATCTAAACAGAACTCCCAGCGGGAGCTCTAAGTCATCAGTTGCAATATTTGAATCTAAAGAGAACAGAGCAATTTTGTGCCTTCCTGTGGACCTGTCTTTTCTCAAGTGATGGACAGGATCAAGAAAACTACAGAAGTGTGATATTTTTTTTCTTATTAATCTTCAAAATGTTTTATTTTAAGAAATGGTTACTGGTACTACAGGTGCTTGATGTAGCCCTCTACAAACTCAACAGGCTGATGACTCAGGCTTTAGCTGAGTCCCAGCTCATAGTTACAGCTGCAGAAACAGTGACAGAGTGTACACACACAATTTCTTACCACTGTAAAAGCGAATCATACAGCTGAGATCAGAGTTTGCTGCCTCTTCCTGCACTCTGAGAGGATCATCAAAACCCAACCCAGCCAAGTAGTCATACACAATCTGAAGGGGTTTTTCTGTGGGCTCTAGCCTCCTGTCAAAACATACAAGAAAGAAGTTTGAGAATGCAAAACAGATTAAACAAGTCTCAGTACAGCTAAAGCGTGAGGAATACTGACACACTGTCTGTTCTGCTCCTCTGAAAAGGTCTGGCAAGCACAGACTCTTGGGTCTCTGTTCCCTGCTTGACAAGCAGCACTTAAGAACTGCAGCACTTGTGAATTATGTTGCAGAAGAGAAACACAGAGAAACAGCAATTGGCATAAGCCACACAATTCACGGTGAGTATTTCTATTTCATGATTTAAGGAGCACCAGGAGGAATCCATGACAAGACACAAAACCAGAAATACCAAAAAAGCAGATGCCAAGTAATTCAAAACCCCTACATAGAATGCCTCAAAAACATAAAAGAACTCTTAAATTCTTCTTCTGAATGCAGCTTAGAGCAAAGCATTTGAAGAATCCTCATGAAGAATTATTAAAAATACCCCAAAACAAACATAAGACAAATTTCCTACTCTCTTCAGCTCACATCTGTGGCTAGATTCTTATGCTTTGGCAAGTTAACTCAACTAGCATATTTAAAAGGATGTTTTGGAACTATGGCAGAACACAGGAAGGACTCAGTGGCTAGCTTGAATTAACAGCAATAAGAGAAAGTTCTTGTGAAACATCAGATTTAGTATATTCAGAATGGAAAACATGTTTTCTGATCCTCTCTTTTCACTTTTTCCAGGGACCCTGTATTGTGATTTTCTTCAATAAAAACAACAAATTTCTTCCTAAATTACAAGTTTTATTTTAGGAAAAAAAAATTAGTGTAAAAGATTAAGCACTGAAAATGTTATGTAGGAGTTAAAATATATTATTCCAATGGTCTACTCATTATCCAACATAAAAAATCCCCTTTTTTAATCTAAAAGTGCCTACCTTCAGATTACAGTCACTGGATCTCAATGGCCACCTCTCCTTTAAACAGGAGTTTATAAACCATGTCACTAAACATTTCAAACTTCCTCTTCAATATAAGGCACAAGATCCTTTTAAAATTATTCTTGTAGAAGAGTGGGTCTACTTTGATTCAAAAGCATTTTTACAATTTTTACCACCAATTTTTTTTTTTAGTTTATCCCTACTGTGTAAGCACTAAAATGATTGTTCCCTCTATCCATGCACTGACTTCACAAAACCACACATACACATTGGTTCAACTCAAACACTTTTCTGTTCTTGCATTAAACCTGCTCTAGATTCATATCCCTCCAATGCACAAGTCCTCCTGAACTGCATCTCATAGCCTCCTTCCTCTCCTTTGCAGTATTTAGTACACTTGTCTTTTACATAAATCTACCTAGTGATACTGAAAAGCAGTGTTTTCCAGGGAATACTGCATGCTAAACCATCCAGAGCAATCTGCTGTGCTGACTTTTCAGTACCCATCACTCCCTCCATCCATGCCCTCCTGAGCTCTTACTTTTTAGCCACAGGTTATCAAAAAAGCAAACTGAACATGGGCAGTTTACATTTCTTCCTTCAAACAGCTCCTCACCCAAAATAAGATGCTTATACCGAATAACAGTTTCCAGTTCGTAATATATTAGCCAATGAGTTTTACTGGTCTGTGCATTGCTTTTCTCATCATGAAATCAGAACACAGAACCTCAGGCATTTGGGGTAGGAAGGGCCTTTAAAGGTCATCTGCTCCAACCATCCCACCATGGACAGGGACATCTTCGACTTGAACAGGCTCAGAGCCCAGCCCAACATCTCACTGCAATGAATGACTAATACCTTTGGCAACCAAGCTTGAAATTTTAAAGCGTCAAGATCAAATTTGCCAGTTAGTTTTGTTTTGCTAGCTAGTTTGTTTTCCACTAAACTTTATAGACTTGCATACATTATTTATAGTGTGTGTCTAAATGGGAAACATTTCATTGCTGTGTGTACCAAACTTTTCCTCTTCTTCTCATCTCTTCTTAAGAATAAGAACATTTTTGGTTGTTTTAAATTATTATATCAGAATATTTCCACTATTACTGACATTTACAAATGTCATCAAAGAATTAAGGCAGGACTGATTTCATAAAACATGCACCATTTACAAGTGCCTAGTCATCCAGGTATCCTTTGGAGTCTCCAAGACACATCTCAAGAAGTGACAAACCTGTGTATCTGTCTCCTGTAACAGGCAAGCTATTAGAAACTGGAATGAATGAATAAATAATAGATTGCACTGAACAATACTGATTTCCAATACAGTACACATGACATAATGTATACCTTTCAGCACAGAATCCAAGAATATGAGAGATTTGACTGGATCTCCAACTATGTTGCCCAAGTTCCCCTTAACTACCCCTAGACTCCTATTCTGCTACGAAAGCCTTATGCTTGCCAGGAAACAGCCTTTCCAGCATGTGACCCATGGCTCAGGAATGTTACATGCTTGAGTGCCACTCACAAAAATAGCATATCAAGTAGTCTGCATCTAGACTTCCCAAGGAAAAAAACAAACAAACACTCAAACTTCTATTTGCTTGCTGAATGGATTGAGGATTTTTTGTGTACACACTGAACTACCTACCTGCACATCAGAATTCAGGAAGAAAAGTAATGAAGTAGAGGGATAATTTGTATCGTATGAAAACAAGTCACAGTTTTACAGGCTGCTCAATGCTCTCTGGGGTACAGTGCTGTGACTCTACCCTCCTGAAAAAGCTGAATACTCAATCGTACCATACTTACCATTCTGGAGATGAGATCAGCTTTTTTTCTTTTCATCTTATACTTCATCAAGAATTAATACTGCAGGGTTTCAAAAGGCTAATTTGAAAAACACTTAATCTTCTTTCTTGTCCACACAGATCAAACTGATTTGCTCTTTGAAGACATCAAACACAATACCTTTGGTTTTGTTTCATTTCTATGAAAGCCATGTACAAAGGAACATTGGTGGCAATATCTATTCAAGCCCAATCCTCTACAAACGTACCTCTAGTGCCATAGAACCATTCCTATCTGAAAACCAATCATATGACTAGCCTATTCTATTGCACCAGCTAGGTTTGCTGGTCAGTGGCTGCAGGACAAAAATGTTCCCAGAAACTCTTCTGATTTCTGGAAGCTGTCTATAGAACATCACAAGTTGTTCAAACCTCACTATCTGGCAAGAGAGTTTTGAGTTTACAGAAAGATCTACACCCAAAAAGTCACAGGAGACAATGTCTGGCCACTCTGCAGAGGAAGCAGAGCTCAGGGTTAGGTATTTCAGTCATGAAGACATGGTGGAAAGGGTGTCTGACTGCCTTCTGGCACTTTGCTGTGTGCTGGACCTGTGACTGAGGAACACCAGGGCAGAGCCAGGTATGTGACTAACAACACTCACAGGGTCTGTAAATAAAGTCAGGAGCAAACCAGCCCATTGCCTATGGACCATGCTCATACTGAGAAAGGGAACACTTCCCTGAGTGCTCCTGGAGACATTTTGGAGACCTGGAGGAATGGATTACTGCTCCAGGTTCTCATCAAGAACCATATGATTCACTAAGAAAACCCTGGACAGGCCAGCAAAAGGAAAATCAAAACCTGTACATGGAATGGCAGTTTCCATATGGAATTTCTTCACTAACTTGGTTAAGTCCGACAGATTCCAGAAGTAACAGCTAAAGTGCAGTAGAAAAATACACTTTCCTTTCAAGAGAAAGCAATGTGGTGTGAAACCCAAACAGGCATCAGCTCACATTGGAACTGCACAAACTCATCCTGTATCCGACACAATGAGCTCTGAACACTGGCACATGTGAGAACACGCAGCTGTCACAGCAGCTGCAATCTGGCACAAACAGCCCATCACATCCTCAGCAGTATCACACATCAGGGATTGAATACTTCCGCTGCTCACAGAAGCTCTCTGGAGCACAGGTGCAAAGGCTTAAGGAGACAGAAAACACAAAAAGAAGGAGCAACAGTTTCAGTTTCATTCTTCTTGCAACTGTAGCTCTCCATAAGTCAGGGTCAAGTTTTCAAATCTTGGAAGCTTAAATTTTTGTTGTGAGCAGTATCCAGAGCAAAGAAGGTATCTGTGCAATTCTTGTCTAACCCTTCCCTCTGCAGGAAGATACAATTTCTGGATATGAAGGGATACAAGCATAAAGAAACATTCTGCCGAGCAGAAAGCTAAAGATCCCTGAGGTGCATTGTGGAGAAAAAGTTCTTACAGAAACTGACTTGAATTCAGAAACTGAATTGAAAAGGAAACAGAATGATCACAAGGACATTGCTGAATATTTAGACTGAATACATAAAAGAGCTTCTGTTATTCTTCCATATAGCTTTCAGTCTTCCAAGTCAGGTGTCAAACTAATGTCTGCCGTGGTCTGGAAAGGAAGTCACCTGCTGATATTAAAAGGGCAAAGAATTCAGAAGCTGTCTGGGAGAGGCACGTAGTTATGGTAAGATGTGATCAGATATTTAACAACGTAATTTGCATAGTGAACACATTATTAAAGTAATTAAGTAATTGGTAAAGTTTGTTTGAGGAAGGAATTATCTCAACAGGGCATGAGGATAATCTTGAGCACTCTATCATCTTCCCATGGACATGCAAGTAGATACCACTCAGGCCTGCTTCCTGCTACTAACACAGGTGCTACTGAAGCAATACTGGTAACTCCCACTTCCCTACCAAGAACAACTCCAGTGGGAAGTATTTCAAGGATCTCTTCTGTGACAAACACACTCTGAAAATTACCAGGAACAGACACATCATAACCAAGAACTCTTCACAAAACTTATGACAAATCTTGGCCAAGTTCTAGACATACCAAGAGGCAAAAGGAATGGGAAGTAATAATTTACAGCTCAGTACTTGCTTCCAAAAGGCTAACAAGAGAGCCAATTTGCTAATCTAGTGCAAAATCTGCCACAAATCAAAGACATGCACAGCTAGCTAGCATGAGAAAAGAGGGGTTGAAAAAAATTCAAATGCAAAAGCCACTTCAAAAGCTAAATAAAGTCAAAATGTATCTCTCTGAAAGCATCTACAAGCTTTACCTAATCTTTTTCATGATCTGCACAAATGGCTCTGCTCTTCCTTAAAAATTGCTGGAAAATCTGCTCGCTATTAGGGTCCAAAATATGCCAACTTCCTTACAAATTTTTCAAGCAACAAACAGAGGTTTTCAGCTGCCTCAGTGGCAGTGTTCAAGTGTCCATCTGTTCTCATACAGTGTTTCTAACTAATCCATCCCTAATTCCTGTAACCCTGACCAGGGTAAGGCAAATGGCTGTAAATAATCTTTTCCAACAGTCAGTTTTAAACACGTCCTGTTCTCTCTGCATCTCCCACCACTAGCATTCCCACCTCACTGCAGAGCAAACATACATCACAGTTTTAAGATCTGGACACATGAGACCTGTAACCTTCATTTCACTATCAAAAATCCAGCTATTACCTCTGTCCAACCTTTAAGTAAGGAGACTGCAGCAATTATTTGCCCCTGAGAACAGGAGTGGCAATTTTATAACTGAATCTTAAGTCCAGAAGAATCAGTGCAAAGTTTAAATCCTAACAAACTGAATGGGAGCTTCTAAACCAAGACGAGTCCATAACACAGTCACAGCACAAAGTTCGCACACATAAAACCCTGAGCCGTCTATTTTCAGCCTAAATTGACTTCCTGCATAAAACGTAGCATCTGATGCTTAAACCTTCTTTGTATTACCCTTGCTACAATTTCTATCTGCCTTTAATTATTTAGCTGACAACTCTTCTCAACAAAAAAAATTACTCACATGTAAATATGAAATGACATAATTGCAAAAGTACCTTACTTCTTTTGCTGACTCAAAGGAACTGTTTACAGCCTCTTAAATAGATCAGGTTGTCCAGATGCTAAAATCCCCATAACACAGAACATAGTAAAGAAATACATGAACAGATGCCTCTACTCAGAAAATAAGGACATATTTCTGGTTGGAGCAATAGCCAAACCCTCCCCGTTAAAACACATAACTAGGAGGTGTGTAACTTCTATTTCACCACTGCCTAATTTTTATGAAGTGCATGACTCAAGGCTGTACCTGACTGTCAGCTACTACCTCTGCCTGCTCCCTACCCGCCCTCACAACAGGCACAGGGACACGGTGAACAGAGCCTCCCAAAACTATACAAAACACTTCGCAGTCAGGTTTATCCTTTCTCGGCCCTCACCTGACCAGGTCTCCATGAAGCTGCAAAAAGAGGTTTTTCCTCCCTTCACCGTCACAGATCTCCGAGGCTTGGGTGTCCACTGTGCAGAGGACCAGGTGCAAGTCCGAAGGAGCCGCAGCTGCTGAGTCTCTTCCATAAACATACACGCAGCCTCGTCGAACATCCCCTTTCAGCCAGGTCCTCTCCCGGGAACCAACCCGGCTGCTGCTCCGGCAGCTCCTGCTCCCGGCGCGCTTGGCGTTCCTCTGCAAGGCAGCCCAGACGCGAGCGTCAGCAGCGCCTGCGGCCGCGGCCCGCTCCGCACAAGCGGCAGCCACTGGCATGGGAAAGACCAAGGTCGCAGCGGGCAAGCGTCCCCGGCGTCCCGCGGCCGACTCCCCCCCGCCCCGCCGAGTCGCCCGGAGCGGCGGAGGCCTCGGTCCCCTCCTCACCTTCAGCACCCGGATGCCGCCGCGGGATCCGGCCCGGCAGCCTCGTGCGGCGCCCGGCGCGGCCGCCTCGTCCTCCTCGGGCTCCTGCGGCGCCCTGGGCCCCAGCCCGGCAGCGGGGCCGGCCTCCCCCATCGCCGGCCAGGCCGGCAGCCCGGGCCTCCGCGGCCCGCCCCGGAAGCGCGCGGCCCGTCCGGCGCAGGCCCCGCCCCGGGAGCGGCGGCCGCGGGAGCTCCGTGCGGGTCCAGCGAGCGGGACGAGCGCGAGCCGCGAGCCGGCCGGGCGGGGACAAGGCAAAGCTCACGCCGACGCTGCAAACGCACCCGTCACCGCTCGCCCTCCGCACAGCTCCAGCGTGTGTCGCCATCGGCGCCCCGCAGCTGAGGGACGCTGCTCAACAGCCGAACAGCACCATGCTCCTGCTGCCCTGCAGCTCCAGCTCGTAAACTTTGCCAATCTTAGCTAGTGGCTGTTACTAATAAGGTCATTAACTACTAGTGACGTCATAGTCTACAAATGACATTATCATGACAGTTTGCAAGAATTTGACTCTGTTTTAGGGCAACCACTGCTTCTGCCTCAAGGATCAAGAACATTAAAAAAAGCCTCCTACCTTCCCCACAGTAAAATTACACGTTTGAAAAGACGTGAAAGGTCATCTACTGAAATGTGACTGTGACTAAAACACAAAGCAGGCACATGTGGTGACAAAGATATGGTGACAATCCTTGTCCAAGAGTCACATGAAGTATGAAAGGCGTCTTTCAACGAGCTCCCAGAGCAGGCTCCGAACACATTCCTTGTGTTCAGATCCCACCACGCCTTTCTAGCACCTGGACAAATATTGCTGCTTGTAACTAACACACTCTCTCTCAGGATGGTATTCCACAGGAACTGCTCAAGTGTTTTACAACTGTCCACTCATCTTGGTCTCCAAAATTTCCTGTAAAGTTTTTTCAAAATATGGCCTTGATATTTTGCATCATCTGACATTGCCATAGCCAAACATTAAGAATCAAAACATTCTATCCCACTGTATTGGCAGAAAGCAACAAGGCGATTTTAAATCATTGAATATCGTCTCATTTTATTAGTCACTTCATAATTTGTTTCAACCAAAAGACAATACACACAGCAGAAGTCATAATGCATCCCATGTAAATGTATACATCTGTTAAGCTCCTCACTCACCTGTGACTCAGCATTTAATTAAATTTTTCACATCTCAAAAATAAGTCTCCAGAATTTTGAGTGCCAACAGGTGCCCTGCCTCAAATGGCATGTTTTTCACTTTAAATTTGGTGGCTTTGTATTTTATTAATTTTTTTGTTTGCCTTTTTTTTTCGCTATACTGTCAAAGAGGTGTGATGGGGCTCTGTGTAAAATTTAAATTACAACATCACAAAATAAAAAGGAATATACAGGAGTAGAGTGAACGTTAAAAGGGAAGAAGTCCAGCAGCTCCTTCCCTCACAGCCTCCAAGTAGAAAATGAACACATAAAAGTGCACCAGTGTCACTGCTGCTGCGGCCCATAGCTAGTACCAGCCTTAGGCAAGGCACTGGTACCTTTCCCAGGTGCTTCAGTATCTTCTGAGTTATAGATCCAAGGTACTGTAAAGACAATCCCCTCACTGCTATTGCTTCATTAAGTTGTTCAAGGCCATATTTTGTGCCATCAAGACCTGGACAAAGTTGACTTTAAGGACCTTTCCATGTCTCCTCCCCCTTCAGGCCCATTGTGGCCACTATTGTTTCTGTCATTTTTTGATTCAAAATACATTCACTTGGAAAAACAGACATCCAGTGTTTCCCAGTTCCAAAGCCTCCCATGCAGATACTAGTAAGATTAGCCATGAGGTCCATATCTTGCTGCCTTTATATCCCCCTTACACTGAAGCAAGGAAAACGTTGACCAGACCTGTAAGAATAGTTGCATTCAACCAGCAGGAAGAGGACTCAGCGTGTGCTTGGAGTGCCTCAGATGTGTGAGTACTCTCCAGAGGAAAACCACAGCAGCACAGAGCTCGAAATGCATATGGGGGTCAAGGAGCAAGCAGCATTATCTGGTATTGCAGAGAGGGGAGGTGTGAAGCCTGGCCTTCCTTCTTGTGCAATGTCAGCATCCATCCCTTAGTGAGGAGGGGAGAGCTCCAGGGACAACTGGAATGTTTGGCTGCTACAAAGGAGAACTTCATAGCCAAGGGATGGCTTCATGCAAAAGGTATTTTGTGTACACGCGTGGCCTCCTCCAGCTTGACTCAAATACAGGACGAAATGCCCATTTCCCCACAGACACAGTGCAAAGATGGCTGAAGGAGCCAAGAACACAAAGAATTCACCTTGCAAGCTTACCAGAGACGGACAGCTGCTCTAGGGGACAGAAAACAAGCATGACAAGAAGGACACATACACTGTTCCCAACTGTGCTGCAACAAACTGGCCAGGCGAGAGACCATTTTCTTCTTCCTTCCCATCTAATTTCCTGTACCAGTGCTCTTTCCCAGCAAAGCCAAAGGGAGAGCGAGGCATGCTGGCTTTCAATACGAGTGATCATGTACAACTCTGTGAAGAGAATGGTAGAGCTTATGAGGAGTTCAGGAACCAAGGCAAAGACTTCCCATTAGCTTTTTATCTGGGACACTTAGAGCTCACTGGGGTACGGATTTAACATGCTCAGTCTTCAACACTGAGTTTGAGCTAGTGGGGCAATGAATAACCACAACTGCAGTGAAAACTATTAAGCTAAATGCTCAGCACCAGAAATGGACCCTGATTCAGCCATTTCCTGCAAAACTGCCTGCTTCATGATGCTTCCAACTAAGCACAGGATATATCTCTCCACTGATAGCCAAGGCATGACCCTACCACAACCCAAGGTTAATTTTAAGGAAATCATACATTGTTCTTCTAGATTTTATAATCCTACACTGATGCCAGTTTCAGGAGAAAAAAAGCTCTTTGCTAATCAAAGGCCCAAACCAGTTCAATCAGTAAGGTAGCAAAAATACCCTTCAAGAGAACATAAATTTACTCCACTACACATGGACCAGCACTTAAATTAGTGTCAGTCCTACATTATATTGCTTAATGCAGTTAAGACCAGACAGGACTGAACAACCCTCAGTGGCCTCCTGCTCCCAAGTCAAGGGCAGAATAGGTCTTCAGTTTTCCCTAAGTACACTGTGGATCACTCTTGCAATATTTTTGGCAAGTTCTGGAGCCCGGTGTTAGATCTTCTGTGGACACAAGAAGCTATGTCTAGGCTTGTGCTCAGAGCACTCAATGACTTGGAAAGCCCTAGAACAGAACTGAAGCAGAAGTGCCCAACCTTCAGCTTACCAGCACACTCAAAAATGAAGACCTAAGATATATGCTAAAGAGCACTGAACATCTGAAGCTTGTCACACTGTGCTTTTGTCTGTCTTACACATCATCTGCTAGAGACTGCCCAGAACTGCACCACCTCGCAGGAGTTCCTGCAGGGACATCCTTGAACACAGCTTTCTGTGAGCTCAGAGGGGTACCAACCAGACCTTGCATCTTTGGGTCCAAATACTCAAACAACTGGCTTCCATTCAAAACATACTTTAGTTACTTTCAGTCTGAATGTGAACTGGCACATTAATTCTGAAAGGGGAGTAAGGATCAACTAAGTAAAAAAAAATGGGAAAAGGTCTCTTTAACTGCATGGTCTTTATTTCAGTGCCAATATTACAGATACAACACAAATATCCCAGTTAGAAGTAACTCAAATGGAACCCAGGGTGTCTACAACAGGCTCTGGAAATAAAATTGGGGAGAAGTTCTGGAATAACCAGGAAGAACAACTTCGCAGCAGAGTCTCTGATGAGTCTCCCAGCAGGAGCAAAAGTCCTTGCCCAAAAACTGATCTACAAAACTGATTGTGTCTTTTCTACCCATAAACCACAATTAACAGGTTGAAAGACACTGAAACCGTATGTGGTAGAAAACCACCTGCTCCTTTTATCTCTACATCTCTCACAACTCGCTTCACTTTCTGGGGAAGCTACAGAAGACTCTGAATCTGCATGGCTGTGCCTACTGATGGAAGGAAAGAAAAATCAGATGTAAGGGCTTCATTTCCAAGTACAGCACCGAAGCAATTTTACCAACTCTTACCAGCACCTCTTCTCCTGCACTGTGTTCCAGGTTTGCAGATGAACTCCAAAGGCCTCACTTGCTCTTGGTATGCAGCACATAACTAAGAAGTGTGTGTATACAATAATGCACTGAGTAGGTCATAAGAAGCCTCCAGCCCCTTAAGACCTAGGGGATACAAGAAGAAAGAGGAAGGGCAGCCTGGCATTCCCGAAGACCCCATCTGAGTCCCAGATGAAAATGCCTAAAGGAATCCAGCTAGAAATGAATTACAACACACCTTACCCACCCCAGGGAAAAAAAGACAGCAGAAAGAAGGAGCAACTGCTCACTTGCTGCAGAGAGAAGAAAGTTTCCCTGCTAGAAATTCCAGACTTCTCTTCCAACCAGGCTGTGTTCCTTTCTGAGGGGGAAGGAGGGTAGGGAAGGGGAGAAGGGAATGTTGCTTCAGGCTGTGAATGCATGTGTGAGGGAGTGCACAGTAGCCTCCACAAGCCACCAGCCTCATCAGCAGAGGAGAGGAGATTAATCTTAACAGATATGCTTCAAAGTCAGCAATCACTTCAGGAAAATTCCTCCTCATCAGCAGGTCTCTTTTGTTCCCCATGCCCATGGTGCAGTTTGGGGAATTGCCAAGGATCACAACCTTCTTCCCAGAGTTCTTTTGATTGGGTGGGATGAGAATAAGAATGGTGCCAGAGCCTCATTGCCAAGACTGAGGGGGGAAGTTGTTGACTTCTGCTAGATCCTGCATTGCTGAGCCCTTGTGATTATATGTCAACTTGATCCGCATACGTAGTTGTTGCTACAAGAGAAAAGGGGGAAACAAAGAAAAACAAACAAAATAAATTCAGATCTTCATTAAAGGTTAGAGACTCCCACCTCATTCAGTTCCCCTCCCCACCCATAAATACTCAACACAGACTTTTCCTGACCAAAAGAGCTTGCTGGGTGTATGTGCAGGGTGAGCTATGACACTGCAGATAAATGCTCCATCTGGTGGGACATTCATTGGTCACTGCAGTTCTCAGATCAGGTACAAGCTCTTAGAAAAGTTACAGCACAGTTTCTACCCATGTTTGTGTCTGCATTGGCTCTGCTCTTGCAAGCACTGAAGTCCTTAAATACAAAATTAACTGCTTTCAAATTCCAGTTAACAACAGAAGAAAGCAGGTGGCACATCTGTACTCTGCTGCACTGCACTTGGACTTGCAGGGAGAGATGGGCCATCCACTCAATGCAGCAGTCTGGCAACTTCAAGTACCGCGCAGCTCAGCAGCGCTGCGAAGGAAATAGCCTCTGAAAGACTGGAAAGAATCTCCAAGAACATTCTCTTCTGCTGTAACTAAATGATGTAATAGCTCAGAGGTCGCTTTACACTGTCATTTGACTGTCACCCAGATACCAGGTGGCCCTTAAAAACAGCTAGAGTACAGAATACTCCAGTCAGGCTCCCTATTCTCTCTCTTTAAAAATCCAAAAATAAAAAGCAAAAAGTTGACTCTTTCTGTCTCTTTTCTCCATACCTACAGGCAAATAAACAAAAGGGATAGCAGAGGGGAAAAAGGAAGACAATAACTGCTTCAACGAGGCTTAGGATAAAGAAGTTATGCTTTGTGACTAATAGATCAACATCATCACTGTCACTTTTTGGTTTATTTGGCATTTTGGAAAGCTAGCCATTAGTTTCAATCCAGCATGATGGTTTTATTTTGTACCTCTGTACTCTGAAGTGTTCCTAGGAGTTGTGGCATTCCTACAAGAAAGTATGCCACTACCCTAGGTGTGTTTCACCTTGCAGGTCCCATTGTGGCAAATTACAGGAAAACACCTAAATCCTCCAAAGTTCAGAAATTAACTTTCAAGGTGATCTTTGAAAGGTGCTCTACAGCATCACAGAGAAACTAGTATCAGATGTATATAAGACACAGAATAATTAGTCTTGTGGCTTAATATAGGCAGACGTGAGCAGACTACATGGAAATAAAGGGAGATGCATGGAAACCATAAAAACTATGCATGAGAAATCTCAATTTTATTTTTTCTTTCTGATGCCATCTGAGCACTTGCAGACCCTCTTAAGGAGGAAATGTGGGCCACATCCCTCCCTCCCCTCAAGTCTGTTGTGTCCCAGTGTTGAAGCCTGTCTCCGAAGGCTGTAAAACAAATGGAATTACATCACATCTGAAGATTCTTTCCATCAACTATTTAAAATTACACTCATCACATTAAAAACAAATGAGACCACTTTACAGACAATTTTAAGAATATGGATCAAGCGGCTTTTTTTGTGTAAAAATACTTCAATAACACCACTGCAGATAGCAAAAACAAATGCTGAATATCTTTATGTGTCAAGATGCTTGCCTTCCAAACATCACTGTTACAACCCACAGAAGCACTAGGTTAAACTCCTCTGGGCATTTGAAAACTTAACCACCACTGCAATGCAAGACATGAATGACTTCAAGGTAGCAAAGCTATTAAACTGTTTTAGCAGTATAACCAAATAGAAGACCAAACCTGTGTCCAGAACCTCATGTGTTTTTCATAACTTTTTCCTAACTCTAACCAAAGTGACTGCCATGAAAAATGTATCATTCACTACCATCAATCCCTACCACTCATCAGAGATGAACCCCTGACAGGCATTAAATGAATGATTACAAGACACTGTCTTCAACAATTCTTCATGAAATCACTCACCTTCTGTGGATTCAGGACTTTAATGACCTGTGTGATGGTCCCAGAATTAAATGCAGGGATGACACTGCTGCTGGGAGACAGAAGCTGCAGCTGGAATGTCTGAAAACAGCGCAAAAAGAAAACAATTTGATGTGTGATCAAGTAAGAAGTGACTTCTTTGCACTGAAAGAAAGCACGGAAAATTAAAAGTTTGGTTTCTGGCCTTGAATAACCAGTTCTTGAATTCCCTATCTTCTTGTTCCCTAAGAACAACCCAATCACTGGCCCACCTGCTCTCTATACAAGTAGGGTCCAGGTAACACAAGTAATAGGAAGTGAGTGCTTACTGCAGTGTACCAAGATCAGCAGCAATGCTTGCTTCCGTTGCACTCAAGAGGAACAGTCAGCACACCTGTAACTTCAGAAGGATGGTTCTTTCCTTGATTCCTTCCTATGGCAGGTATAAAACCTACCTGAATCCAAGACAGAGGAATACTAATTCCTAGAAGTGAAAGCACTTTCCCAAGTTTGGAGAGCATTCCAGTCACATGCTGCTTCAATAGTCTGCTCTGCTATAAACTAGGCAATATCTGCCACTCACATTTTGTGCTGCAGCTGAGTGCAAGGGGAAACAATTCACTTCCTTAAATGATGAATGCCATTAATCACCATATTATGATTCATTTAAATTTTTATAAGCAACTAATAGCTTCAAAAGATTCTCTCTTTCATGTATTCATAGCTCCAAAGAACACAGTATATTTCTTAGAAATTAAGAATAAAGGGTGTGATTAATGTCTCCAAAATACTGGTTTTGACTCAATTTTTTTTTTTTGCCTGAGGTTTAGCCATTTTTCTAGAAAGTGGTGATTTCAAAACACTATTTTGTCCAAGCAGAAGTGGTCCAATTTGATTGGAATCTGTGTTCTATTGCATTTATAACATATACTTTCAGACAGGTAAGACATGACCTAACTGTGCACTAAAAGAAACCTGGAATAGTTGTCAGCCTTGTTTACCTTGCAAGTTTCTATCTACATGAAAGCACTAATTAGGAAGTGTTTGCAACTGGCCCTTCAACTTCTCACTGTAGCTGTCCTAAGTGGCTCTACCTTTGGTACTGCAGCTTGGAAAACAAAATCTGTCATATCCAGCTCTGTGCTGTTGGAGGCCTGTATCGTGATTACAGTGACACTAGGGTTGGTGTTTGACCTCTCAAAGGTGAAGTCGATCTTCAGCCCATTCTTGTTGTATGCAGTAATGGAGGGGATTCCTGTAGGAAACAAAAAAGGAGCAGACCTACAGAATCTGGAGATCATTCTCAACATCATAGTATGCACTTACTTTACCCCAGACTCTTCTGAAAATTAAACACACCCCCTTGGGCTCCAGTATCTATGGCACACTTTCAAATGGCCTTTTTTTTTTAACTATTTCTTGTTTCCTCTTCTAGTTAGGTGTTGGGACACTTCAGGCAAAGGATTTACAATGTCCCTAACCTGCAGCAATATCATTGAAGAGAGGCTGAGATGTAAGTCCATCGAGCAGGAACGGAGGTTGTGCTATCTGGGGTGCAGGGGCAAATACTGGAGAACCTACAAGAAATGTGAAGGATTAATACTTTGCTATCAGGAAATGAAGAGTAATTACTCCTTTGCCAAAGACTGACTGCTGCATTTTGTATTTCTTTACATAAAGCTCTATAAATCACCTGTGTTGTCCTCCTCCCCTTCTTTGCTTTCAAGAACTGGCTCTTCTTGCACTGGCAAGTATTCAGATGGATTTAATTCCTCACATCCCACAATCCTCTCTGGAAAGGCTCACAGCATTCCCAGACTCAGGTGTGAAAATGTTCAAGTCTCACCAGCTAATCATGTAGAATCAGCCCATGACTTCATTCCCTGCCTCCCACCTGTATGCTAATATGGATCTTGGTAAGAGTAAGTGTAAAAACTAGGACTTAAAAGACAATGAAGAAGTAGCCCAACCCTCATTCCATCCCAGGGATGAGAATGTAGACATCTAAGAAATACAGCCTGCTCACCTGTTAGGTTGAGGTCTCCCAGGAGGTCAAGCAGCTCCCCACCAGCAGAGGCTGGCTCCCTTGTAGGTGCAGTGGGAATTACAGGTGTTATATCACTTCCCCCCAACAAGTCCAATAAATCATTTGCCTAATGAGAGAGTGGATGTAATACTTACATATATTCAATGTTCTGCTACTTTTCCTTGCAAATGCAGTGTGTTCTATTTATTCTCAAAATGAAGACCACCAGAGCTGATGGCCAGTTAGAGAGGTTCTTAGTTTCACTGTGATCCCATGCCCCACAAGAAATCTAGTTTCCATGCTTGAGTGACTCAAGAGATAGGGAAGGACTGGGTTCATGCACACTAAGCTTGAAGAATCACAAAATATTCCAAGTTGGAAGGGACCCACAAGAATCGCTGAGTCCAACTCTAAAGTGAATGGCCCATAAGGGGATCAAACATACAACCTTGGCATTATTAGCACCATAACTAACTGATACAATCCCACCCTGCTCCTGAGCCTACAATGACCTGTCCCACACACCTGTTCTGGACATTAGAGCCATCAGAGCAGAGCAATGATACAATCATCAGCAATCAGAAACAGCAAAGAAGCAGAGAGGGTGAGGGAGATGGTCTCAGCTTGCTGTTGGCACAGGCTGGAATGTGGTCTGACAGGCAGTGGAAATTTATCCTGGGTCAATTTCTGTTACCTGGTTAGCAGGCTGCAATCCAGAGGGTGGAGGTTTGGTTTCCAGTACTGCTGTCTCTGTCTCTCCATTGGTCTGTACAATCTCAGCAGGGCCATTTGTAGTGACTTTCTCCATTACTGGCATTCTCTCAAGCAGTGCTGGCCTGAAAGAAGCTGACATAGTTACACTGTGCCATCTTCCTGGATCCCAATCCAAATACTTAGACATTCAAGAGCTGATATATATGGGAGAACCTGCTTTTTCCCTTGAGCTCCAAAACAGGGGAACTGCAAGACTGCATGACAGTTTGAGGTGGTCAGAAGCAATCCCTGGCATTCTGTGCCAGTGGAAGTATACTAGTTGATAGCTAAAAGACAAACAAGCCCTCCTGTCTCCTCCTTCCCCCCAGCACCTGACAAGCTCAGGTTCAAAGCAGGACAAATGCTTTGGCAGAGAGACTCTCTGATCACAGAACAATAACACCGGACACATTAAGTCCTTAAAACACTCGCTAACCCTGTAGAAGGGGAGGGTTTCTAGTTCCTCTGTAACCTTAACAAAAATCACCAAAGTTCTCACAGCACTGTCATCCACAGGAGATCAGAGCAGATAATGAGCCTATCACTATCAGTGCTTACCTCATGTGATCATATTTCTTGAAAAGTGCATTATATTCCACAGCTCTCTGCTGTAGCTCCACATCAATGCTGCTGCCGTAGATGGAGACTACCTTCTTAATGCGACTGTTGGGGACAAGGGAAAACAAACGCACCATGGAATTAGCAGCAATAAGCAAGGGATTAGCATGTGTCATCCTAAGTTTCTGTTCCAAAAGGAGTCCCACATAACTCATGTGAAACAGCAGCATCCATGTAACATCCATATATGAACTGTCCCTTCACAAAAGCATCAGCAGGTGATTAATACATCACCTTAGGGTATAGCATAAAAAAGTTCAACTACCCACACTGAGAAGAGTCCAACAGGAAACAAGGCTATTTTTCTCTCCATCGTCCAAAAAAGGAACCAGAAAGAACAGTCCACTGAAACTAAGAAGTTTTCAAGAAACAGCAACATAGATTAAGTCCCCATATGGCAGAGGGCATCCCTAGAGAAAACAGTACCCACAGCAGACACCTTTCACCCTGCGAGCAACGGAGGACTATAAAAGCCAACAAGTAACATGATGACTCTTGTAAATCACAGAAGCAGAACTTGTTCAAAGAACACTCCCACTGAAAACAAATGATGTCGGTATATTTGCAACAAAGCCATGAGCAGTATACCACAAATGGGAACTCACTTGACAGTGCAGGTGAACCTTGTGGAAAGCTTCATGATAGCAGTGAGAGCATAGCCTCGTGTCACAGATGCAGACATATTAGATATCAGGACGCTTTCTAAAATATCAAGAACTTCATCCTCTGTTACCTGAAAAGGTACAGTGAGGTTAGGCTAAGACAGAGAGGAGCTTACAGCAAGCCTTCCAAAATCATACTGTAAAAACCCGTCTCTTGCCTAATGGCCATGTCACACTCCTCTGCAACTCTGAGCCTGTAACATTATGTTCAGAGTGTGAGAGACATATTAAACAAGATCTTACTGTAGTTTTAAAATACAGTTTCTATTTCACACATTGAAGAGTGGGTTTATCACTGAAATACACCAAGACCCTAGCAGATTTCTTCCAAATCAGTTGGCACTGAAGCCACACCATTCTGCCAGTTGTAGCAACACTCCACACATCCAGTATTTACACAGTCCATGCCTGCAGCAGGGGAAGGAAATTCCTGTCCAGGGTCTATTTCCATCATGGACATGAGTGCTAGGGAACTGCTGAAAGCACTCCCTTCACCTAGCCAGGATCAAATGGGTCCATCCTCAGCCAGATGCCCAGTTGCAGTTCTTTCCTGAGGTATACCTGTATTGGTTCCTCTTCTTCACACTGACCGGACACCAGAAGATCTCCATACTCTCCTATGCACCAAGAGGCAACTTGTACCAGGGGTTGCTGTTGGAAGAAAAACCAGAGAAGAAGGCTCAGAGATAAATGGCTGCCTGCATGATAAATTAAACCATCTGCATTTCCAGGATCAATCTTGGCCTTCCATAGCAGAAGAAATAGGAATATCACGCTCAATAAAGAATTCCGTAAGAGAATTGGAGAAACTAAAAAGAACATGAACTTTTCTTTAGAAGACATGCCTACTCAGCAGTCTCTCCCTTGGAACCAGACAATGTGATGTTGGCTTTTCCTGAGATGCTTAGTAAACATGCATAATTATTGCAGTGCAACAAAGACACTGAAGCCAGCCGCATTTGGTTTTACCTGGGAGTAATCTCCAAGGATGGCTTTGTAGAGTCTCTGCACAGTGTAGGCATGCATCTCCACACTATTAGTTATTAACTGGATCAGATTGGGAACAGCATCATCACGAACATAACTTCCTGCCTGCAAAAACAATTGTTAGGTTTTACTATGGATCTTCTTAAGTAACACTCAGCAGCTGTGATACCCTTCACAAAACCACCCGATGATTCTGGAAATAAAAATCAACCCTTTAATCCATGAGCCCTTTATGGCTGACTTTGAGCAACCTCAGGGGGGCAGAAGTACAGGACAACACATTAACCAACAAATAAAACTATATTCGGAGAAATCCGCGCTACAAATACCCTGAAATTGCAAGGGCATAGAGTGCAGAAATTAATACAACCTTATGAGTGGTTTATCTAGCAGACAAGAAAAGGCAATTACTTTACTGGAGAAAGTAATCTGAGACCAATTCTCACAACCAATCTTCCAAGAGATTAATTATCACTTTAGACAAATCTACTTCTCTCTGTTTCAAGGTGACAAAAGAGCATCCCAGCCAGACTTTTTGATGAATGTCTCAAATTTGAACACTCATACTGATAAATCTCTTCTCACTTCTTTGCCTGACAGAACACACTGCCTACCCAAGTTACCAAGGTCTCCTCCCTTGGTTGCTAAAGCACTGCTCTAGTTCCGCCTCAGCTGTGATGTTTAGAGATAAATTCAAGCAGATAAAGAGCAAAAATTAAACCCAAAGAAGGTGAACTAGAAGGCTGTTGGCACAGTTTCATTAACAAGTTTTGATAAACTCAACTTAGAGCAATTTCAAGAAGCTCCTTCACCCCCTTTCTCTTTGCAAGTCACTTCACTCTGGGTTCACTCATTAGGCTGCATTCACTCTCCTCTGAAAGGACTGTATATGGGAATCAGACAGTACAAGAGTTGTCCTTAGAAGCTAGTGTGATTACTGCAGTAGAAACACTGTTACATATTTTGTGTGTTTCTGAAATAGTACAGTTCTTCTAAAAATCACCCACTGATCCAAGGCAGCCAGTCAGAAATATCAAAACTCAGTAAATGTGACTATTATAAGTACACTTCCTCTATGTATTTTAGCATTTATCAATCTGCCAGTCTTTAGAACCATCTCCAACTTGATGGTAACTTCCTTCAGAATTAAGAAAATTTTATGTAGTCACACACAAGAAAGGCAATTTCACTTACCGTTGTTAAGACTCTCATAATTGTGTCTATGTGCCAGCGCTTGGAAGGAGCATATCTGACAAAATTAAGAAAACTAGTTAGAGCAATAACTGCCAGTCTTCAATACAAGCAAGAAACCCAGCATCATCAGAACCTCCCCTTTCAGTTACTTCCTGGCCCACTGCTTCATGAGGAAGGACACCAATACTGAGGTTCAGCTACAACTGACAAACCACACATAAATCAATGAACAGAGAAAAAAAAAAAATCAACACATTCTCTCTTGGCAGCAAGCAGGGAGAGAAGCAACACACAAGGTGTTCACAATCCCGAGGATGTCCCAAAAATTATTAGCAAGTAAAACAATTCCATACTTTTCAGCTGCAAGAAATATTCCAGATGCACAGTCTGCCTTGAACTCTGGTTCACAAGAATCTAGGAAATACAGTAACTCCTTCATCATTCCACGGACATTGTTCCCATTAACAAGAGCGAAACTCAGTTCCATTGCACGCCTAGGGCAAGAGACAGAAAACCAATCAAGTAACTTCATTTAGTGAATGAAGTAAAAAAACCCCAAAATCCAGCTACAAAAATGCAGTTAACTTTTAATTAAGAAGAGATCAATACTTACTAATCCTGTGAGAACAGCTCTCCACATTTAATGTGCAGTATTTTTTTGTTCATAGGCAGACAAACATCCAGCCAAACCAAAAAATTAAGGGGGAGTGGGGCTAAGGGGTGATCTAGAAACATCTATCCATATGTTAAAGATAGCTTTAGGCTAGCAGTATCTTTCAGCAGCCACAGTCCCTCAGGAATAAAGTCTGACTGTCCAAGTATAATTGAAAGCTGGTAATTTCTGACACATAACTGTAACAATTAAAGTATGCCACAATGTATTTTCTCCACCTAGAGGGATCCAGAACAGACCTGTTTCCAATTCCACATATTAGAGATTCCAACATAGTAGAGATTTAAAATATTAACTGAGAAGCTTTATTGTATCAGTTGGATAAACTACATAAGATTTCTAGAACCTAAAGTTACCCTGGTATTGTTCATTCTTCCTCACCACAGACATGTTGACACCACAACCAGTCAGAGGTACGAGCTATTCCTTTCTGTGCACATTGAGAGCTCAGAGGCTACTCCCAGGCCCTTCTACTTGAAGCTTCCATAGTTGATTTTAGCACAGGTCTCTCATTTTTCTGCTATTTTTTTGTATAAAGACTATAACTTCAGCTGTGATTGATTTCTGCACAACTTTGCAACAGCTGTATTCAAATGTATTAAAACAGGCTCGCTAAATAACCATGAGTGAATTTGAATACGGTATTGGGCACACACTATTTGTTCTCAAGAATCTGAGAACATCTAGACAGCACTACTTCTCTACATTTTCATATTTATTATCATAATAAGGATTTTTACAGAATGATGAATTGTAAATGTGTTACTTTGCTTTTTACCCAGCTAGTACCCATGGACTGAAAAAATAAATATATGCAGAATTAGGTTGGAAATACCAAACTAAATTGCTACCTTTTAACATTTAAATCTGTGTTTAGCTGATGACCTATACCATTATTAGAACTGTTTCCATCCTTCCTACTAGTTCCCAACTCCCTTACACCTGTTCCTACTGGCTTACAAGTTTTCCATGTTTATGTTCAAAATTTCAGTCACTTTATAGCAGATATATCAATATTGCAGCTGTGCAGGAATACAATGTTGTCTTCATACCAGGCATTTATCTCAGCACATATTGCTTACCTTCAGTCATATCACATGTTTCATTTTGTCAAAAAGCTCTTAATCATGTAGTTTAACCAAATGAAGCAGAAAAAAAGACTTCAATTAAATAGCAAAGCCATTCTGAATTACACTACATGGACCAAAGATGAACTGCACCAGTTACAAGATGATGATGAGCAGAGGCCATGCTTCAGATAACCAAAAGCAGATATCATGTCTTTCCCTCAAGTCCTTGAAGATTGCTGCCTGGGGACTGTGACATATATCCAGTCAATATAATGCTTCAATGAAGACAGTGCATTGTCAGCAGCACGAGTGTCAGCATGGCAACATCGTGCTCTGCTGATGGATCACTCAAAGGCTTCATCCTCCAACAGCACTCAGACATGAAGCTCAGTTGTTTGCAGCATACCTGTGTTTTCCTAGCAGGTGCCAATAAAATGTTTTTGTTACCTTCTACACAAAATCTACATAAGGCTCTGCTGTTCCACAACCCAGCCCCATGCTGGCTCTGGCACCAAACAGTGGCAGCAACGGCGGCCTGACTCGTTCAGCATTTAAGATACAAATTTGTCATTTGGGTAGACTGCAACTGTAAAAAGAGACTACATGATACCCAGTACATAGCAGTTAAAAATAAGTTTCAGAAACAAGATCAATCCAACTTCTTTCCTGTTTTACACATACTAGTCTGAGCAGAGCTGTTTAAAAAATCTACAGCTGATTCAAAGGTGAGCATAAGTTTGAAGAATGACTATCAGAATAAGGATCTATCAGAATGCTGTATCTAATCAGTTTGAGTAGATGGAAAAGAAGAGGTTGAACAGTTCTGAAGGTATATTCATGTGATGAGTGCTCAGTGGAATTCTGGCCTGGAGCATAGAAATTCTATGCAATGCAACAGGAAAAATGCTGCTGTCCCCAACAGTGCATGCTATATACTGCACTGAGCCCAGACCTTTATTTGCAACACAGTTACAAAAAGAATAATGAGGAGGAGGAGAGTTCTGAAAGAAAGAACAAGGAAGCAAGAAGCTGAAAGACTCAGTTTAGAAGAGCAGCCTTCCACATATGCTGGGCAAAGTGAAACGAAATAGTTCAAGAATTTGTATGAGAGACAGAAATAGAAGGGAGTAACTATCATGAGCAAAAGGAACATAACTGAAGTATGAGAATAAACTGGAAGAAATTAAGACAGAGTACAAGACAAAAAAGTATTTCTCTGGTGAGAAGTAAGGTTGCAAGCTTTCACAATGCCCAGAGAAGCAGCAACACACTGTTATTTAAATGACAAATGAACACCAAGAATGATAAAAGGATGTGGTTTGTACACAAACTGTTTGAGCAATCAAGTTAAGTCTGAATTCTACTACTCCCTACTACATCCAAGAATACATTATTTGGATGACTTAACACTGCTCCAAGACAACATCGCACTGCCCATTCATCTGGGAAAGAAAACCAATGTGGAGCATATCAGAGTAGCTTTGATCATAATCATAGTACACAGAGGCTTTCCAACTTGCTGAGAGCACATAAATCTAATCTCCACTGATATTGCACTCTAGAAAAATTCAGGCAAACAGATTTTTTTTCCCCATGAAATATAACAGCAGCCTTCCATAGAAGGTTGAAGTACATCATCATTATCTTGTTTGAGTTATAGAACCATATTATACCTTCATAGTAGCCTCACAGTTCCCCAGGATTCTTGTCATTTTCCCCTGTACTCTACTCACTTTCCACAGACTGTCAACCTCAAGAGTCTATTTCACTGATAATCTGATTACCTTTTAATGGAGACATCCAGATCCTTCAGGCAGTCCACAATGGTGCTTCGGTGCCGCTGTACTGCATTATGGTCTGTCTGCACAGTTTTCAACAATGACGTCAAAGCTACATATCTGCAAACAGGACATAAGTTCATCAGTAGCTGACACTTGCCGTTTAATTTCTATGTACAGACACTGTCCCCTTGCCCCAGACTCAGTCTTATTTTGCAACAGAATAAGATTCTCTTGCACTCAGTAATGAATGCAAATCCTGTAGGGACTTCCTGACCTATCTTCACAGGTGAGTTACCGCACTAAATTATAACATGCCTAACAATACTGCTGCCCAGACAAGCACCTGTCCCAAGCACCTCTGCAGATCTTACATTCAAACTAGCATCAGTAAAAATCCCAGGGCTAGAGTCTGAAACCCATATCGTGATTTGCTATCCAACTGCTTAGAGATGGTATTCAATCCCAACAGTTTCAGCAATTCCAGATCCCGATTAACAGTGACCAGAGCAGAACTAAACTCCTTTGTTGCCACCAGCACACAACCAGAAAAATCAGTCTTTGCCTAATTTGTCAGATCTCCAGCGCCAACTCTGATTTGAATACCACTACAGACCACTTGGGACAAGACAGGAAAAAATGTGGACCTGATTAAGAAATCCCATGTTGAGAAATAAATCATACATTCCAACTTATCAACTAAGAAGGGCAGGGCCACAGGTAAGATTTGCATAGAGGAAAGAATGCACCAAGAAAGAAGCAAGCTCAACAGCCACACTAACCCCAAGAGCAGTGATCCCAATATGGTCTCCTGGAAAACTTTACTTCAGCGTCATCTTTGTGTAATTGTTTCTCACGCATTTTAAATTGGGTGTTGTCAAAACACACTTTGTACAACTTACCTAATATTTTTGTCGTTGTTTAATAAGAAACGGCCTAGGATGTTAATGGCTAAGACCTGCAGAAAGAGTTAGAGAAGGTCAATGATCTAAAAGGGCTGCTGGTTATCTTCATCTTTTCATGATGACTTCAAAGGCAACATGTCAAAACTAGCATTGCGGTTCTTAGCCAGAAAGAGCTCTAGAAGCTGCCGAAGCAGAGGAAATGCTAAGAGATGCATCATAGGCTCTCAGTTGCACTCAGGACACACACTCTGCAGGAAATTTTGCCTTTTAATTTTTGGTTTTTTAAAAAACCCAAACACCCTTTTCTCCCCCAAAACAAGCACCCTTTCTGCAAAGGTTACAGACTTATCTAGAGTCAGATGCAGAGTTGTGTTATGATGAAACAAGCCTTGCTTCATGTCCTCCACACAAATTACTCTAATACAATCCTAGGAAAAAAACAAAGACCATAGCAAAGGCAACTTACTCTCAGGCCACTCTCAGATTTTATATCCATAATAGTCAGCACAGTTTCATAGAGAATGGCATTTCCCACATTTTTACTTGTTTCTGTATTAGTGGCAACCTGGAGATAGGAAACAAAATAAATTTAATGCATTCAAAGCAGATCCCCCTTTGTGCTGCTCTGCAGAACAGGCAGCGAAAGTAAACAACCCCTACAAAACAGCATCACACTTGTGAATATGCATGCATCTCTTTCAACAAAATTTCACTCAGCATGGCAAGCAGCTGTATCCTCACTAGTGCTGCAGAACCTAAATTATTAAGAAACTAAGAGAAAGTTTAAACCAATCATCAACCTTGCAGACCTTACCTGTGCAAGTATATCATTCATTGCTTCACTAGAATCATCATCATTTCTCCCTAAAATTCTTAGTAGCCGCAGGATTCGTACCTATTTTATAAAACAAAGCAAAGAAAAGCTTGGATGGCAGTGTTTGACATGGGGTCATATTGGCAAAAAAGCAAAAGAAGCTGCTGATTTCCACTCTTAAGCAAAATGCTTGTGCCAGGTAAGAACTTTATCAACAAAAACAGGCTTCTGCTGTGCTTATTTTCTTCCCACTAGCAAGAACTGCTCAGAGTCCCCTCTCTACCAGGCACAGCCTTCTAAAATCACTATGCACTGCTTCTCTCTTTTGTCACATAACGTGATAAAGCACTACAGCTGCTGGTTAAACTAAGGGAGGTGTCTTTCACTAGGGCAGATGAACAGCATTTGCACAATTAGCTCAAAGGAAGACCAAAAAAGCCTTAAAATCAACACAGGTGTAGCGGTAACCACCTCATCACACCTAAGGCTCAAAGCACAGTCCTAGAATTAAAGCTATCAGTCACTGTTTGCATCAGTTCTTACCTGCAAAAAGGGGTCACTGATCCCAGACACATCATGCTCTGGTGAATATCCAGACATGATAAGGTTCTTCAGAATACGAACTAATTGGGGAACAAGCTGTGAAGAAGAGAGTTGTCCGGTTAGGGTACTGTTGTTTTCCTGACCCCAGCTTTGAAGCACAGGCCCAAGAACAAATCTTGTATTTGACAGCAAGTCAGTCTCTGGATTCTTCTGCAAAGTTCAACCTGCACACCTAGAGCTGATGTTGTATGAATACCTACAGCTTGGCTAAGACACAACTAGAAACAGTTAAGCTGGGACCAGAGCACCATACTGTGTCTTCAAAGTAGTAAATCTACATTTGTGGTATAGTGTAAGAAGAAAACCAGTCTAGTTTCCCTGTCATCTCCTTTTGTTCCTAACTTTGCTATTCAGGAACTACAAACTCCTCTGAAAACATGCATTTCATAAAACACACAAAATTAGCCCTGAACTTCCTTTATCTGCCTTAAAGAGGAAACCAAAGGATGCTGCAACATCTTCCCTCCAGACACAGTAACAGACAAGTGGAGCATTCCTGGAATCCTTACTCATGTTTACTTTGCCTTCCAACATGCATGAATTATCAGGACCGAGGACAGAACAAAGGGAAACATTACAGCCATGGAGACTGGTTGAGAGCCACTGCCCACCCCCCCCAGCATCTTCTGGAATACAAATTACAACCATGAAGACTATCAGCACTGCAGCTGGACTGGGTAACTCTTTGCAGTACAGAAAGCCTTTACAGCCTCTTACAGGCAGTTAACTAACTGTCTGTCCTGCTCCGTTCTGAGAATTACCCAAAGTTGCCCCATGATACAGAAAAACTACAAAGCCCAGTTTGTGGTAAGAAGAAAGCAGCCCAGGGCTACAACTTGCACAGGCACAAGAAAAAAAAAAATCTGTGAAGTACTGTGAAGTATTCCTCAAATGAGGAAAGGCTTGAGGAAAGCAGGCTGATGTTTGCAGAAGACCAAAACTGAGATTCAGGGCTACCATGGATGTAGAGGTTTAGTGACAAGTCCAGCACACAAAGAGCATTAGACAAGAACAGATGATCTAAGCATGTGGCATCAATCACAGCTGTGTCATTCAGAGGCACTGCCTCACAAAGGACAAACATCTACAGATTCAAGGCAAACATGCATCATCTAGAAAAATTAACTCTTACCTTTTCATTCTAATTCAGCAGGATTCCAAAGAGACAAAAGGGACAAAACAGACGAAGCAAGCATTAGGGATAGGTCAATGTTATACCATTCACAGCATAACAACTACAAGAAATAGCTAGAAAGAATGTTACCTGGTAACAAAATTTTGTGCTAGTAACAAAAATGTACCTAGTAACAAAATTTTGTGCACTCAGTTCTCTCTTTTCCCACAACTATCACATTAACCAAGCAAATAGTAGTAGGGATGGTACCTGCAAAATGAACCTCATCTGACTTTTTTTCCTGCTTTGGCATTTACAATCAAGGCAAGGGAAGATGCACGCCAAAATGCTAAGATGCACCAAAGAATGTATAGTTTTAAATCCCTAATGATATAGACAAGTCAAGGAGGAAAAGTAAATGGGCACGCAAATAAACAAACACCTTTAAGACTTTTCAGAGGAGCAAATGGATTGCTCTGTTCTACCAGCTTTGTTCAATTTCTCCTTCTTTGATCAATAATTTAAAATTATAATCAAGGCAATTTTCAGATGCTCTTCTATCAGTAGTCTTTCACATGGCAATAATACAGCAAATTATAGCAAACAACAGAAGGAAGCCAGGAGGGTGATGGGAAGCAAACATTCCTAACCAGAGGAGGAAGAGTAACATTGACTCTCGAACCCTTAAATTAAAACGGAAAATTTTGTAGCATAGTATGCATGAGACACAAGGTATCTATATAGCTAGAATTTAGGTCAGTGTTTTTGAACTGAGTGCATATAACTGTGTGGCTGTGGTTAAGGCAGTCAGATGTTGGTATAAGCTTCAGTTTTTCATCTTACTCTCCTTTTACTTCATTTGTGATTCCAGTGTCACTATCCAATTAGATAGAAGGAGTGAAGAAAAACCTAAGGGACCATCAAAGACAACTTTAAATCTAACAATCCAACTCTAGGATGAGTTTTATACTGCACAATCTTAAGACTGATTGTAACTTAAACTCTTACTAAAGTGGATTAGGCCTAGATACACATGAAATTCACACATTTAATGATTAAAAAAAATTAGCTAACAGTACCATTAAATTCTTCACCCAAACAACTATAAGGATTTTACTAGATGACCATGAATATTAACTTTGCAATATTACCAGTTCACACTTACCTTTCTAAAGTGTGCAAGCATGTCTGGGCTTCTCTCACACATCTCTGTGAGGAGGACAACGGATGTGTGAAGAACACCTAAAGGTGAGGGAGGGGGAAAAGAAAAATGAATTTCCATTTAACATCATTCCACTGGGTCCAGACATTTGATAAACATCACAAGAAAACAACAGGAACTCATTAAATTTTTTTTTCTTGAATTCAACATATTGTATCTAGCACTATACATACTTGTGCTTGCAGTTGTGTCCAAGGGAAAGCAGATAGCAATGTTCTCCTGCTGAACGTGCAATTAAAGGCCAAGGCAGGAGATAAATTGGATTTGGTCTGCAGAAACTTGCATACTAAACATACAGTAATGATCATAGCTGACCTTTATGGTCTCTTCTAAATCCAACCATTCTATGATTCTACACAAACTTAAGACTCCAGAAGGACAGCATGTGTTAATTGCATTATGGGTATCAAGTTCTTCACACTTCCCGATTTTCTCTTTCTCATTTGGGTTGCCTAGTTGACCTTGTATCACCTTCCTCAGGAGGCTTCAGAACTCCATTAAGATTACACAAAAGTAATACCTCCAAACCTAAGAAGCCACTTCCTCAGAGTCACTTTAGGCAGTGTACAGGATAAAAATAAAACTTTCTGATTTCACCTACTCTGAAGTGTATCAAAATGCAATGAAAGAGTTCCTTTTGTCACCTATGCTATGTTAAAGTCCTGTTGACTAGTAGAGTCATACACATCCCTTCCTCCTAAATGACATTTGCATTCACTATGTAGAAATAGAAAGAAACAAATCATACAAATACACCTCTGAAGTTCCCTCCAAACAAAAGGCTTAGGTAGCAAGTGCACTATCGTCTTGAGAATGGCCTAGCCTTCCTAAGTACAGTCGCAGCTATTACCATGGTTCTTCTCATTCAGCAAGTTTTTGGTGGCCGGCAGGAACATCTCCATAAGTTCAGGCACCTTTCTGATGACATGAACAGCACACAGTGCTGCCTGGATAGGAAAAACATTTGTTAGTACACACTGCAATTACAACAATATCTGTTTTGGGAATATCTAGCACAGTGGGAACTATAACAATCTTCATGATAAACAAAGGCTTGGCACATTTTTCCATCACTCTATTACAAGTGTTACTAAGCAGCATTCCAGAAGGGAGTTCAATAAAGGGTGAGCACTGAACTACAAACTAATACTCCCCCTATCAATGGTTCATTTTTACATTGTTCACATAAGAAGTGCTATTATCTGCGAAGCAGCCTTTAATAGGGCTACTTTAGCCTGTCCTCCTCTTGCTGGGAAGGAGACAATGCATTGGAAACAATTTAACTTACTGTAAAATTATGGCTTATTTACTTTCCCTCCTTCCCCAAAAAACAACTTCCTCCTGCAGGTGATGGGTGCTATGAGAAACAAAAGAAACTTCTGTTTTTGAAAAAACACGTGTCTATTTCTTGTAGGATGGAGAAGCAACAGGAGACACTATTCCTTGCACCTGCCTGAAAATCAAGTGCCTCTTTCCAGAACACAGCAAGACCTCTTAGCATTGCTTTCTCTCCAAACTCTCTAGATCTAGCACTAGACAAAGACGTAAAAATGCATCTCCTAAATCTTACTGTTTCACACTCTCACTGAGACTTATCAATAAATAAACCTAAAAGAACAGGGGTAATCACACTTTGCTGATGCTATGGCACATTTGCTGCAGAAATTAGACAATTTATAAGTGTTTGTCCATTTCAAGACCTTAACCCTTCTAGTTCTCATACTACTGTCACCATCATCAACAGAAGACATCAAATAGGTTCAAATCTTCTGATAACAGTCTGCACTGTTAACAACTAGAGTTTCTCTGGACTTATCTGAGAACATAAATCAAACTGGTGACCAGAATTTTGAGGCTAATGTCCATGAGGGGGCAAGTGTTCACATCACCACCAATAACATTATGGGAGAGAGTACAAAAATAGAAGCAACTACCTCACCAATCGGAGGCTTATCTTTTAGAGGCTTACATACATTCCTACTATTAACAGACAGGGAGTTTTGAGCTCTGTCTTGCACACTGGGAAAATATTCACTCAGTGTGATCTCAGTCATCTAGTATTCTAGATATTAGCAAGGTGTTCAGTCAATCTTGCTTTTTAATCAACAACGAAGTATTCAAAAGTTTCCTGAAGTACCTTCTTCCTAAGATAGGAATTGGAAGTTTTGAGGAGCTTTTCCACCTCTCCTGCAAGGTCTCTGCACATTTCTGAGGAGCCCATGCAGCCAAGGGTACAAAGTGCCAGCCCCTGCACATACTGTGTGCTGTGATTAAGGTCACTGTAAAGGAGAACAAAAAAGTCAATCAGCACAACACACACACAGAAACTGAACACACAAAAAAGGGCACCTACAGCTAGAGTCATCTATCCAGCAACACATGGCCCAAAAGAACTTTCGGGATTCACAGCTCTGCGGGAGCACGACTTGGAAGCAATAGAAGCTTTGAGTGCATGTTACCACAGGGTTTGCTACTAATTCTACTTACAATCCTCAATTAAGAACATAAAATACTTGGTTTAACTGTCAGGGTATCCAGGGATTGAAGCCTATACAGAATTCCACTTAAAATGGTTTTAGTTTTGAAACTTGCATGCAAAGCACAGACCTGTAGTGACATTGTGGGCTGTCCCAGTTTAAAGATGTTCTACAACAGGCTTTAGCTTCTGCGTTTACAAATCAAACAGTATAGAAGAATCTATGTAAAAGTATTCTCTATCCTGACCAAAAACCACAAATGCCACCACTCACACACCTTGAAAATAATTCATACAAGAATTCTGTTTAGCAATTTTTCCTATTCATATGCCTAAGGAAGTTGTAAAAAGTGGTCACAACCAAGAAGCTAAACTACCTAACAGGAGATGCTATTCATGAGGCTAGCTACAATGTCACACTAAGCACAAGACAACATAGCTTCTACATGGCAATCCCAATAGCCTTTAAAATCAAATTCTACACTGCTTTTCCATCTGTGTTTGGTACCAAGATTGCCACAGCACCCAGAATTCAATGCTGATGAAATAAAAAAATACAGTTCCTGGTTTGGAAGGCAAGGGGAGCTGGGGATTGCAAGATGGAAGAGCTGGGGAAAGACGTGGTTCTGAAGCAAACAGGCAAGAGGTGCAGAATGGAAAGACAGTATCCTGATTGTAACATGAAGCAGCTATGGCAACATGCAGACAGCACATGCAACTAAATAGGTTGGTTTTTTGTTTACTTCCTTTAACAATTTTTTGGCAGCTATATAAAGCCGTGTGTATCACAAGTACATGCTTCAAGAGGTTGCTTTCCTTTTAGTCTCAAAAATCTGGGTCTTGCTATGAAACAGTGAAAAACAATGCCATAAATAAATCCCTTAATGTCTAGATAAAAGCAAAACACAATGGCAGATATAGAAGCTGAAGGAGAAAGCAATATACAACCCAGGAGATAGTGGGAAGCTGTCCACCGTTTTTGCTCAGCTTCTGTCTGACCCATTTCCCATTCAAACTCACTAAACCCTTACCAAATTTGCTGTAGCATAAACAATCAAAAGAGGTTTTAATCTGCAGCCTGGTTCTAATGGAGGCACCTCACAGGTATAGCATTTCAATGAAAGATCTTTAGACAAAAATCTTGTCTCCTGGATGCTAGGTCCAAAGTTAGCAGATCCTCAGGCCCACAGTTTTATCAAGTTTCTTTTAAAGCACTTTGAGGCCACAGTCTAATTGAAGATCAGTACTTTACTTTCTAATATCTGAGAGATTTATGTGCTAATAGTACATAATAATAAAAACAGGTACACCACACACAACCTTTGGGTAGGTCAACCAGAACCCAGCTGTTCCATACCTGCTCCAATCCATCTTGAAAAGAAAACACACTCATTGTGACCCACTAAACTATGATGCAAAAAAGTCCCACTTTGACATTGCTTTGCTGAGAGGAGTATTAAAAAAATAGTAATTCCCATTCCCTCTTGTCTCATTTCAAAAAATGACAACACATCCAAAGCTGCTGCCTTGCTTCCAATGAAAACCATTTTGTCAGGACCATTAGATCTTAAAAAGAAAGCAAGATACATAGCCTTGTTCTTTGATAAGTCTTCAGAGCTTATCAGCAGAAGCAAACAAACACACACAGGACATGTGTGGCTTGCTACATATACCTGTTCAAAACCAATGCAATTTTATATTCTGTTCCCACTAAAGAAGCTAGACAGGATGGCCCAATACAGAGCACTACTACGACAACCTCATTATGGTCAACAGCATACAACAATTTCTACAAGGGAAAAACCCTAACGTACTCAAGTATCACTGTCAGAAGGATACTTTCTGATACTGAAACCTCAAAGCATGGTTTGATGGAGAGGTGGTACCCTTACTTCTTGATGCAATTGGTCATAAGAAGATGAACATCCTGTCTCTCATCCAGCAGCAACATGGCACCTAAATAACCAATGCGCTTGTCTGTGAATTTCTGAGATGCAATAAGCTTGAGGCACTCCAACTGGAAAAAACAAAAGGAAAAAAAGAAGAAAAAAAAAAGACATAATTAGCTTGGAAATTACTTCTTAGCCAGAGAAGAAACAGTTTGAATTTTGATGCATAGTAATGTATGTATCTCAGAGTGCTCTTTTAAAGGTGTATTTGGTTTCCATTTTGGTGATGTGGAAAACCAAGAAAGATTAAATGACCTGCCCAAAGTTCCAAAAAAGCCAGCAGGAAGGTCATTAGCAGCTCCGGTGACTTGAAGTGGCCAGACACTGTTGGTCTTCCATGACCTCAGATATACCAGATATGTTAGTTAAAGTCAGATCACAAAAGTAAACAATAACACATTGATAGAGATGAAAGACAAATCAGTAAACACAAAATAGTAAAGATGTGGAAATCCAGATCACATGTCATGTTTGATACACACATGAAGCTTTTAAAGTAAACTTAAAAGCTTCCATTTATCTACTAGGAAGAGGATCAATGCTCTGTAAGCTGCTGAAACAAGGACATGTAATGACAGGACAAGGGGTCATGACCTCAAATGGAAAAAGAGGCGAGTTTAGGTTCGATATTAGGAAGAAAATCTTGGCTGTGAGCGTGGTGTGGCCCTGGCACAGGCTGCCCAGAGAAGCTGTGGCTGCCCCTGGATCCCTGCAAGTGTTCAAGGCTAGGCTGGACTGGGCTTGGAGCAACCTGGACTAGCAGGTGTCTTTGCCCATGACAGTTGGAACGAGATGACCTTTCAACCCAATTCTAGGATTCTATGACTCTAAAACCAGGTTGTGTTTATTATGATCTGTAACTAACTTGCTAGCTAGTAAAAAGTAGATTGTCAGAAATAGTTATGTTTTTGCACTTCTCTGTAATCTCTGGAACACCAGAGGTTTACTAAAATCATGTGCATTCTACCCACTACAAGTTTCCCTTTCCCCCTGTAGAAATGGCAACTGTGATCAATAGCGCAGAAGAGATTCCCAAGACAACACACACAGTTTCCACCTGCACTCTGCTAATTTAAAATTTAATTCCCAGCTCATTTTTACATCTGACACTTTAAAAATGAAAAACAAATACCATCTATCACAGAGGTATTCTGACATTACTGTGCACTAATACAGTTTTCTGTAACAGATAACTAATCAGCTATAATCTATGTCTACTTTCCTGACAGGGAAGTAAAGATCTACCCCTCACAAATAATTTCTGTAAGTCTGCTTTACTAGCTGGGGCAGCAAATAAACATACACAACAGGTTTGAGGGGGGTCAGACAGAGCTGGCAATAGATCCACAGCAAAGAGGGCATGCACAGGCAAAGATATGAGGCGTCAGGAAAAGGGATTCATGGGCCCCAGCTAGACAGAAGCTTGAACAAGGCAATAGACACAGATGAGATGCAAGAAACACACACATCAACCAGAGTAAAGCTGCACAGTATACTGTTGAGAAAATTAAAGTTGAAGTGCCAGAGAAAGTGGTATAGCCTAGTCCCAGTCCTGCAAGTTCTCAAGACCACATGGCATTAGAACACATACTCAGCTGTTGACACTGCTGTCATATGCGAAAGCCCAATGAGTGCAAGGATGACAAATCGGTAAGAAAAGGCTGGAACAAAATTTAGTTAGTCTGCAAGATTAAATGGGATGACAACCTCGAATAAACACCTCTGAATAATAAAACCAGTCCTCTGCAAAGATAACTGAATTTGCCCAAATGGCCAAGATCAGCCAGAGATAAGGTACAGAACACTAGATATCAAGCTCTCATGTTTCCAGTGCCTTCTGTAAGAGAATAATGCACCTCTGAAACAACCTGCTTTCCTGGTTTTACAAGATAGTTATAAAATCCTCCACAAAAATGCTACATAAAATTGATGACATCTAAGCTACAGAGTAAAAGCCAATGAAGGTAGAAGATGAGTAACTGAGGAAGAGCATAAGAAAACTGATGACTGCAACAGATACTCTAAGATACATTTCTAGTACTTTTGAATTTAAAATATATTAGTGAAATTTGCCCCATGAAAGGCTGATGAGGTCTTGTTTCACTTGTATAGAAGTACATGCAAACTAGATTCATGCACAGTAATACCAAGAAACATGATCAGCTGAAGCTCTTACTACGTGTAGTTAGTGGAAAAAAGTCTTGATACTGTTAAATTCATTTCATTCAAAGGAACAATTAAAATTTGCTACATCACTACTGTAACAGATACTACTGACATGTAATCAGACTACAAATGACCCAACTTTTACAGACATAGCCCCTCTTCCAACTGGAATTTTTTTTCAAATAGAAACAATTACAATAATAAAGTTATTTGACCATTATTTTCTTAACCTAGGCCAAACGTTGAAATTCTAGATGACACTTTTGCAACACTTTTCATTGTTCTTAAGGCTCCAAGATAATTAATTTTTTTGACAGGAAGCTTCTCTCTTGGACCAGAGAGCCCAGCTATGAAAAGCGTTAAGAATAGACTAATACACAACTTCACTTGCCCTTTTTCAAAACTCTTTACCCTGAGAGAAGAATCCAATAATACAGAAGTAAGATGAGGCCATATGCCATAGCAGAGCCCACCAAACTCACTAATCCTAACTATCTGCAACTTGATTTCACTGGTTTGAGCTTACTGTTTCAGTGAGACATATTAGGACTGGTAAATTCAACCACAAATGGAGAGACACACACGACATGAAGCTACTTGAAGGGATAGAACAATTTGACTGATTTAAGCTTTACTGAAGACCTAGGCTAGATTACTATTAACAAGACACTTACTGACTTCCAAGCAAAACTGACTATGCCCAAAAGACTAAGCAAAGCTAACCTGAGGGCCACCTTGGAGATCAAGAGCTTCCATCTTCCTGCCTCCCTTTCCTAAAATTTCGGTTAAAAATAGCACATGAAAAATAAGCCAAGAGATGGAAAATTCACACCTGCATTCTCCACATCACCTCACTAAGATGGGGATAAGGAACACCAACTTCTGATTGCCAGGAACAGACCAGCTCTTTTCTGTCTCAAATACATTGCTTTATACGGAAAAGGGTATAGAACCTCCTTTGAAGTATGTGGTATTTTTCAGAGGCAGAACTCCAAAATGCTATTTTGATCCAATCTAAAAAAATCCCTATGTCTTAGACTGTGGTTTAAGCACTACTGGTCTGCAGAAACATAGATGGTAAGAAGGAGACAGCATGGCAAAAGCAGACTAACCTCAAGTTTCAAAACAAAATATGTAAGCCCCAAACAGCAAATCTCACTAATGAAGTCGAAACTAACACAGGTTCAGAAGATATGCGAAAACAGACCTCAAAACATCCCAAAGGAAAATAGAACTGCACCTAGGAATGCTCTGAGCAAGTTAATTTGCCCTAAACACAGAAGACAGACTGGCTTATGCACAGAAGGCACTAAATTTTAACTTACCTGTCCAAAATGTGCAGGATATCCCAGCATGTGCATATACAGCAGTTTTGCCACGTTTCTGCATCGGTATGTGTTATCTTCCTCTCGGAAGGATGACCGGATAGCAGCACATTCCTTTTGGATCATCTCACGCTCTTCTGCCTGAGTTCTTGCTGTCCGGATGGTCCGGATCAACTCCCGCAGTCTGATGGGGGCTGGCATCCTCTGAGAGAAGAAAGAGGTCTGTAAATCTTTTACTGCCTCTAAAGGCTTCATAATGGTCACACACTTCTGTGTATTCCTTTTTCTTTCTTACGCTACAATTATGTAAGTAAAAGAATGAAGAAAATGTAGGCTAAGAGCAGTAGCTTGAAAACTTTGACTCTACTGTACCTCACATCTGCTCTTCCAAAACATTAGAAATGGAAATTAGTCCAATTTGAGTCAGCTGTCAAATAAACATAACATGACTCCCCACCTGAAACAGGCAGAAACAGCACTCTGCAAGGTACTATCATATTCACATCACCTGCCTCTCCATAAAAGCCAGGCTCCAAAGAGAACTGATCCCAGAATCGTGACAACTTGAGACAGAAATCCTCTACAAAACACAACTCTGTTTAACGACTTAAACAAGATTTCATCTAAGTGCTTCAGTTGGTCATGCTTCAAAAACCCTGCTAACTTGTGCCATACATACTTCCCTCTTAGAAGTGTGGAAGTCAGCAGAAAAGTCAATGGAAGAGCAATCTTAAGCGCATGGCTATTTCAGAGAATCCTGCTTCAAATATAAATAAACAGGTCCACATCATCCTTTTACTACACCCCAATTAGAACAACCCTTTCTGAAACAAACAAGCATGTGACATTACTGTCTGGCAATATGGGTATGAAAGGTGTATACAGGAACACTCAGAGTTGTTTCACCTCATCAGAAGGAATACAAATGGAGCCATCTGACCCACAGAGCAATACAGTCTGCCAAGTTCCCGTTAAGAGGAAAGAGGATATCAAACAGAATCCAAACTTTATTTATGTTCAAGTTTGAACTTTTTAGTTCATGCTTACCAAAGCCAACTTCCGGAGAGCTCAGACTATATAAACATCTTCATAGCCTTCTTTCATCCATGCCAGTTTAGGAACAGAACTGAGCCCTTCTGACAAGGTATCAGACCAACTTGTAAGAAGTTGCCATGCTAGTCTGCTACAGATTTTGTCTGGGTCACCATTCCCCCCGAGCATTGTGTCATACATTTTAAACATTGCCATATAAGAAAAAGATGTGCATTCGGGTGTTGCACTAACTGGCTTACATGATCCCACCGAACAGAGAGGCTGGGACACAGAGCTAACAGGGGACTTCTTTGTTTTTACAAAAGCAGAGAGATGCATGTACAAGCAAAGGTGGCCTTACAGTAAGCCAGACAAAGGCAGCTGTGTCCTGACTACAAATGCATACACTAGGCCTCTTCAGTCAAACCATATGAGTAGATTCTTCATATTTAAGTTCCCCATATTCATACTTTAAAAAGCTGGAATTTACACAGACACAAAGCATTCAATTTTGAAAGTGGAAGAGTAGAGATATTCTTCCTTCATAAGGAAACTCTGTCCCAAAATGCTGATCAATGTGTAGGATCAAGACTATTGGACACATTAATCCTTACTCTTGCCTTGTCTCTCCATGTGAATTCACAACACTTCCTCACATTACTGTGATATGAATAAATTAACAGTTGCTATGCACTCATGCTGCACTAACAAGCATAACAGAAATAGTCACGGAGAACTAAGAAATCTATCTCCAGAACAAGCACTTCCATGACCACTTCCCTTGCTGCCATGCCTGCACATAATACAGTTCTGCATCCTTTCTCAAGGGGAGGAAAAGCAAAATGCTGCAGGGCTATAGGAAATATTGATGTATTTATATAAAATGCCTTCTATTTTTTGCCTCACTATTATTTTCCGGAAAATTGGTAACACTCTGTGGAGTTTTGATTGTGACAAAGTGCTCAGCTTGTGTTTTTCACAACAATATCATAAATGCAATAATGTCTTTCCTAGGTGGCAACTGTCCACATTAAGTGCTGAATTTTTAAGCCTAGACTCATCTACTACACACACATACCACATAATTCTAAGCTGATCTCAATAAGCCACGCTCTTGTCAGAAAATTGGGCAGAAGTTACAAAGATAAAAGTGCTACTGCCGAAATATTCCTCTGCAGCCCATAGGCAATAATTTCATAATCACAAAGATCACTTATGCGCAGGCTCATGCTGCAAAAGGTGAGTCCAGTCCTTCCACTGTGTATACACTGGCATTCCAGGCACAGTGCACCAACCTGCGCATGGAAAAACCAGCTTGCTCCTTCCTCCTGAAAGCGGTCCTCAGACACATCAGTCTGGCTTATGCACAGAGGCAGCAGTGAGAACATACGGCTTTGGGAGACCTCAGATGGACTGGAAAAAAGGTGAAAGGTTCACTCCAGCAGGAATCAACACTTAGGCTATGGCTCTGCACCCTAATTAAGCTTATCTACAACATGCTGCTCCTGAGAAGATAAGCAGTGGCTACTACTAGTCTAGCTATTACAACCATGACTAACTCCTTTATTTTAAAGGAAGGCTTCTTTATAAAGTTTTTGAAACACTAATACATTACCCGCAAACAAACTGAGGTTTGCCAACAAATTGTTTTTATATCACAAGCTGTTTTGTTCTCACTCTGTATCTGAAGGTTTATAAACTGCTGAAGGCTGATATATGCAGCCTGTGACTTGTACAAGCCCACTCCTTTCCTTGCCAGTGGATCAAAATCTTTCTGTAGGTATGCCCACGGAAGCCTTCAGCATCTTAAGCTTGGTCCCGAACAACAGAAAATAAAAGGAAAGACTGCCTAAACAGTTCTGGTCAATGGAAAAACAGAATTCAACAGTGTTACTATATACGTGAAGTACAAATTTTTATGAATACTTCTTTTTTTTCATCTTTCTCCAGTGTTTAGACAGGACTTCCTGTCTCACCAAGAAGGCAGGTACAACAACAACAAACTGAAGATCTAACATCATTCAGATACTGAAAAAAGTGAATAGTCAGTATTTACAAATGTCCTTGCATAAATAATTAGCAAAGCACACTGTAAAGATTATTTTTCCCCTTGCTTCACAACCACAGGAAAGCAAGCAGAACCAGCACTTTAGAAAGCAAGGATTGATGAGCAAGACTCAAGAACCATTTTCTGAGGCTTCCTGCTGTTCTCACTTGTGTAACAACTAACACAGTTACGTAGTCAGTCTAACCTGAAGGAGTAAGAGCAACTGTATCTCACACGCACCCTTCCTTCCTAATGAGAACAGAAAAATTCAGAACTGGTCTGATGGAGGATTACAAAAGGACAAAAGACAGAGCTGTAATTTATTTTCCAGTATTCAGAAAAGGCATTTCTAGCCTTGTGCAGAAACGACATACTTTTTTTTAGTCAATATCAAATCATTCAGCTTTTACTATACCTTTGAATCCATGCCATACAAAAGGTTTTGCACCCATCTGTGTTCTCTTAATATAAAAAATTCTTGCGTCAGGTACCTGCTCTTTGCCTTCAGTGACTTGAAGATTCTTCTGCATGCTAATATATTGGAAATCTCATCACAATTTTGAGTTTCAGACATTTCAAGTAAGTGTAAGCAGTAGTTACTACAGATGAGAAGAAACTTTGGACATGAGAATGCTTAAATTCAGAAACATTACAGAAGAGATTAACATTTACCTAGTCTCAGCAATTCCTAAGCCTATTATAATGCAACAGACCTTTACTACAACAATGGGAGGATAACTGTATCTTCTAGCAATAGCAGACAGTGGAGCTTCACTTCAGCTGCCGCCTAAGTGCTCCTTAGAACTTCCTCTGAAGTAGCAAATCCTGTTCTTCAGGATTAGTTAGCATTTTTCACCGGTACAGACACATCCTTTTATTCTTTGCACATCAACATAAATGACAAGGCAGTTTGTAGAAGCTGTTACTTATTTCCTCCTTGGGTTGAAAACAGGAGTTTCCTTCAGCCATTTCTTTGCTAACTACAAGCACCAAAATCAGGGATGATTTCTGAATACTTGAAAGAGCCTACTAGTTAATATTTACAATATCTGGTAGTGTTGCACACAGAATTCTTCAGCCTTATCAGACCTCTTTCCCTCTTCCAATTCTGAAAGCCTTGCTCCTTAGAAGAACATACTATCAAGATCAAAACTCCTGAGACAATCGGAAACCAAATTCAGATTAGCTCAGGTTGTATAAGTGGCTGTTGTTTAATTTCCTTAGAACACAGAATTCCAGATTCTTTCCTAAAATCCAGAAACTAGGAAAGGTGTCGCCTCAGCAATCCTCATCCCTCTGCTATTCAGGAATCTTTCCCATGAACTAATAAAAAGGCATTCTCTTTCTCTGTGTAACTCATCGCTACTATACAAAAGCGAAAAAAACAAAAGCGCAAAAATCTTCATGTACTAAAACTTTTCATTTTCATTTAAATTGTACTGATAAATCACTGTTTTCTCATCTTTTATAGTCTGTTATTAGTAAAGCTTGTCATGTTTGAAAGTTAAAGATTTTATTCAACAGGCCATTGTACCAAAAATATTTGAGTATAGAACTTTACTAGAAGTCTCTCTTAGAATACAGTCACATTCAAATATGATGGGTCATCTTTTATATTTACAACACACACACCTAATATTACCAAAACCCACCTTAAATCCTCAAGTGCTTTAGTTAAGCTTTATTCCTCTATCGGGGATTGCAGAGTAAAGACAAAGGATAGTCCTTAAACACTGAGTTGAGAAGATGTCCTCTGGAAACTATTCAGAAATGTTAGCTTATGCCTAAAATATCTAATATGTTTATAAGACAATAGAACTTTAAAAATTAACAATTGTTTTAAAACTTCATTAGGACAAATTATCAGACATCTAACATTTTAACATTTCATTATTATTTAGCCTTGAATTCCGGAAATGTTAAGACATAAAGGCCATCAAAATTAATGAAATTATTCACAGAAGAGATCTACTGTTTGGGGAAATGGTCTGAATTTTCAGTTGTGGTGATATACTCACCAAGTTACAGCTTTTCATGTAAATAGCATTTCTGAACTTGTTTCTGTCTAGAAAACACCCCAAGCCTGAAGCAGCATAGACTTCAAAGACACCTAAAACACACAACTCCAGTTGCTCCACCCCAACAATGCATAAGCAATCACATTCTCAAGCAACCCCAGCTTTTGGGAAGTTACACAACTAAAGCCAGACCAAACTCCCAACTGAAATCAGTAGAACTCCCCTACTTGCTTAGGTACAACAGAATCCAGCCTAGTACACACAAGAGCGGAGGATCTGTCCAAACTCCATGAAAGGAGTAATTGCAGTGTTGACACCCAACACTGACAGCTTCAACTACACACTGCCATCAGTAGGCTCCCCACTTCTATCAGACACTTAAAAAGAAAAATATTTTAGCAGTAAAACGAGAAACACACTCTCCAAGTAGAGATGAGGATGTCAACAAATGCAGAGATATTAGTATATGGTCTAGTATTATCAATATTTATATAGATAACAGTAAATATTAAATTATTATAACTATTCATACAATAAACATCAAAGCAAGGAGCACCATCATCATTAAGAAGGGCAAAGGCAACACGAAGGAGTTGAGAGAAAGAGTAATCAACAAATGTAACATGCTAGCTAAGTGGGACAATCTCTTGTCGGGAAAAAGCTATTGAAGTCAATAGAGAACTAGAAAGCAACATCAGAAAATCAGAAAGCAATTAAGTCAGCAGGGGGCTTCAAAAATGCATTCTCATAAGAAAAGGCATAAGAGTTACACTTTGCTTTATGCAGAGACAGATTGAGGAGAGCAGGGGAGGTCAAATAAGAAAAAAAGTATCCCAAAACAAGAGCTAAAAACAGTCCTGAAGAAGAGATGGTCCCACTTCCAGTTACATTAAAAAAAAAAAAAACCCACCAACAAGGAATGAAGCACAACATTATTTATGAAGCAAGGCTCAGTGCTGCTCAAGAGTTGAGAGGAAGAGGAGAGGCAGGACAGAGGCTGAGGACATTGCACAGATCCCACCCAATCCCAGTGCCAAACAACTGCAGACCCCTTCCCGCTCCTTGCCGACTGAGGCACGGCCCCAGAGCACAAGTCAGCACTTTGGATAAGGTATCCCATTCCTGCACAACTGTACACATACACCGAACACAGCAACTCCTGATCTGCCTTCACACTGAGCTCCCAGTCAGTACAAACATTAACCTCAACAACTGCCAAAAAAGAAAATAAATATCACCCTATTTTTTTAGAAGGTAAAAAACATAGGAAGAAGAATTAGCACAGCTATATAGCTGATCACCATGACAGATTCAAGAAGAATTCAGGATTTTCTGGCTTCTTCAATCACCACTGACCTACATTATCTTATCAGCTGCTTCTAATTTCCCCTTAATTTAATCTATGAAGTACTCTGGCTATTTTACTTCCTGTTCACTTTCCTGCAGAGTTAAACTTTAAATAGTAATTTTAAAAAGGCACTAGTTTGGCACAAAAAACCCTTACAACCTTCTATGTCCTTGCTAATGCCAGATGAAAGACAAGATTTTTACATTCATTAATATGAACTTTAAACAGGCCACATAACTTCAGCTATTCCCTAAAAAGTTCTAATCTTTTATTTCACTTGTAGCACTTCTGCCAAATAGCAGATACCGGATGCACTAATACCTGTGATATCAGCAGATTCACTTCTACTCACATTACTGTAGCTCTGTTTTTTAAGTTACAGCCTCATGATATATTTACTTACTAACTCCAAAACGCTCCTCCAGTGAAGTAATGCTCTTACCATAGCAGAACAGATCCTCTCCCCAAAGAACACCTGAGTATCATCTAGGACAAATTAGCATCACCTGCATTCAGAAGAAATTGCTCTATCATTTAAAAATGCGATGAGATCACACAACCCATCACCTGCAGTTCTACAGGACCAGCTCACAAATACAAATATTCACTCTGGAGAGGCACAAGCAGCTTTTGACTGCCATCACTTTTAGCAGCAGTAAAGATTTGCAGGAGCCCACACACTTGGAAAGCTGACGCTCCAAACCTGAACTGCACTAACTAGGGTGGGCTCTGTGTGCCTGAGAACAGCCAGTTTGGACTCCTGTGCCACTGTCCACGACCTTCTCACACCATGGCCTGACAGAATCACTAATCTCATGCACAGGGAGGCCACTGCAAAACGCTCTACACCAACAATCAGAGCATTTCTGTTATCCCCTAATCTCTCACGGGACACTTCAAAGGTACTACAGGATCTTTCCATCTCTACCATGCCACTCTCAGAAAAACACATCAGCAGTCACAGGAACAGAAAAGAAAAACAACAAAAAAGGAAGAAAATCAGGGTTTTTTAATCATAAAAGGAGAAAATCTGTAAGTTATCTAACACACTGGAAACACAAAAGCTGGATCCCCTCGCAAAACAATAACCCAAGACTTACTTTTCCCTTCTCAAGAAACAGGAATTTTAATACCTTTCCTCTCCTTCTCCCAGCACAGTAGAATGGAAGGGTTCACACCAACCTCCTCAGGAAAAAAAGCACAAAATCTCCTGCCTTCATTCAGCTCTCAAGTACCCAACAAGTTTTCAAATCCTGTGCCAAACACCAGAGAGCACACAAGTAAACAGAAGAATGAATTTGGCAACAAAATGATATACAAACAAACAAAGGAAAAAAATCCCAAGTGTAGTTTAGAGGAGAGGTAGCAGGAAAATGGGTACAAAAAGCTGTTGTGCTCTACCACACACAAAAAAAAAAAAAAAAAACAAAAAACCAAAAAAAACCAACAGGGAAATGAAACAGCACAAATTCCTCTGCCATTTTAAATGTAGGATGTTAGGAGCATCCCTAAAGGATTCCCCTGCATTTACAGGGGAAAACACACTATATTTTACTGTCTAAGCCACTAAGGACCAAACACCTTTTGACCACACATGTGACACTGTTATCCTTTCAAAGATCTTCTACTGGGATTCTGTGCTGTCCCATTAATATTTCAAGCATCAGAAACTGAAATTTGTCGCTCAACATTTTTACACATCACTTTCAACACAACAAAACACACACTTGTTCCATCTGTTATCTTTAAAAACAATGCCTCCTATAAAATAAATTACAATTTATGTTATAGCTCGTGCGAGAACTCAACCAGCCTTGAAGAAGGGACGTGAAGGCGCCCTTAGAGACCGGCCATCGGACAGCAGCTCACTGCAAATACCTTTAGCCAGACCGAACATCTCCTGCTTCTATTAAAACCCACGACTGGTAAGTAATGCAGACGCTGCAATCTTGGGAGAGCTTGTGCAGACTAGGCAATAATATAGCGAAGGAAGGCCGGGCACAAGTCCCGAGTTCTGCCAGGACGGCAGCGGGCCACAGCACGAGCCGCTCCTGAGGTACGCGCTACCGCTGCCCGAGCTCCGGGCACGGGGGCCGAGGCAGGGCTGCACCACCGTCTCTCCGGCAAAGAACGGCCAGGGCACGCACTGACCGCTCCCACGCCCGAGCAGGAGGCCCCGGGGCGCAGGGGAGAGTTGGAAGCGGGCCGGAGCGCCGGGTAGAGACAGCAGCGCCGACAGAAGCGGCGGGAGGGCAGGGGGCGGCCTCGCGGACAGAGGCCCGGCCGCAGCGCTCGGGGCGGACAGAGGCCCCAGGACTCGCGGGGCCCCGAGCGGCGGGACCCGGAGGTCAGGGGAAGCCCGGCGGGGCAGCGGAGGCCCGAGCCGGTCCCACTCACCAGGCCGGTCCCTGCAGCGGCGGCGGCGGACAGAGCCGGGCATTCAAAATGGCGGCGGCGCGGCCGCAGCACCGATACCGCAGGCGGACGGATCCGGGCTCCGGCTCGCTCCCCGCGACCCCGCAGGCTCTGCCGACCGAGGGTGGGAGCGCGGCCGCGCCGAGTTCGGCGGGAACGGGGCGGGGATGGCGAGAGCGTGGCGCAGCACCGGCGGTGGCAGGACCGAAAATACCACTTGCACTACTTTTCTTGGCGGAAGCACCCGTGAAGTCTTAGACTGAAAGGTGCGTCTGCACCGTGGCATTCCCTGATGACGTCATGCGCGGGGCGGTCCCGGCACGCGCGCTCCCCACGGCGGGGCCGGGCGGGACCCGCCGCCCCTGTCCGCGGTTCCGGGATCGAGGGGTTCCGAGGGGCCAAGCTGCTCCCAGCCCGCCGAACCTTGCACTGTTTAAACGTCCAGCGGCGGCGGGGTGAACGCAGGGTGCCGCAGGAAACGAGACGGCTCTGGAAGTGGGTACAGAGCCACGCTCGCCCCAGGCAGCTATTCTGTTCCCGCTTTCAGGACCTTATGCTACATTAACGATCACCGAATGACGAGTAGCTGCCCCCCGCGGAGCCGGGTCGGCAGCACAGGGCCGGCCGCACACTGCGGGGGTGCGAGACAGGGCACGGGCACGTTCAGACCGAAGGCTCCTGCAGGGGACCGGGCCACGCTGCCGCTGGGCCCTCGCTGCCAGCCAACCGCTGCGCGATCCCGTCCAGGGCGCGGGGCCAACAACAGCCGCGCGGCGCTGCCGCCAGGTGCCTGCGCTGGGGCCGTGCCGGGCGCGGCCCGGAGGCCGAGCTCAGCCCCGGGCGGACGCGGCTGGTTTCCATGGCAACGGCGCTGCGCGTGCCCCGGGACGCCATCCGGGCGCGGCGGAGTCCCGCCCCCCGTGCAGTTCCGGCGTTCGGCGTGCGCGTCATTGCCATGCGACGCGTCATCGCCGTGCGCCACGGGTGGGGAGGAGCCGGTCCGGGCGCCGGGCGGGCCCGCGGGGCCGGTCCGGGCCATGGCGGGTGAGCCGCGGGCACCGGGCGGGCACCGGGCGGACCCGCGGGACGCGACGCGGGCGGGGTGCGCGGCCGCGGTTTTGGGGCCGGGGTTGGGGGCGGCGACCGGGCTCGGGCGTTTTCCGTCCTCGCGTTCCGACCCGGGGCCAGCGGCCGTCGCCGTGCCCGTTCCCGGGGCCGGGGCTCGGGCCACCCTCCGTTCCCGAGGCCTGGACTCACGGCTCCCTCTGTTCCCGGCACAGGTGAGGCGGTGGCCGGCGGCGCGGATCCCGGAGCCCGCGCGTGGCAGCCCCAGTGGGTGCCCCCATGAGCGAGCGGCGCGGCCGGGGCTGCCGGGACACCGCGGGGCGCCATGAGAGCGGGCCACGAGCGCAGCCAGGAGTGTCTCCCGCCCAAGAAGCGGGAACTTGCCGCCGCCAACACTGGCACCGAGGCGGGACGGGCGGGGGGAGCCCAGGGCTCGGGCGAGGGCCCCGAGTGGGCTCGCACGGCTCGGCCGGCTCCCGCCACACCGCGCTACGGTCCCGGCGAGGTCCCCGAGGCGGCGGCGGGGCTGACGGTGGACCAATACGGGATGCTCTACAAAGTGGCAGCACCGCCTGCCACCTTCTCCCCCACGGGCCTGCACCCTGTGGTGAACGTGAGCCCCCTGCCCCCAGCCTTCAGCGTGACCTCGCCCATCATCCAGCACCCGGCGGTGCCCTTCCCCTCCATCCACTATGCACAGATCCCTTCGGCTTCCCTGCAGCTCATCGGTTCCCCCTACACAGTGCCCTATGCCGTCCCTCCTGCCTTCATGCCTAGTCCTCTCCTGTCTCCTTCCACGAACCTCAGTGCCCCCCATGTCCCCCACTTTGTTCCATATGCCTCCCTGTTCACGGAAGAAGCTGCTCCTTCCCCCCAGACTACCTCTCCCACTCACAGCTTCAACAAATCCACCTCTGCAGCCTCTCCTGGGCAGATGCAGCACCACACTGCGCCCCAACCAGTGGACATGGCACCGGGGAGAATTCCTGTTTATTATCAGATGTCCCGCCTCCCGCCAGACTATTCAGCCTATGAGGCACCTGTAGCAGGTGGGAACCCAGAGTCTCCTCAGCAAGACAGTCAGCTGAGCTCAGAGGTGGCTGCGGCCAATGGTGGGCAGAGGCCCCTGGAGCAAAGTGTGGCCAGGAGGCCCAGCGAGGCTGTGGACTCTGCCAGCAGTGCAGCTGAGGACTGTCTGCCCCCAGGGGCTGCAGCAGGATCTATGGGTGATGGACAGTTCCTTCCAGGTTACCAGATGCTGGGAAGAGAGATATCTGTGCCTACTCACAGGAGCACCCCAGACGCTGATCTGGAGGTTCAGAGGGTGGTGGGGGTGCTGGCATCTCAGGATTATCATGTTCTGGCAGCCCAGAGGAAAGATGAACCAAGCCCTTTAAACCTTTGCCATAATACCCCTGATGGGCAAGGAGACATGCTGAGGAACACCACAGACAGGGCTGCAGCTGGGAGCAGCCAGTCCCGGAGCCCATGTGGAATGTCCCCCAAAGAGACTGTTAGACAGAGACAGTTAGCCAAAGGAATGGTGATAGCCAATGGCAAGCCAGTACTTGTTCCCGTTGGATCTGAGCCCGTCAGGTCTTCCACTTCAGAAGCCCTGCTGAGGGAGAGCCCAGATGCCCAGGCTCAAGGATATGTGCTTGAAAAGGAGCTGGCCCAGTTGCAGCCACCCAGCTCCTCACAACCGCCCTCTCACTTCATGAAAGGAGCCATCATCCAGCTGGCGACGGGAGAGCTGAAGCGGGTGGAGGACCTGCAGACTCAAGACTTTGTTCGCAGTGCGGAGGTGAGTGGAGGCCTGAAGATCGACTCCAGCACTGTGGTGGATATTCAGGAAAGCCAGTGGCCTGGGCTTGTCACACTGCATTTCGTGGTTGGGGAGCAACAAAGTAAAGTGAGCATTGATGTGCCCCCGGAGCATCCCTTCTTTGTGTATGGCCAGGGCTGGTCCTCCTGCAGCCCCGGGAGGACTGCTCAGCTCTTTGCTTTGCCCTGTCACAGGCTGCAAGTGGGGGATGTATGCATATCAATCAGTTTACAGAGCATGAATGGCAACTCTGCTTCTCAGGCCAACTCTCCTCTCATGGATCAGCTGGTATCTGCTAGGGAGAGATTGGAACGAACAGCCCAGGGGCCCAGAGAGCCATCTGACAGAGCTGGTGAAAGGAAGAACCACACAGATAGAACCAGCACGGCTCAGAGCTCCCATGCAGAATCTTCTCAGTCTGAGGCTGGCAGTCTGTACAGTTTGGCCCCAGGCTTCCAAAGATACAGCGTGCAGGCAGAGGAGCCTCGACCCTCTCTGCTCCGTCCCTCTTTCATTCCCCAGGAGGTCAAACTGTCTATTGAAGGGCGTTCGAATGCAGGGAAATGATCCCTTAGAGGTGTGAGCAGCCACAGCAGGCGAGCCTCACCATCAGGTGGAGGAATTGCACAGACTGTCAGAGGCTCACCAACAAAGGCTGCTCTCTGCCTTGCAGGAATAGCTCCATTCCAGTTCCGTGGCTGACCAGTTGCTCCTAGGGAGTCAGGAGGCCTCCAGTGCCTCAGGGAGCAGCGACAGGCTAGCTGGGGTGGGAAGCAGGGATGTGCTCATGAGTGTGTGATGAGAGCATTCCAGAGGCTGCTGGAGGCTGGGGCTTTCTCCCACTTCCTGGGATAACTGACTCCCTGCAGGGCAGGGGCCAAGCATGCGGGGCAGGTAGGGAGATGAGGAGGGCAGACTTGGCTTAAGGTAGCAGATAAAATTGCTGAAGATTTTATTTCTCCTTTCTCATGATGGGGAGATATGGGTCCCCACTGGAGTTTGGGGGCTTTACTCCCAGTATCCCCTTTCTTCACACATGCACTTTAAAAGGACCATTCACCAATGGAGCTCTCAAGGGCAGCATGGAGGTGCTTCTCTGGTGGTTCTGATTAATGTCTCTTCCACTGAATCCAACTACTCTTTTCTTCTTGCAAAGAATGTACAGATTTGAATGAATCACAGAAATTCAAGAGGAAGGACCAAAAGGATGGGCTTGGGTGCAGGTGAATAGGGAACTTGAGCACTTGAGATGAGACACAAGTTGGGATGGGAGACGTTGTTTCCTGCTATAAACTCTACTTAGTTGTTTTGCCACCAAATCAAATCTTTCTTCCCATGTTAATAACTTCCAAAAAACCCTCCTGGGCTTATAGCTTTTGCAGAGGCTTAACCTAGGGATGAATGTGGTTGGATTTTTTGTTTGGTTGCATTTTGGTTTTGGATATTTTATTGGTTTGGGTTTTTTTTTTTAATCTGGAGCAAAATACATTCAGCATTCTCTAGAGAAGGGTGAAAACATCCTTCTGTGAGAAGACCAATGCTATTTTGTCATTAAGTCAGAAAAATGTTCCAGATGGCTAATTTTTCCCTGCAGGCAGTTTCTTGAATAAGCTCTAGACAAGACACAAGTGTTTGTACACATGCAGGCAAGGTACAAAATTTATGCTAAGTACAATTCTATGATTAATGTACGGACTCTAAAAATATCATAGTGTCACAGGGCATTTTGGGGTCATTTTGTGTTAGTTTTTCTGATGCTTCACTTCAGAGTTCCTCTGTAGAACAATGTGGTCAAATCAAGAGTAGTCTTTTTCATGGTGAGATTTAATACCGTTGTGTATGAACAGCTGATTGTGGTGGTAATACTCTATTGAGTGAAGTCTCCTGTAGTTACACTAATCTGCCCTCTCTGATGGTGTGTTATGACACCATTGCTCAGCTAGGATAAAGAATAGTCACAGTTCTGGTGAGAAAATGGTTTTCACTGACTTAACCTGGGTTGAGTATTCCTTGTGTTCAGGTGCCCATCTCTGTGCTAGGACCAGGCTTTGTAGGGGGCTTTCTTAGTATGCAGAGTCCTGATGTTCAGCATGCTGTTCCTATCTCCCTGCTCTCATCTGCCTGAAATTTGTCAAGTGTGCCTGACTCTTGGGGTGCCACTCCTCTCTGTCACAGAATGGTGTGTGTCAGCACCTCTCCTTGCAGTGGTGCTGTCTCAGGGCTGTTCTGCACTCCCCAGTGTGTCCTGTAACTGGTTGGCTTCTGCTGACTGTGCAATGGATGCATCTGTGTATTAGGCAAGTTAGTCTTCAGAATGTCCCTTCCATCCCGGCCTCAGTCCTGTTTTCTTAGCACATTGCTAGCGATTTCTGTTGCCTTTAAAATGCCTGCACCAGGACAGGCCTTAGGTGATATATGTGCTAATCATGTCCTCAGTGTTTGTGCCTCACAGGGTTCTCTGGAATGAGGATGCTGTCCCAAATGACACACTACTTCTGGTTTCATCAGCTGCATTTGGGATGTCACAGTGACGCTGTTGTGTGAAGATTCTGCCTCCTCAGGTGCAGCAGCTAAAGGAATAGATGCTGTTTTCACAACCCTATTTGTCAGTGAAGTGTCCGCCTGGGCCCCATCATCACCTGGGGGTGGCACAGCTCCTGCTGACTGGACTCTCCTATGTAAAACTCTCCATTAATGTTGGTAATTAGTACGTAATGCTCAGGATATCTGAGGTGTCCGTGGCCAAAGGCAGGAGGCAGAGGAGCCTGGGTTCTCATGCCTGTTCTATGTACAGTGCATGCAGAGGGATTCAGGGCTGCGACAGGCACTTGAGAAAGGGATCTCGCATACATATGGCATGTGAATGTAGGGCTGGTTACACCATAGAGGCAATGTCTGAGCAACTGATGGTGCAAAGCCCCTTGAGTGTCTCTGAACCTCTAAGTCTGTCTTAGAGTGAGGGTTTGGAGAGCTTGCCTTAACACCATGTGTGTTACTGTAACTCCTCGATCTCAGCTGCACTGTGCAGTGGTCTGAGTGGCCAGTACTGACAAATGAGGCAAGATGCTGTGTGACTTAAATAGCTTTGTACTGTAGGCAGGTGAAGAACTGTGAAGGTGCTTGCCCTGTTGTTTACCTGGCTGCTGACCTGGACTTTGGCTTGCTGCACCTCTGTTGGGTGCAGTCCTGAGCTCTGTGGAACAGGCCATGGTGAACTGGACCTTGGTGCTTTTTTCCAAACTCCTGTCAGTCCTGCTGCTGTGTGTGATTCAGCTGCCAGCTCTTTCCTGGAAGCAGTGGTATGAAGCACAGCTCGTGACACGGAACTGAGATTAAGAATCTGTGTGTCTGGCTGTTTGCCCCAAAGGGTGGGCAGGAGGGGGCCACTGACAACTCTCCAGCCCAGCTCAGCAGTACTGGTATCACAGGAACCTGTCCTTACTGGACAGGGCTGTATGGCTTAGCACCATAGTGGTGGTTGTGCTGAGCACTGAGGCTCTCCTGGGGCAGGGAATGTGTGGGACAGGGAGTGTGTGAGACAGGCTCTGCTACAGTGAGAAAGCCTGTGAATGAGCCCATGGAGGAGGCTTTTATTTCTCGGGTTAACAGGGAGAGGAGATAAAGCCAGGAAGACACTGCAGAGTGGGATGGTTACCTGGGCTTTACTGCTGGCAGAGATGTGACAGACTTCTCAGAGAAATATACCACATTCCTGCTGTTATTGTCTAGGGTAGGAGAGCTGTGGTCTGTCCTGCCTGGAGGAGGCCCTAATCTTATCCAGCTCATGCTCTGTAGCAGGAATCCATGGGATGCAATAGTGGGTGTCTGTAGCCATCTGTCCCATCCCATGGAACATGCCTCAGGTTAGCTGCACAGCAGAGCAAGGCCTGTCTCTGGGCTGTGCATTCACAGCAATGAGCGCTCATCACTACCAGACTATGCAGAGGAAGCTCTGTCTGGAAGGGAAGGAAGCTGCAGAGGCCCCTCTGCCTTCTCCTTCCAGCTGCTGAGCAGCTTTTTATATTGCACTTTTCATGTTGTGTCCCTGTCCCCACCCCACACTTCAAGTCACTTTGTCCCACAGAGAACTAACAATCCTTGTTACTCATAAAATATTGTAAAAGAAACTACAGCAGCTGGAGTAGCCCAAATGCTAGTTCCTGCCCGCAGCAGCACACGTGCCTTCCCCAGTGTCGCTCACAACTGCTCCCTGTCTTTCAAGCTGTGCTAGAGCCTGACACTTGTCAGAGGCTGCTAAGATAGCTACAAATACACATCCTGTAGAGTTTGGCCCAGGGTATTCCACATAGAGTTTAAAATGCTGATGGTCCAGGCCCTCCCATGGCCTTCACACTGTCAAGGACAGAATTGCTCCATAGGTCCTGGGCTGCTGCCGCCCACCCTGCCAACACACCCCTGGCACACTCGAGTTATTTTTGGCTTTCATGGCACCTTAACGCCAGGGAGGGTGTGCTCAGAGAGAGAGAGAGAGAGAGAGACATGGGGGAGCTGGCTGGGCTGCCCTGAGGCAGAGAGATGTTTGTAGATAAGTGCTGACCCCTCACTATAACCCCCAGTATATGGCTGTATTAACATGTAACCGATGCAGTGTATCTAAAGCCTTAGAACTAGTCAGGTGCTCCCTTCCAACTTTGTCCCTGCCCCTTTCCTCCTACCTGATCTTTAACAAAGCATTAATAATTCTAAGGATAATCTCTATTTTGTTGTGCTTTTTTTGTAACTGTTTTAAATAAATCAATTTGTACTGTATATTTGTACTTTGGTGAGATCCTTTTTCCTGTTTTACCATTTTAAGTCTGTACTTGCCTACAAACAAATTGTATTTTTATTGTTAATGCTTTTATGAATATTGCATTTAACTTGTTGACTCTGTAAACACAGTATATATCTATATACATATATATATATATATCTATATATAAACCAATAGCTTTTCCTTTGGTGTTTGAGACTTTTTGCTTGTCTGCAGTATCAGTGGTCATTAGCATGTGGCTTCTCTGGATTTACACAGTGATCTGGAGACTCATGTCAAGAGCAAGATACAGGGTGACAAATGGATTATAAGTCACAATTCTGTGTTTTCAGATACTTTTATGTTATGTGGTCTCTCCTGAACCCCTTGGAATAAAGTGTCAGTGACACTACAGGGAACGTTCCAGCTGCAGGTTGGAGAGTAAAGGTACATCTGTGCTGGACAAGCAAAAACATGAGGCAGAGCAAAAGCAGATACTGCCAGAAGCAACCTGGGGGTTTGAGTATCAAAATGAACACAAGTGAAGATAAAAGTGAGAGATCACAGAACAAAAGAGGATATGAACAAAGGAACATGGAATTGAACAGCTCCTTTACAGTGCCTTTTCCCAAAGAGGAGAAACAGGGATGGCTCCTGGGTGTCAGCTCTACATGATGAATGAACATCATGTTAAAACAGCTTCTGTACAGGGAAGAAACTTGATGTTGCAGTGACAGGAGGAGAAAACTTGCACTGAAAAGGTTCAGTGCTGTTTCATCCCCCGGGATGCGTCTCAGAGTGGTTCTTTATTGCCAGAAAAGTGCAACATTATGCATTTTGAAGGTAACTATTTTAACTAGGGCTTTAAGGGACTGCAAATCAAATTTTTTTCAAACTGAAAAGTGAGGAGGAAATGAGGGTTTTAAGTAGTCTGATCAAAAGGTTTTGCTTCTTGTTTTAATTCTTCTGATCTCAAGTAGCAGTCTTGTCGTCACCATTTCTGACTTAAAAAGAAACAGCCATCAGAGAGAAGACAGTACTTCCCAAGGTGTTTGAACCACTGTATGACTCTAGACTTAAACGGGAAATACTATGGAGGTAATAGGGGTTTTCAGGCTATAAAACACAGAAGTGTGGCACATTGGCCTTTGGTGGGCTGATGTCTCAAAACCACAAAGCTAACACCATGCATTTTCAGGTGCTCACTCTTAAAGAAGCCAAATTATGGAGGGTGTACCACTTCTTTGCCCTGCCACAAGTCCTTCTGTGCCACTGCTTTGCCTTTTGCAGTTTAAAGATGCCTAGATATCATTTCCATAATTGCATAGTTTTAATAGTGATTTCTATTAGCAATGGGAACCTTTTCCTGTAGGCACAGGCTACGATGACGTTTTGCCTCCAGTACGTCTCTTGCACTGGGGACTCCAGCACCGGACACAGGTCTCCATATGTGGCCTCACCAGTGCTGCATAAAGGGAAGAGCAAACACATAAAGTCCTATAAACTGACCTACTCTTATTTACCATTCAGTCAACTCTTTCACTTGCAAACCTGAAATGCTGTTTAAGTGAAAATAACCTGTGAGTAAAGCAGCAAACCTGTTTGCTATTTGCTTACCTTGGCCAGCCTTTCTTTCACTGTTTTTATGGGGTATCTTAGGACCTTAGGTTCCTTAGTTTTTCCATGGATGCCACTGGAACTAAGTATGTAATAACAATGATTTTGAAAAGGGTGTGCAAAGGTATTTCCAGAAGGACATCCTCCTTTGTTTCCTTTTTATGGGCACAAACTGCAAAGCACTTACTCCTGGAGAACTTTATGGACACTATCTGTCTTCAGCTCTGTAATTCATGCTGCATTAAACAAGATCTTTTTTTATTGAGGTGGATTTCACCTACAGCAGAACTGCAGCAGCCTAGACATTTTGGGCAGCAAGGGCCCAAAAACAGATCAAAGCACAAAAGGTAAAGAAGGGGATTAATGTGAACATTAATTAATGTTAATTAATACATTAATTTATTTTCATTCTGTCACAGGCTGTGACTTGGCCCCCAGAGCAGACTGTATCCTCAGAATCTGCTCCCATTAGAGCTGCTTTGGCAGGCATCTCTCAGCTCTGGTCTCCTCCTGCGTTCAGAGGAAAGCCACAACCACCTGTCAGGGAGGATGAGGCAGGGACCCGCAGCAGCCTCCTGAGTGCAGAAGCCTGCTAGTGCACATGTGGCAGGTGCAACAAATGCAGCACAGTTCTTGGCTGTGGTTTAGTGCAACGCACTGTTGCTCTGCTCCTCAAAGGTCATTTTGCCCAGCAGCTGGCTCTCCAGCTCCACGTTGCTCACTGGCAGCTGAAAGAAGTTCATCTCAGCTGCCAGAGCGGCCATGGCAGAGGAGTCCTGGCCAAACTGTGCCCGGAGCATCATATCCATTTTCTCCAGGCGCCGCTTGAGCCTCTTGGCTTCACGCTCACGGATGAGCCGGGCTTGTCGCTTCTCGGGGGTCTCGTTGGCGCGTTTCAGGCGCATGGCTTCCCGGTCCCTCTGCAGCCGCCGCGCCCGCTGCTCATCTGTCTCCTGCATGCGCTGCAGCCGCTTGGCTTCCCGATCCCGCATGCGCCTCACTTCGCGCTCCTCGGGCGTCTCATTGTCCCGACGGCTCTTCTTGGCCGTACGCTCCCGCTCCAGGCGCTGCAACCGCACTTCCAGGGGCTCATTCTGGCGCCGCAGGGCCCACTTGCGCATGCCAGGGGTCTGTGCCTCCAGCAGCTTGCGGTACGCAGCACAGTTGTTGCACACCAGGAGGATGCTCGCAGGATACACAGGGGTGCAGAAGGCAACATCCTTACCCTCAGCGCTGGAGGGGCCCTGGCTCTGCGGTGCCGGCAGCCGATCCGCACTGAGCACCTCTGGCAGCTTCTCACTGCAAAGCAGGAGGAATGCGGTCAGAGGCTTGGTGCTTTGGGCAGAGTCCCCATGGGCTGCCATGAACAATGCTCCCACCTGCAGCCCGTGGCAGAGCCCTCTGCTAAATCATTTGCCCACAGATATGTCTGAGTACCTAAAATAAAGCACTCTCCTATTCAGGGCAAGGAAGTGGATTAGCCCAGAGCAGTATATGGGTTGGAAGAGTGCAAGAGTGGGAATAAACCAGCGAGCTGCTCCTCCCCATCATCTCTGAATTTCTCCTTTTAGCCCCATTCCACTGGTCAGTGGATAATCTCCCAATAGGCAGGACACAAAGAAAGAACATTTTGGTGGTCTTTGCCTGTAGTCCTGCTCAGGACATGATGAACACATCTGGATAGTGCAGCTTTACTCCAGTGGATTGCTGGGCAAGGGAAGGGGTGGATTGTTCTCCAGTGACTGGAGCCCACAGCACTTTCTCTAGCTCTGCACAGTGCTAAGAAAGACCCTTTTACCAGCAAAGCCTGCAGATGTCTTGGCAGAGGATGCAGAGCTGCAGAGAGGAAGGGGTCAAGAGAATCTCACTCACTGGGGATGTTTAGCACTGTCCTACAGGCCTCAGTGGGTCCAGAGCCACAACTTCGAAGTCATTCAAAGCAACCCACCTCAAGTTTAATGTGCTGCCCTAGCCCACTCATTGGCCAGGGTGACCCTGACCTGTTGAAGGTGGCGTGGCTGGTGAAGCGTGCTCCACAAACTGCACAGTTGGACAGCTGGTCCTCTGAGTGGATCAGGAGATGTCTCCCAAGGGATCCTGGGGAGCTGAGGGCTCTGCCACACACAGGACACAGGTAGCTCTTGGCACTCACCACCGCTCCAGTGTGCTGCAAAACAACCACTCAAGTGGTAGTTACATATTGCCCAGCTCCCTGCCCAGTCCAAGGCATGTTCAAACCATTATGTTCAGCCTCTTGGAATGGGCACCCTTCACCACTAAACCTCTGTCTGCCAGCTTTTAGACCAAGCTCAAGACAAGTAATTCAGTGTGTCACAGGTCAAACAAGGAGAAAATCCCTTTATAGCTCAACTCCAGTGCAGGAGAAAAACTTAAGGCCAAAACACTTGGATTGTAAGACCTGACCCTTGTTTTCAGGAATGCATTTGAAGAACTGCTGGTGCAGGACAAACCATGACTCAATTAAAGCAAGGCTGGATGCTGGTGAAGAAGCACTTGCAGGGAGACAATTGGTACAGGTAAGTTCTGTTTCATTCCTTCTGCTACAGACTTTGATGTGCTATGAAGAAAGCACTGACAACAAAACCTAAGATTTCACCATAGATCTCTTGAAAAACGAATAATTTTGAGGAAGAACAGCTATTCTCATGGATTATTACAGGAACTGTAATGAAGTATAACATAAATGATCAGGAGGAAGGTTTCTGATCTCACTGAATTATATAAAAATTGCTTCCATGTTTAGTTTGAAGGAACTGGCTGGTTTTAGCCTGAAATACTTGCAGAGACTGCCTTGGCTTAGAGTTACGTTTTCCAGATCTGTAGACCAGGGCCTCGCTAATTCTTTCCCCCAGACACCCTCTGGACACAGTTTACAGCTGTAAACTTCAGTCACATCCTAGCTGGAAACTCAGTTCTGTGGTTGCAAAGACCAGAACAAAGTTACCATGTGCTTTAAGTTGTTTCTGTATTTGAGGCTTCAGGCTAGAGACACTCCCCAGTTGGAACTATCCCTACCTGGTAGACGTGTGCGATGAGTTGATCTCTGCTTCCACACTCGAGCTGGCAGAGGGGGCATTGTGACAGTCCCAGTATGGGCTCAGCGTTCACACTCTCAGGCACCTATGGGTAGGAACAGCCATTTGGTGTAAGGCACACAGATCCCCCTCAGGCACAATGCCCTTCCTTGGCTCCTCCCAGTGCTGCCATGTGCCCAGTCCTGCCAGGGCTGGCTTGGCTGCTTGACACCTGAAAGAAACCTCCTTTATGTAGCCTCTGAGCAAAACCCCTGCATCTCACAGAGAGGGGGCAGAGGCCTCATAGCCTCACTTGAACCCAGGTTCTTGCCAGCACACTGACTCGAGAAGGCAGGGCTTTTTCTGTGGCAAGGGTAAGCCAATTGGAGAATGGCACCAGAACCAAGAGAAGGGGATGCACTCTGAAAACATCTTAGGCCAGTTTCTTCCTGCTGTCTCCTGCTCCAAGCAGCCAAAAAGCTCTTCATACCCTTTCCTCCTGCCAGGAGACACTGTCTAGAGGAGGTGGGAGGGAGAGAAAGATAAACGTGATGGGGAGAGGAAGTGGTTAGACAGTACCCTTCTCTCTCCCTGGAGGCCATGATGAGTGCAGAGCCAGTACACACTTGCCTCGTTTTCTCTTATCAATGGGGTTCCAGCCACAGGTCGTTCTGCATTTTCTAATTCCTTCTTCACTTTCACCATTGAGCCATCTTCCTCAGAGGTATGGGAAGAAACTTCATCCTGAGTGGTTTCCTCATCATCACTGCCACCTGAAATGTGCAGAACAGTTTTACCAAGTGTCAGGGCCCTGACGACACTCATAGGCCTTAACTGTCCTGACCAGCATTACAGGGGGCCTCTGCCCACCCCCTCCAACTAGGGGTTCCATTTAAACTCAGTCTAGGGCACTTGAATCCCCTCTTACACTGCCTTGCTTGACAACTGCCAGATCTTCAGCCAGAGCTGCTGCTGTTCCCACCCTGCTCTGGTGAAATGGCACTGGATCCCATAGCATTGCCCGGTCTGTGCTGTGCTGGTCCAATCCTTAGGACAAAATCCTGAACTAGAGTGAAGGGCTAACCCGGAGGAGGAGCTGCATAAGACGGTCCTCAGAGGACTCACACACACTGTGCAGCCCTCAGCCTCACCCCTTTCCAGTCTCCCCAGTCTACTACCTTGGTGTTACTGGAAGGGGCAGAACTCACTGCTGCTGGAGTCAGGGTCTTGCAGTGGACGAATTGTTGGCCTTTGGTCCTCAAGAGTTCCAGGAAAGCTATTTTTCATCATGGCTTGGCGGGCTTGCTCCTCCAGCCCTGCAAAGACTTGCTCCCCTAGCAGTCATAAAGACAAAGAGTCAGACTGGTGCTGTTCCACTGCTTCCCATCACCAAAGCTTGCCAAAAATACAACAGGCATGGGGCTGCTCACCTGCACTGTGCAGAACCTCTGGAGTCACCTCCTGGAAAGCACTTAGGTCACTTCTCTGCTTGCCTACCTTGCCACACCAGCCTCTGGCACCTGCTGATGTGAGTCCAGTGCCTGGATGTAGAAGAGTCTCACTAGTGGCAATATGCAGCACTGGGCTGCTATCTGCATACTGTGTATGCCCACTCCAGCCACAAAATACCTGTGACTCCATATATCTGCCATAAATAGCCAGGTGGCTCTTGCTGCTGCCAAGCTATCCACCAATATCCTACAGCACAGCTCAGGGTGGGGGGAAGCCCCTGGGGACTGTGACAGTATCCCAGATCAGGGATAGTACGGTGTAGTTCTTCTAAATTATTAACTCTTATTCCTGGCTATAGCAGCCATTTTGCTCAAAAATAGCACCTCCCTAAGTCCCCAGTACCTCACCTGCCCTCCACAGTGATATGAAAACTAGGAGTTGTCCTTGGCATGCTCTGTCACTTTCTTCTGTCCTAGGAGGAATGAGGACAAGCTGCCTTTACAGAAGGCATCTATGCTTGGAGCTGGTGTTCTCCTGTGTATATGATGGACAGTAAACTACCCTGCCTTGCCCAGGAATGGCTCTCACTAAAATAAATCTCATTGGCACTTAATGTGCTCAAAACAGAAACCTAAGGGAATGACCCCAGAGAGCTGAGATGCATGCTTAGGGCAAAACAATTTGTTCAGTTGAAAACAGTGACCACAAGTACCTCAGCTCAATAGAACATGGCGAACACCTTGAAAGCAAGTATTTACTTGTGCTCTGAATGAAAACTTCTTACAGCAATCCCTGCTCAAAGTTTTGGCTCCAGAGAATAACAATAAAAGGAAACCATTAATTTTCATATTAAAGAAAACAAATTACATTGTTCCAGGTGTATTCATGATTTACCTTTTCCAGTGGATGAGCTGGGGGGCTTGGGAAAGGTGCTGAAGCTCCCAGCAGGCTGGCTTTTGAGTTGCATTTATCAACTGATTTCAAAGAGCTTAAGAACCATTCAAAGCACCAATGTGAAAATGCCAAGGAAAACACAGTGCATTTTCCACATAAAATCAAAACACAGCTTTCAGAAGACGAAGTTACCTTTTAGTACAGGGCCACAGCTGGCACCAGTATAACCAGGAAATTGAACTCCTGAGAGAGCACCAGTCCTCTTACAAGGACAGGTACACTCCCATGTGCTGAACTGTTCCAGCCAGTGCTGCTCCATGTTCCCATTCACACTGCCTTCCTTGGAGCTCACCCTGCAATTTTGGCAGGGCTTTAAAAAGCTGTGATTTATGGAAGATTTCAAAGACCTTCACAAGTTTCACTGAGACTGTGGGAGGAGAGTTTTAGTTCCCAATGTCCCCACGTAGGTTTCCAAAAGCATTTGAAGGCTTTTATCATTCTCTTTCAGAAATGCGAGAAAGAGTGCTGTAGAGAAGATTTGAGAACACAATCCATGTGCCTGAGCAGAGGTGCTGAGGAGCACCACGTCTATTTGTCATTTAAAGCAGCAGGGACCATCATGACTGCTGTGACACCCCCTCAGAAGCCATCCCAGTACTGAATGGTTTTCATGACCTGGAGTGCTGTTTTTATATTGGGACCACAGCATCACATTGGTGGGACTGAGATACAGACTGTACAAGCAGCAGACACCACAGAATTCCAGTGCCTCTCCAAGAAGCAGAAACCCACAAACCACCAGGATAAAAGTCCATAGACCAAAAAAGCATTGCAAGAGAAAGCATGGTGAAATGAGGAAACCTGCAGAACACAGGACTGATGTAAAACTACGATGGCAGATGTGCTGCTGCCTTTGACAGAATTCCAAAACATAATTCCCAAATGCCACTGAGGCCGCTCGTGGAAGCAATTACATGTTCGTTTTCCTCCTCCTATTCCCTTTCAGACAGATTATACTCCCACTGAGCAGCAGCCTGGAGTCCAAAGGCAGGGCAGGTTCCTGCTCAGCTATGCAAACCATGCAGACAGTCTGCAGGATTTAAGAGCTGGGATCTTTATCTGAGGTGACAGAAGAAGGAACTTCTCACGTAAGGAACACTAGCATCAGTCACAGTAACTGAGCAATTGTGTGTGCCTCCAGCCTCTGTGCAACATCCCCAGAGCCCCGTGAGCATTGACTCGGCACAGTGCAGAGAACAACCAGCTTACAGCCAGCAATGCAAGCTGTTAACCAAACCCGTGCTGTTAGCAGGCCATGTCCTGTGCATCCTCCCCAGCCTCTATCTAAAAAACATCACGGGACTGGGAAAGGCAAACATGGAAAAATACTGTCTTCCACTTGTACGAAATTTCTTATGTATTATAGTAATACAAAAGAACTTAGGAGTGTCCTGTTCATCTACCGACAGACTAAGTCCTCCTTTGATGAAGCTTTACAGCTTTAATGTTAGATAGGTCCAGGGTTATACTTTTGATGTTGCACACACATGCTCATGAACAGACACACCCCCACCTCCACCCCACTTTGGGTATGCTTCCAATCACTTGGAAGAGGAGTTGGACAGGCAACAGCTTTAGGATCACTGCCATAAATAAAGGATGTTATGCTCAACAGTGAATTCACACACTCTTCTCCAGAAGTTTCTTTATTAAATACAAACCGGGCTGCAGGCTGACCAAACACCAAAAAAAGTCACTGTATTTGTTTACAAACAGCTAGAGATGTAGGACAAGAGAGATGACACAAATGCCTCTGCTTTGTATTCCATTCTCCTCTCCATACTGCTGGGAATGAGAGGGATGCCAAGTCAGCAGTGGTGGAGATAGGGGACAGCCCTGTGGTACTGTATAGCATGGGCAGGCATGACTGCTAGGGTATCAGACCTGAGCCCTTCCCTTCTTGTACTGTATGAATGCGGGACAACTCTCAGGTGTTCTGGAAAATAAACACAGAAACAAACAACTCCCACCCCAAAATCCACAAAACAAAATCCAAAGGGACTACATCATTCTCCTGCCTTCCTTCCTAAACAGAACAGTCTCTCAGAGATGAGTCAGTTTATTCCCTCCTTGTACATAAATTAAAAGTCCCTGTTCATGTAGGTCTTCTCTGTTCCTGGACCTGAAATTTGCAAGTCTTTCCACCACTGTGGATCTATTCCACCTGCCCAATGGCTATTCTGGGTTGTCCACACTGCTGTAGTGGTTACTGAAATGAAAAACAACACAATTGAAACAGTTAACAATGGCAGTCCATGGAGCCCTTCAGAATCAAGGGATTTGATGCAAGTAACATTTCTGTTCAGTTGTGAATGCTGGGTGCTATTTCTTGCAAGATACTTTCCCTTCAAAATGGGACTGTTATAGACAGGAGAATCCAAGGAACACCAAAGAGCACAGAACATATGTGTGTTAGAGAGAGAGGGAAGGAAATAGAGGATTAATGGGTTATTTGAGCCATGATAAATAGAGCTCAGAAGCAGGAATTAATCTGACTACAAAAGCTCTTATCCAGAGTTCTAAAATAAGCATCAGCTGCATAGGACAAGCAATAGAAAGCAAAGCAGCTTGTGGACAGCAAGGCAAGAGAAGTGCATGCTAACACCTGCAACAAATTTTGGCAAGCACAAAGACAGCAAGCGGTCCATGACTGGTGGGGTGACAGCACAGTAACAGATGAATGCAAGAACAGATGAATTGTTAGAGTTTTTATATTTTTATACTGCATACTCTGGGAGAAAATAAAGACCAAATTGATTCAATTAAGGTATCTCCTCACAAACAACCTAACTGCATTCTATTTTTCAACAATCATATTCCACTATTCCTGCTCTGTTTGTTAGCACTTTGTCAGGTGTTTTTCATGCACCACATGGCAAAACAAAATTATATTCTTAAGAGCTATTTATGTGCTGCATGGGGAATGACTACAGTTAAAATTGTGGGACTGGCCATCATGCACAGAAAGACTTTTGTGATAAATTCTACCACAATTTTTATCATTGTTTCAGTATTATTCTGGATTTCCTTACATATCAACTTCTATTTAAAAGTGTACAGTCTCCTAGCTGGTTGCTCTGCTTGCCAAGCAAAGTGATTCTGTCGTGAGGACAGAAAATTATGTTGTTGTGAGAGCAAGGTGAAATGAGGGCCAAGCCAAGCCTGGAAAGTAATCCTGGAAAAAGGAGAGACCAAGCAAGCCAAGGAGAGGAAATTGGCAGCTGTCACTCACCCTAGTTCAGTCCAAGAAGGAAGAGAAGATGGAGTGGCCATGCAAGGAAGAAGTAGGCACCACACTCCCATCAAATTTGTCCAGTCATATATGCACAGTCGTATTTATGCAAATCCAAAAGGCAGTCCCCCAGCCCCGTAGCCTGCCAAATCAGACCCCAGCTGCAGGCAACTGCGTAAAAAGCTGCATACCTGCTGTCCCTTTCATTCCTCTCCTCCCAACCACTGCAGTCCCTGTGAAGAAGTCCCAGTAACGTGTCTGCTATGTCTCAGCCTGACTCCTCATTCTGCTGGCTCACCCCGTTCTTGGAGCCGGTGTTTTCTCCGATTATCCTCGTCAGGGCACTGCACGGCATTTCTGGGCCCTCCAGACACACAGCAGGCTAGGTAGACAGAGAAGTCCCAACGATTTCGTGGTGTTCATCATCAGACAGACAAGAATTTCCATCCCAAGGTGAAGACATCACCACTGACAAGTTTCTGGTATCTCTTGGTCCCCTTATTTTCTTGTGGTCGTACTTGCTGCTCTCGATAGCTCCTGCTGAATAGTTGCTGTGTAGCAACATACTGCATGTAAAGGAGATGAACAGGTGCCAGAACTCCACTCCGTGGCATACCTGATGCTATAACCTCCTGCCCCCTGGTAGCATGTTTGTCAGATAGCTTCCTCCAAAACCAGGACCAGAGATACAATCATTTGTATTGCAGATAAAAAAAGCCATGTTCACTGTGAAAATAGTGCACCACTGAATTTTGTGATGTGTAGAGTTTTATATGTGATAGTACAATCTTCTGAAGAATACAGCCTTTATGCAGTGAAGTGCAGAAAAGTACCCAGCTAAACACCATGGAAACTCTATCTGCACCATTACAGCTGCTGTAGTGCTTGATTTCCATACTCAAGAGATCACGACTCTGGCCCAGGGAAGATAGCTTAAGTGCATACATGACAGAAACCTGAACTCAGTAACAGCAGTAGTACCTGGGCACTCTAAGAAGCAGAAGTGTGTGGACACAAGGCATGTTACTGGCATCACAGGACAAAATACCGGACCTATCAAATTTGTCTAAGAATGACAACTCCAAAGTCATTAATGTACTATCAGACAAATTACACCTATACTCTGCCCACAGTGGAATCCAGCAACCAGAAGCAAGAATTGGAGAGCACAAGGCAATGCAGGTGCCACAAGCCACACTCCTTGAGAACCTCATTCTGGCCAACAAGGACAGCTCAGTTGGCTCTGCCAAGCTGCCCAGCCAGTGGGGCTGCAAGTCCCAGACAGAGGCAGCTCTTCCCAGTGCACTCACCAAGTGTGCAAGGAGTCAGCTCCAGCCCAGTGTTTCCCCTTGCACAGAGAGCAGCATGCACAGACGCCTGTTGCGTACCTGTGCACAGAGGCAGCACACAAACACACAGACATGCAAGCCAGTAGCACCAGCAATGAGGCAGTGTTAGGGCTGCAGCACTCAGCTCTGTCTCGCACTCCTGACAGCTACTGCAGCCAAAAAAACACAGGGCCCTCTCAGCAGCCTTGCTCTCACAGATGTACAGAAATGGAAACTTATTTTCCTAATTCCAGCCCAATTTCCAAGCATGCTTCCAGCCACAAACCTGGGTATGAACAAGGGCATAATTTCAGGCCCCTCAAATTCCCTCTGCTGCCAAACAAAAGCTATACATGTGTGGTTTCCCCTCTGCAGCCAAACCTCCATCTATGTCTCCCAGCTCCACTGGTGCCTGGCTGTAGCCTGCCCACAAGAAGTGCTGATGCAGAGCATCTTCAGCCCTTTCACTGTCAAACAAATGCTAAGGCCTTGGCAATAATAGAGAAACAGAGATCCATCTTACCACCTCAGCTCAAGAATAATCTGGCAGACAGCAGTTATTTGTCCTGTAAATTACTTGGCCACCACCCATTCCTTGACAAGAAAGAGCAAATGGCTTTATTTCATCCTCTGTTAGAAACTGAGGTACAGAGAGTTTAAGTAACATGCTCAAGGCCAGTCAGCTGAGTCTGTGGTAGGATGAAGATCAAAACCCAGGACTTGCTGGCTTTTAGCCAGCAGGCTCCAACCACCTTGCCTAGAACTTCCTTTGCTACGCAAGAGTGGCCAGAGCCCCAAGCCACATTTTCTAGTGTTATAACTTGTACTGTTGTCAGTGTGAGTGCAAAGCCCAGCTACAGGCCCTGCACATACACACTTGAGTTCTCAGCATCAGCTGTTTGTTCAAGCGTATCCCTGTCCGGCTATGCCAGGACACAGCCAGCTTCTCTGATGCACAGAGCTCAATTTCTCTTCTTTTATAGCCTAAGACACAAGATGAGTAACCACCATTCCCCACAAGCTGTCCCTTCCCATCACTCCCATCATTCTACTCCCTCCCCACCTCACTCCACAACTCACCCAGAGCAAGGGTCCCACAGTGCTGCATAACGTCATACTCACAGTGAACTTTGTTAGGAGTGGTCTGTTTCCGACGGGACATGTTTTCCCGACCTGGGAGCACGGAGTGTTCCTCCCCTCTGCAGAGGGCTCATCTGAGAAGAGAAGAGTCTGTCACACACTTCACTGAAACCCTCCACGTCCCTGGCCAAGCTCTGCTGGCTCTCCCAGGGTCATTCCTTTCTGCATCACCACAGCTGGATTCCAGGCCAGCATCCAACACAACCCACAAGTATGTCAAAAAGCATTGTGCATGGGCAATCCTACCCTATTCTCAGGTAAAGATTTAAGCAATCCTGACCCCCTCAAAAAATGAGTGTCCCCTTCAAAAATTACTGCAATCTCAGTCCAAATACCCTTCTCTCTCCTGCGTATTTCTGCAACCTAATCATCCTTGTCGTTGAACTGAAAGAGGAAGGTGGCATTTACAGCAGTCCTCTCTAGAAAGACAAAAGGAGGAGCTGAACCCATTTCCCACAAGACACATGGACATAGAGATCAGCCTCTTGCTGATAGAGAGACACAGACATCCCATCAGCTTTCTCAGACAGACGGACAAAAGGATCCTGTCAGCCTCGCACTGCCAGGCAGACACAGGGATCCCATCGGCCTTCTCAGACAAATGCACACGAAGAGCTCGGCAACCTCCCCAGACAGCGGGATTTGGCCGGCAGTCCCAGCACACGGGAGACGGCAGGGAGGACCGGGCCCGCAAGCGGCTGGACACACAGACAAAGGGATGCGCCTCCCCTGGCATCAGGACGGACGCGGGAACCCTGCCCGGGTCGCGACGTCCCGACCGGGCAGCCCTGACAGACAGACCGGCTCCGGCTGCGGGGGTCCCGCCGCGGGCCCGTTTCACCCCTCCCGGGCGGCAACCGCAGCCCGGCGCAGCTTTCCCGGTGCCGCCACGGGCACCGGGAGCCGCAGACAGACAAAGGGCAGCGGACAGACGGACGGGCAAGATGGCGGAGGGCAACGCCGGCCTGCGCGACGCGAGCGCGGGCACGGGGGCACGGCAGGAGCGGGCACGGCAGGGCAGGAGCGG